>CM060410.1:23967209-24567209 GCA_030545235.1 Helianthus tuberosus
CGATCAGGAACTATTTTTGTTTTTTTTACCTCTACATAACGGTTACTTATTCAATAAGCAAGTTATGAACGTTTGCTACCGCAAAAAGTTAAATTTGATAATTTGATGTATACAATAGGCCCAACTTAATAATTGGCCGTCTAAGTGTCCAAGATAAACTCATTACTCAGCCCATGATGATTGATCCAGTAATCGGCCCTTCTAACTTCTTTATTTTTTTGAACAAATTTTTTTAACCCTTGTCGTCGGTGAGACTTGAATCCAAGACCTCTTCTCAAACCCACATATTTAAAGGTTTTGTCTTTGCCAATGGACCACTATCCCATTGATTGCCCAACTAACTTCCAAGTTCTATAATTTACCAAAAAGGTTGAAAGGAAGGGGAAATTGTCAAATTGTATATTTGTGTTTACGAAAGTTATCATTCTTGTTACGAAAATTATCATTCTAGTTAGAGAAAAATGCCCGGATAGTCCCTGTGGTTTCACCTTTTTTCACTTATAGTCCCTATCTTTCTAAAACTACTTGAATAGTCCCTGTGGTTTTCCGTTTTGTTCTCGGATAGTCCCTGGGTCTAACTTCAGTTACTTTTCTCTGTTAAGTGGGTGTTGAAATGACCAAAATACCCTTTCCTTAAAAAGGCCAAAGCATAGGGACTATCCGGGCATCTTCTTTACCTTCATAGTTTTCTACTCCCTCACACATCCAGAACTATCACCAACACCATTACCACAACCATTCTCATTCACTATAACCCCCCCCCCACTCTCGCTCGTCTCTTTTAATCATATGGCCGACCACCACCGAGTGGTGGTGGTGGCACACGATGTACGGCGGCGGCCGCTTTTTCCGATGTTAAACAGCAACGTCGGGGACGCGTGACAGCGGAGGTGGTGGTGCACGACGGTAGTAAACCCGTCGGAACTGATAACGGTGGTGGTGTTGTGCGACGGCTCACGGTGGGTGCTCGGTCCGGTTCAGCCTGGTGCACTCATTCCATATGCGGATCAGATTCGGGTTTGGTTTCGGGTAGTGACGACAGGCCGGCGGAAAGCTTCTTCCCTTCATCTTGTTTTTTCATCTGTTTCAGCTCACACCTGTTTCAACATCTATACACACAAAAATGTTTGAAGAATTTGAAGGCAAATCGGTTGAATTTGCAGGTACGATTAGGGCTTCGATTAGGGATGAGGGCTTCGATTAGGGATGAGGGGGTTGCGAGGCGGCGGTGTTGTGGTGGTAATGGGTGTCGGGTGGTTTGGCTCGAACAAGGGTGGACGGCGGCAGCTCGGTCGTCCGATGATGGTGGTGGTGTTTCTAAACCACAAAGCAGCGGTGATAGGGCGAGTTGGGGTCACGGATGAATCAGCCTTCAGTTCGAGTGTGCTAAGATTCGACCAAATCTGGAGTTATGTTGGCTGAATCGGAGTCGTGTCAAGCTTACCAGTAACCGGCCGTCCATCTGGTGAGTAGATCTGGGTCATATACTCCTGTTTCATAGGATGCTTTACATTCAAGTTAGATCCAGCGTTTTAGTGGGTGGTTTTGATGTTACTGGTGACAAGGATGATGATTACAGGTGGTGACGATGGCTGTCAGCCATTTTCCATTTTTAGATCCCGCTGCCATTTTTTGCTCCGTGTAGTCAAACAGAGTGTTTGTTTATATTTATTCGATGGTCTGTGGATGGTGGCGGATTAAGTGGTGGTTGATTGGCTGAAGAGGCAACGATTGGAGGTGGTAGGCGGCGGCGGTGGTGGTGGTGGTGGTTCTCCGGTGGAGGGTAGTGGTGGGGTGCTGGTGGGTATAGTGAACGAGAAGATGCCCGGATAGTCCCTATGGTTTGGCCTTTTAAGGAAAGGGGTATTTTTGGTCATTTCAACACCCACTTAACAGAGAAAAGTAACTGAAGTTAAGACCCAGGGACTATCCGAGAACAAAACGGAAAACCACAGGGACTATTCAAGTAGTTTTAGAAAGATAAGGACTATAGGTGAAAAAAGGTGAAACCACAGGGGACTATCCGGACATTTTTCTCTTCTAGTTATTTTGAATCAAAATGAAAGGCCATTACACATACATACATACATACACACACATACATACATATGTCATACGGTATACACATGCATGCGTATAACCACACATCCACTAAAAGTGGTTTCAAATAATATTGATCACACACTAACACACTAAACGTGGTTTTTAAATAATATTGATGAAGTATAAATAATTAAATATCGTATAAGTCTTTTATAAAATTCAAACATCATAGTATTCTGAAAACTCTTCTTTAATATAAATGAAAAATAAAGATATAAAGTCAAACGTTGATGGTGGACTTTAATATTTTAAAGTCAAAATTAGAAATGGGGGTGGTGGGGGGGTCAATCATAGTTTAAATCAAGTGTGTCATGCAATGCAATGGCCAACAACACAAATTGCATTATTTGGTCATCCACTTCTCCATGTTGGAACTACAACACCTTATTGTGGATATTTGGTCACCGGTCTTTTGACTTTCTATTTTATACATATTTTATTTAAAGTACCGTACCCATAAGAATCCAGCAATGATGTACTACCCAAAGTCTCTTCAACGGCTAAGTTTTCATGTGAAGTAACTTTATTTATAAGACTGTACGTTGCGGTCCGCGAGCAAGGCCACCGCGAGCCATGCTGGCAGTTTGCGGTGGCAAACACCACAACATGCCGTTGCAACTGCCACCGCAAGGACGAAAGGTGAGCATTGTCACGGGAGAATTTTTGAACTTTGGGGCTTTGGGGTTTGAATTATAGTCGTGGAAGGCATTAAATAAAAAAATCCAGATTTATTTTTTAAAAAAACTATATAAACTACCAAGGTGATGTCCAATGTAGTGAATCGACAATCACTGATGTTCAAAAACTCCAAAACATAAACAATATCAAGATCTGTGAGACACACGAAAACCTTTGCCATGAGTTGGTCGAGCATTTATGGGCTAGACGACCCGATGATATTGTATTAGACTAGTACTATTTGTTACTTGTAGTCTTTTATTTATTTTAATTTAATGTGATATATTATAAAAAATAATTTTCTGTTTTTTTAATATCAGTTTACAAATTTAGAAAAATAAACAAAAAATACTCGCTCAAGCCGCTGCTCACCTGGACCACAACCGGGTGATGAAGCTTCAACATTGGCTTTAACCAGTGCCTAGTCAGCGTCAGATGAAATAATATTACATGTTGAATCCTGGTGCCCATTTTGGCTAATTTTGGCCAACGGGTATTCTAATATCATTCATAAGTTTTATCCCTTTTTAGTGACAGTTATAAATTTCATTTGAATTCTTGTTCTAGAACTTTTAATGACTGTTAAAAAATTCATTTGAACTCGTGTTCTAGAATGCACCACCATCGTCCACCATACATCATCACCGTCAACCACCACCTACTGCCACAGCCAACCACTATAAATGAATATATAATTAAAAATCTAGTATATCATAACTACCGTATACATATTATAACCTGTAATTATTAACCTATAAATAAGCAAAGTTTTTTTTTTTTTTGTGCATAATCACTTGTATCTTGTGCTTTGGGGCTTTTTAAAAAAAAAAACTTGATTTTTTACTTTTAACCTAAAGGTTTTTACCTTTTGCAATTTTAACCCTACGTAATTTTTTTTTTAACTTTAACCAAAAACTTTTCATTATTTGCAATTTAACTTCACAACTTTTGTCACTTATACTTTTCATCTTTATCAAATTTTCGTTTTACGTATAATTCTAAATTTTTCGAGTTAATACGACGCAACGTACGAGTGTGGTTTCAACTTTTTTATGTTTTGTTTCAAATTTTGCAAGTTAACACGACGCAACGTGCATGTGTGGTTCAACGTTTTTACCTTTTTTTTTCATGTTTGACAGTTTCGTCGCAACACGTAGATCCTAGGTCGAGTCAGTGTTGGTGGTCGATGACGGTTGTGTGACATTAATACTATTTGACACCGTTTTACACCCCGCCGCAACGCGGGGTGTGCTTTGAGGGTTTTCCAAAGAAAAAATGGTTATACATATGGTTGTCGTAACCTTGGCTTTGGGGGTTTTCCAAAAAAAAAATTGATTTTTTTTTACTTTTTCACACAAAAGTATTTCATAAATTACTTTTAACCAAAAACTATTTGTTTTTTTTTTTTTTTACTTTTAACCCAAAACTTTTTATCTTTTTGCAATCTATCCTCACAACTTTTTTTACTTTCAACTTTATTCCTTTTATAGTTTTCATTTGCCGCAAATTTTTCGCTTTATGCTTGGTTCTAAATTTTGTGACTTAACACATCGCAACGTGCGTCTTTGGTTTAACGTTTTTACGTTCCGTTCTAAATTTTGCGAGTTAACACGACGCAACGTGTGTGTGTGAATGAACGCTTTTACATCGTCTATTTCTTTTCCCGTTTGACAGGTTTAACATAACGTGCGGGTTCTAGATCGATTTAGTTCTAACTAAAGAATCCCGCCGCATTGCGGCGGGTCTCAATTCTAGTTAATTATAATTATCTAAGAAATATCTTCAAACTACCGTATAATTATTTATTATAATTGGTCGACAACCATTAGAAATATAGGCAAAAGATCAAATACAAATAATCTTAACATACTAAACATACAAATTGAAGGAAAACCCAAAAAGACAAGGTGGCATTTTTGTAATTACCACCAACTATCAAAGTTACAACCAAAAATACCTAAAAAAAACACAAATTTTTTTTTATAACATTTTTTATTAAAAAATCGCTACATTTCGTTAGCAAAAAAAAAAAAAAAAAAAAAAATTTTTTTTTTCTGCTACTAAAAGTAGCGATTTTTTATTAATAAAAAATGTTAAAAAAATAAAATAAAATAATTTGTGTGTTTTTTTTTTATTTTTTAGGTTTTTTTGGGGGTTTAGTTTTTAGCATTTTAGCTTGGGTGGGGGGTTAGGTTTTTTTAGGTTTTTTTTTTGGGGGGGGGGGGGGGGGGGTTAGGTTTTTTTAGGTTTTTTTTTTTTGGGGGGGGGGGGGGGGGGGGTTAGGTTTTTTTTTAGGTTTTTTGGGGGGTGTGGGGGGGTTTAGGGTTTTTTTTTTGGGGGGGGGGGGGGGGGGGGGGAGTGGTTAGGTTTTTTTAGGTATATTTGTAGAGTAACTTTGATAATTTATTGATAATTACAAAAATGCCACCTTGTCTTTTTGAGTTTTCCTTCAATTTGTATGTTTAGTATGTTAAGATTATTTGTACAAGAACTTTACCCTAGAAATATATCATAACTATAAGAGATAATTATGATTAGATCAAACTATTTGTTACAACTAAATTACAATTGTAATAAAACTAAATCCTAATCACAGGCTTATCAACTATGATTAGAAACACCAAAAGGCAATATATATAACCAATTGATATAAATCAAGTTTATAAACCTAGGGTCAAGTTATTCTACAAAGACTTCTAATTGTAAGAAGTGTAAGAAGGATTTATAGAGTGACAAGTGTCCAATAACCTAAAACTAAACCCACTACATCACCACCAAAAACCTAAACACCCACCCCCCACCCCCACCAACCACCCAAAAACCTAACCCCCCCCCCCCCCCCCGCAAAAAAAAAAAAACAAAAAAAAAAACTATACCTCACCAAAAAAACCCCCAAAAAAACCTAACCCCCCCCCCCTAAAAAAAACCTAACCCCCCCCCCCTCCCACCCCCAAAAAAACCTAAAAAAAAAAATATAAAAAAACTAAACACCCACCCCCACCCCCACCACCACCCAAAAACCTAAACCCCCCACCCCCTCGGCAAAAAAAAAAAAATTTTTTTTTTTTTTTTTGGTGGGTGAGGTGGGGGGGGGGGGTGGGCGGGGGTGGGTGGGGGGGGGTTGGTGGTGGTGGATGTTTAAGGTTTTTTTTTTTTTTTTTAGTGGGTTTTTTTGTGTAGTGGGGTTTTTTAGGTTATTGGACACTTGTCACTCTATAAATCCTTCTTACACTTCTTACAATTAGGATCATTTGTATTTGATCCTAATCCTATAAACCTAATAGCTAGCTTCCGTATAAAAACGTGTTTGGTTGGTCCACGATGGAATTTAAATCGGAATTAATTCTATTGTATAGCTTCCGTATAAAAACGTGTTTGGTTGGTCCACGATGGAATTTAAATCGGAATTAATTTCATTTGACAAAAGTTAAATTCATTCAACTGCTTAATGGAATTCGTTACATTCCAATATAATGTTCACCCGTTACCAAATATACCCTTACTTTCTTCATCAAGAATTGATCATCACCAACCAACCATCAATCCGAGGATAGATTCAATCATCCGGAAATAAATCCACCTCAAACTGGTCCGTTGGCAAAGACAAAACCTTTTAAACACTTGGGTTTGGGGGGGGGGGGGTTGAGGTTTTTGTTGGAGGTGAGGTGAGGGAGAGTCGATAGTCACCTATTATCAAACCGTGATATTATGTTATTCAATCATAATTGCTGATTACAATAGTTTATATAGATGACTAAATTACATTCTAATACCCTCTATTATAAACTAATTATATATCTAGACGACTAGTCTAATATTCCCCCGCAAGTTGAGGGCGGAGAACGACCTGCAACTTGGACCGTAGTAATAGAAACCTCTGAGAAGATAAGGGCTTGGTAAAGACGTCAGCAATTTGATCATTAGTTGCAATGAACTTGACATTTAATTTCCCTTGAGCAACTTGTTCACGGACAAAATGAAAATCAACTTCAACATGTTTAGTACGTGCTTGGAATACCGGATTGGCAGAAAGATAGGTTGCACCAAGATTGTCACACCAAAGTGTAGGCGACCGATTCACTATTCCAAGCTCTTGAAGAAGAGATTTCAACCATATTAGTTCTGCAACAGTATCAGCAATTGCTTTGTATTCTGACTCGGTGGAAGATCGAGATACAGTCCGTTGTTTCCGTGCAGTCCATGAAATTAGATTAGATCCCAAGTATACAGCAAATCCCCCCGTGGATCGACGATCGACAGGGCATCCAGCCCAATCCGAATCTGAGTAAGCCTGTATATATTGATGCCAATAGGAGTCAGAAAAAGCATGTAGTCTAGTGCTAGAGTTGCGACGGAAAAGTAAGCCAAGTTGAGCCGTGCCATGAAGATATCGCAAGATACGTTTAACCGCAACCCAGTGATTTTCGGTCGGTGCATGCATGAATTGACACACTTTGTTAACCGCAAAGGCAATGTCTGGGCGAGATAAAGTAGCATATTGAAGTGCACCAACAACCTGACGATACCGTGATGGATCATTAAAAAGAGGACTATCGTCAGGGAGTAAAACATGAGAGGTAGCCATAGGAGTGGCGACTGATTTGCATTGAGAAAGGCCAGCTCGATGTATGACATCCAAAATATATTTTCGTCGCGAAAGAATCAAGTTGTCATTATGATTTACCACTTCAATACCCAAGAAATAATGCAGCTTGCCAAGATCTTTGACTGCAAATAATGAACCAAGTCGATTGATGATATTGGTAACAGCTTGTGGTTGATTACCAGTGATGATGATATCATCAACATACACAAGAATATACACAAGAGTGCCACGCCTGTTGAGAATAAATAACGACGGATCAGTTTTAGACTCGGAAAAACCAAGTTGTTGAAGTGCCATAGACAACCGAGTAAACCACACCCGAGGAGCTTGATTGAGCCCATATAAAGACTTGTGAAGACGACACACATAATCAGGTTTGGTAGAATCAACAAAGCCAGGAGGCTGTTTCATGTAAACAGTTTCTTGAAGATCACCATGCAAAAATGCATTCTGAACATCTAGTTGACGAAGTGACCAGTTGTTAGTGACAGCTAGAGACAATACGGTACGAATAGTAGCCGGTTTAACAACCGGACTGAAGAAACACTGACCTTCCGGTAGTATCCGATGAAGACTTCAAATACCAATGATCCGAACCGGCAAACTGCAAAACAGAAACACCGTTAGGACTCGTTACAGGAATGGGGTTATTCGTGTAACCACCCTCCGGCGTGAGAATAAGTCTCGGGTTTGGGAGTATGAAAATATAAAGAGAAGAAGAAGTTGTAGGGAGAATTCGATATCCTGTACCTTGTATGTTTACCTCTATTTATAGTTTGTGATTAGGGTTTTCCTTAACTTGGATGAACTCCTATAAGTTAGGGATTTGCATGATCTTCCCAAAAAGTTGGAGATTTAGTTATGTATCTTATCCATATAGAATGGAATATTCTAGAACGAATATTTATAACAGCTTATTTAGAATTAAATAATAGGTAATGACCGGGTCGGACTATCCGATTAGGGTCATACCTCGTCATGTCCCCCCAGTCCGAAGTTATGAAATGCAATTCATGAAATCGGACTAGAGAAAAAAGAAAAAAGTATATCCTATGTAAGGAAAATTTACGGTGCCATAAATGTGAAATGAGAAAATGGCGGCGATGTGATAGGATGTAGCAGTTAAAGCCATCATTGGGGTAACGACTTGTGTTACCCTGTTCTGACGCGTATGTCTGTTCATTTACCAATTTTGAATTTTATAAGACTATCATATAAATAGCATCCTTTTGACGAGAGTTAGGTTCCAATTTCTAGAACATCCTCTTTCACTTCCCCTTTCTCGAACGAAATGGCCTCGAAAAACGTTGAATCTTCTTCCTCTGCGTCCGCGGGCTCCGAAACCCTTTTTTTGCAAATGGGGAGTTGTGTCTTACAACAACCTTGTGCAGGATTATGGGATCAGGGCTGAGTGGAACCCCTTATTACCGTCGAAAACAGACACAGCCTTTCCACTGAGGAAAGGAAAAATCACATTGTTCAGTGATTTTTTCAAATTCTGTAATTTCCGGTTGCCCATTACTAAATTTCTCAAATCCGTGCTTGATTACTACCGCATTCATCTTTCCCAAATACATCCCCTGGGGTTAGTGAAGCTTCGCCAATTTGAATTTGCATGTGTGGCTTTAGGGCATATACCGGAACTCATCGTTTTTAGGGCTTTTTTCGTTCTTGTGTGGAAACCCCCATTCTTTACCTTCGATCGGAGAGACACTGAAGTTTCTTGTCTGAGGGAAATCCCTACCAGTTCCCGGGACAAAGATTGGAAAAAGAAATTTTTCTATATTGACAGCTCTGTAATTCCTGGTGATATGCATTGGAGAAACATGGGGCCGAAGGACAAAGTTAATGACGACAGTCCTCCTGAAGATGCTTACATTGCAAATGCCCTATATACAAGATTGTGCAATCGCCCTTTCGAATGTACAGTGATTCCATAAGGGGCCCTGGTAATGGCGGGAATGAGCCTGTTGTGGCATGATATCAAGCAGTATCCCTCATTTCAAAGGGATGATGAAGGTATGCCTGATACTTTGTTCATTTAATACATTACTATTTGCCTAAATATACCTTTTTCAGGAGAATGGAGTTTATTTGACTTTGTCGACCCCCCGCGGCACCTGGCATTGAGGGCCGCCGACCGCGTACTTAGTGAGCGAGAGCCAGATGTGTTAAAAATTCACCTTGAGCAATTTTTGCTACCCGCCCTTCCTGCGGATCCTACTGCTTACATTGCCCTTGCTGGCATCAGCGGGGGTACGAACGTTGTGAATCTGGAGAAGAAACCCCTCAGGGTAAAGATTACCGGAAGGAAATATATAGCGGCTGGGGTGACCATGTCTTCTGCTAGTGGAACGGCGATTACCACAGGGGAAATGACTACTGCAACTGAAATTATCAGCCCCACCCATGTATTGAAAAAACGAAAGACATTTCATGCTCCGAAACTGCCCGCGTTTGAAGCCGTGCAGGCCGCTTATGCCATACCAACTGGTATGAATTTTGTACTTTCGATTTATTAAGTTTACACACACAGCAATTGAAGTATGTTTTCACTACAGGGACTACAGGCGCGGTTCAAACTTCCCTTGTGACGGCCATGCCCTTGTCATCTATTGAGGTGGTACCCCCAACTGATAGCAAACAAACAGAACCCACACCATCGCTGAGTCCGTCTGTTTTCGTTAGCTGTGCAATGCCGCCGCCCCCAATTACTGCTGCTGTAACCGTAACAGCGAGTCCCGTTGCCGCGTCGCTGGCTACCAGTGTCACACTTTCCCCTGTGTCTATCTCGCCCCTAACTGTTTTTTCAACTGTTGGGAAAGAGATCCCCGCTACCTCCTCGACTCATGAGGCGACGAGTGCTGGGGACCGTGCCACTGGTGATACGGGCGGATCAAGCAGTGGTATTGCCGATGATGGGGCCCGCCTAGGAGATGATCTATACCTACCTACCTACCATCAACTGGGATCCCAGCAACCGAGACAAACGCTATCAGCCTCAATGGAAGATTGCAGAATCATCCAGGCTAATCTTCCCCCCGGTGGTTCAACACTGGGTTGAACGAGCTTATCCGCCAGCGGAAGTGGCATATGTAGAAGGGCTAAATAATGAAAACCTGATGAATTCTGCTATAGTGGATTCTGTTAGTCAACCCAGGAGGCTTACGGAGATCCGTCGACGGTGGATGCATGACAATAATGAACTCCACCGGGCCCAAGCCGTTATCGAGGAACTGAGGGATGAGAAATACCGTTTGGAGAGTCAACTTCAAGCTGCTGGGCTGAGGGAGAGTCGGTTTGTCTCGGAGAAAAACAAGGCCGAGGATGATTTAAAGAGGGTTACTGCCAATCTTGTCGAAGAGCGCCTTGTGTGGGCTCGGGACATGGTGGAGAAAGACCGATTGATTGCCCATGCTAAAACCGTGCAGGAAGAGCTAGAACGAAAAGCTGTTAGTGAGGCTCAGAAGGTGAGATCTGAAATGACAGCTCTTGTGGATAAATTTCGAATTGACACTGATTTTGTGTCACAGGTTCAGGAACGCTACCAAGCGTTGACCATTGAGGTGGAGGCCTCCAATGCCAAGGTTCAGGCAAAACAGGCGGAGTTGGAAGAGCGGGAGGGGCAACTTAGAGAACTCCAACAGCGTTGCGATACCCTTCTACTTGAACGAAATACTCTTGATCGATCTTCTACAATACGCCTAAAGGAGGTGGAGAGTGCTTTGGATCAAGCAAATGTTGAGGTGGAAGGATTAACCAGTCAACTGGCGGCTTTACAGGGTGATAGGAATTGGCTAATAACCAATGGGCTCATAGGAGCGTTTGAGTATTGTCGCCAGTCGGCGCCCTTTACCTCTCTAATACACCGTCTTTCCGCTACTGCCTACAAGTCCGGCCACCACAACGGTATTTACCAAGGATACTTTGATTGTAAACAATCAGATAGGATGCCTTCTGACTTTCACACAGCTAGGGGCAAGTTTGAAGGTGAAATGGCTGATGCGCTGGAGGCGGTATACAACGAGCCGCTGTCTGTGTATGCGGACTTAGTGGATAAGGTGAATGAGGAAGGCACAGAATCTCTGCGTATGATGTTGGACCCCGCGGAAGAGTCCGAGGAGGCATAAATATTTGTATTTTGCTCACGTGTTCTAAACATTTATGGTTTTTGTAATGACACTGTTTAGCCTCGGTTTTTGTGAACGTATCCACGTAATTTGTCAGGTATTAAATACCAACTCATGATGTATGTAGCCACCTTTCTTCTGAAATACGGCGATTTGACCTGTAATGATCATTTGCCATTAATACTGCTGTCGTCATCTCTGTCAAACCCATTTGCCCCCCTATAAATTATGTTTCATTTTTCTAAATTTGGTAACTTAACGATATGAGTCGTAGAAGCTACAAACAAAGACTCTCCGACATTTTCCGTCGACTAGATGCTGCCGATGGCTTGGTTCAACTGCAAACTCTAGTGACGAAATCGATGACTCGGCGAAGAAGGGGACCTAATGTCGTTCCTACCCGGGCCAATCGTGCATGCCGGAGTATTGTGTATGAAGATGCTATCCCAGCAGACGTTGACACGGCACCATTATCAGCCGATGATCTGGTACAACTTGTTGCAGTCAACCGTGTTCCACGCTGCCCTTTAGTGTACGAGCGTCGTCGTAGTGGTCGTGTTGGGAAAAATCCTGCTGATGACCAGGGAGCTATATCCCCACCGGCGACTGGAGGATCAGCTGATGACTTGACCAGTGATCCCCTTGTGCCGGGTTGTAGTAAGGTGCACCATACCCCTGCAGAAGTGATGGCGACCTGTTCCCATAAGTAGGTGTTTGAACATGTTCCTTTTTTGGCTCCCTTATGTTGGCTTTTCAACGATAGGGACAAGTACTTGGTTTTGTGTAAGATAGTTTGTATGTTTTGTTAAAATTCCTATCTTTTGATAGCGGTTATTGTATCTATTACCAAGATACCCGCTTTTAGCGCTGTATATTATGACCCCATGACTTATGAAGATATTTTCGTGTTTAAGGGCATCGTTGCTTATAATTTTGTGCAATTTGTTTGCAACGGCAATTTTATTATATTCTTTCATAATGAGAAGAAAAGAAACAACTTTTATTGAACTCAAAACTTAACGAAAAGGAGCGACATCGCCGTGGATGGATTACACTTGTTTATTGAAAAACAAAAAGAAAAGTTGATCTTGCTGTTAGGAGCAGGGCGGTTATAGGTAACATTTTTTTAACTGAGCGATATTCCAGCTGCGGGGTATAGCGGTTCCGTCTAGCCTGGTCAATCTATAGGCCCCTTTGCCCAGATCCTCTTGAATGACATAGGGACCCTCCCAGTTGGGCCCTAGCTTTCCTGTGGGCTCCGCCCTACTGGCTTCATTGTCTCTCATGACATAGTCGCCCTTCTTGAATGTATGCTGTGCCACGCGTTTGTTGTAATATTTTTCCAACATCTTTTTGTATTTTGCTTCATTGATGGCGGCGGATTCCCGTCTTTGCTCGAGTGCGTCTAGACCCTCCCTTAGCAACCTATCGTTGTTGTTATCCCCCGCAGTGAGGCGACGTAGTGACGGTAACCCCACCTCAGCGGGTATCATTGCTTCCATACCATAGGTTAGGCTAAAGGGTGTTTCATTATTACTAGTCTTGGGCATTGTTCGGTGTGCCCATAGGACGTTTGGCAGTTCTTCAACCCAAGAGCTTCCCTCGGAGTCCAATCTCCTTTTCATGCCATCTAGCAAACTTCTATTCGCCCGTTCTACTTGACCGTTCCCCTGGGGATGCGCGACAGACGTGAAGATCTGCTGTATCTGGAGTTCAGCGCACCATTCTTGCAAAACTCTGTCAGTGAACTGTGTACCGTTGTCGCTTACCAAATATAGCGGCAAGCCAAACCGGCATACTATGTGTTCCCAAAGAAACTTTTTGGCGTTATCCGCCGTGATTTTAGCCAAAGGTTTGGCCTCTACCCACTTAGTGAAGTAATCGATTGCCACAATTAAGTACTTCAATCTTCCGGGTGCCAGTGGGAATGGTCCCACGATATCCACCGCCCACTTCTGAAAAGGCCAAGCCGCGGTGACTGGGATCAGGTTATTTTTGGGCCTGAGTGTTTGGGGAGCGAATTTCTGGCAGCTACGACACTTTCTGAGTTCCTGTACCGCGTCTTCGTGCATCCCGGGCCAGTAATACCCGGCGTTATGGATGTTGGCTACAACTGCCCTGGGTCCTGCGTGGATGCCACATATGCCCGCATGAATTTCTTGAATCAAGTACTTGGCTTCTCTTGGGGAAACACACCGTAGAAGTGGGCCCAAATATGACTTTCGGTATAGTATGCCATCATTGACTTCATATTGCAACGCCTTTGTTTGTATTTTCTGAGCCTCGCCCTTACCGGGGGGTAACTCCCCCTTAGTAAGGAACTTTATCAACGGAGTATACCAACAGGATTCCTCCGCAGTTACTGCAGAGATGTTCCGTGGTTCGATTGAAGGAATTAGTAACGTCTCTATTTTCACTTCTTTTTCCATGCCTGAAGTGGCGAGCTTGCTTAAAGCATCTGCTATCTGGTTTCTTCCCCGGTGAACGTGGTTGAGCGTGACATTTTCGAAAGAAGCCATGAGCTCCTTTGTTTTTGCTAGGTATTTGGCCATCGATTCATCCTTAGCTTCATACGTTTCATTAACCTGGTTGTTAACCAGCAAGGAGTCAACGTACGCCTCGACCCGTAAAGCTCCCATAGATTGAGCCATCTTTAAACCGGCAAGCAGCGCCTCATATTCTGCCTCATTGTTGGAGCATTCGAAGTCAAAACGTAAAGCGTACATTAGTCTAATCCCGTCGGGGCTTATCAACATTAAACCCGCCCCAGATCCTTTCTCACTCGACGACCCATCAGTATAAAGCTTCCAGGTCTGTCTGACGACGCTGGATTCCGGGATGTCCTGGATGGATGGATCCAATATGGCCTCCCCTTCGGGGATTTCTATTAAAAAGTCGGCGATAACCTGCCCTTTGACCGCTGTCCGCTTTCGGTATTCAATATCTAAAGCACCTAGCTCGATTGCCCATTTGGCCAGTCTTCCCGAGATTTCCGGCTTGTGCAGGATTTGTTGTAGCGGGTAATTCGTCAAAACTTGCACGCGATGTGCTTGAAAATATCTTCTCAATCGCCTAGTGGCGTGTACCAGGGCCAGGACCAGTTTTTCTAAGGTTGGGTACCTTGTTTCTGGTCCCGCCAGTACTCGACTTATGTAATATATGGGAGTTTGCTTCCCATCCCTTTCTACCATGAGCACCGCGCTTACTGCAGTATGAGCCGCTGCCAAGTACATTTTTAGGACCTCGTTGGGAGATGGCGCTGTAAGCATAGGTAGCTTTTCGATAAAACGCTTCATATCTTGCAGGGCTTCTTCAGTTTCACCCGTCCATTTGAAATTCTTTTTGTTGAGGCAATCTTTTAATGTTTTGATGAACGGTAAAGATCTTTCTGCGTGTCTTGCTAAGAATCGGTTAATCGCCACTAAGCGCCCATTTAGCGCTTGTGCTTCCTTCAACGTTCTAGGAGAAGGCATTCGCTTGATAGCGGCTACCTTATCCGGATTAGCTTTGAAGCCATCCCGGGTGACGATCACACCCAAGAACTTTCCTTCTTCCACCCCGAACGAGCACTTCTTGGGGTTGAGCTTTATGTTGTATTCTCTAAGCTCTGGAAGGTTTCCTCAATGTCTTCCAACATTTGCTTCTCCTCTCTACTCTTGATCACGAGATCGTCTACGTACACTTCCAAATTTCTGCCGATCTGGGCTTCAAAAGCTTTGTCCATGAGACGCTGATATGTTGCTCCAGCATTTCGTAGACCAAAAGGCATCTTTGTGTAACAAAAAATGCCCACATCGGTATGAAACGCTGTCTTTTCTTCGTCCTCCTTAGACATCTTGATTTGGTGATATCCCTTATAGGCGTCCAGGAAGCATTTATACCTATAGGGGACCAGGGAATCAACCTTGAAGTCCATCTCTGGCAAAGGGTACGCGTCCTTGGGGCATGCTTTATTCAAGTCTTTGAAATCAATGCACATTCGCCATGTACCATCTGGCTTTTTTACCATCACTGGGTTTGACACCCATGTGTGGTACTGTGTTTCTCTGAGGATTCCGGCTTCCACCAACTTTCGTACTTCTTTAACGACTGCCGCTTTTCGATCCGGGGCCATACTACGTTTACCTTGCGCGACCGGTTTAACGCCTGGGAGTGTTGCTAGCTTATGTTCTGCCTTATCGCGGGGAACTCCTGTCATGTCGGAATGTTCGAAGGCAAAAACGTCAGCATTTCTTCTTAATAGTGCTTTCAAGTCACTTTTAACCTCTGGGGAGAGGCTGTCTCCAATGGTAACTGTTTGGTCTGGGTGGCGTGTGCTCAACACCCACCTTTCTGGACCGATAGCTCCGGTGGGGCCTTGGCGACATTTCTTGGTGTTTAGTACCTCTCCTATCTTGTCTCGATACACTGTTGCAATACCCCGCGGAGTGGGAAACTTCATGAAACCTCGCGCCGTTGAGACTATAGCGTCTAATTTACCCAAAGTGAACCTGCCAATAATCACATTGTGGTATGACTCAGCACGTACTACCAGGAATGTTAGGAGTATGGTTCTTTCCCGGGGCTCCTGTCCAAATGTGACTGGGAAAGTAATTTGACCAATAGGGTCTACTTTTTCCCCTGTGAAGCCTTTTATGGGGGCGTGTACAGATTCTAACAACCGTTGGTCTTCCAATTGCATTCTATTGAAACAGTGTTCGTAGATGATATCCTCTGAACTTCCGGTGTCAACCAAGATTCGCCTCATGCGGTAATCTCCCACTGCAGCAGATATGATTAAGGCATCTGTAGTGAGGTGCAGGTCTTCAACGCGGGGTTCGATGGTCATAGTGGCAAGCATCCAAGGTTCGAGCGTGGAGAAACTCCGTTTTGCCCCTTTTCCCTTGTCCGCGTGCACCATATTCAACTCTCGCGGTCTTTTACCCGCCGTTTTATCATTTTCTTCTTTGACGACTGGTGGACCCTGTTTGATGTCCCTTACCAAGTGTGCCAACTTACCTGCTTTCACAAAATATTCGATCTGCTTTTTCAACTGAAAACAATCGTTTGTGTCATGCCCGCTCCCTTTGTGGTATTCACAGTATTTACTTGTGTCTTTGTTTGGATTGTCTTTTAACGGCTTCGGAGGATTAAACTTGAGGTTTTCTGAGGCTAGAATTTCCGCCGGGGTTTTGCTCAGGTTAGGGTAGTCAGATCGAGGTCTTGAGGACTCGTTCCTTGAGTAGGTGTTTCTTGATCGGTCGTAACGTGAATCCGTTTTGTCATTCCTCTGGTATCGATCTCCTCTGCCCCTGCCTTTGGCATTCCGCTGTTCTCTATCTTCTTGATTTTTAAGAGCCTCTTTCTTCCTATTAGCTGCATGACTAGCGGCCACGGCCTTTTCTTGTATGACATATACCTTGGCTATCCGAAGTATTTCATCAATGGTGGGTGGCACGCCATCTCGCCCATGGAGGGTTCTTAACAACTCGTCATCATTCACTCCTTGTAGGAAAGCTCCACAAGCTAAATCATTCGTCACGCCCGGGATTGCTAAACTTTCCTTGTTGAATCTAACGATGAAGTTTTCCACCGTTTCATTGTCTCGCCGGCGGATATGGAGAAGCTCATTTCTATCTTTAGTATGCCTGCGTTGCTGGCTGAACTGTAAGATGAACTTGGCTTCCACGTCCTCAAAACTGTCTATTTCTCCTGTGGGTAAACTATCCCACCAAACCCTAGCCGCACCCACCAGTGTTTGCACAAACATCTTGCACCATAGGGGCATAGGCCAACACGCTACTTCCCCCGCGCTTTTAAATAGGTTAAGATGATCATCGGGGTCCCCTAGGCCATCATATTTACCTACTGTTTGAGGCATTTTAGGTTTCTCCTTGATAGGAGCTTCCGCTATTCTTCTAGTAAATTTGGATTTGAACGTTGCATCTACTGGCTTGTATGGTCTAGTGAGCTCGTCTTCTTCCACATTGATAGGTTGTACTGGAGGAATAACTCCGCTTTGGCTTATACCCGGAGTAGGAGTAAGTAGGGCTGAAGTGTTGTTTAGCATAGAACTGGGGCCTCTTCCCGGGGAAAGTCTGGGTCTGGATACGTTCCCTCTGTCATAGGCGGGTTCCACTGTTGGCTGAACTGGGGCGTAGGTCGGTTGCGAAGTAGGAAAGCTCCACCATGGCGGCATATAAGCCGCGTACGGCGACTGTTGAACATGACTCTATGTGGTTCCCTGGGGGGTGGATGCCGCGTTACCATATGGAGGTAAATATCCATATGGGGGCGCGTAATAGTATCCCGGGAAAAAGGGTTGATTCCCCGGTGTAACGGGGGCGTTTAGTATTCCTGCCGGCATGACCACCGGCTGGTGAGGCGGAGTGGATAGTGCAGCTGTAAGTGCTGCTGTGTACAAAGGTGGCATGGCGTAAGTAGCAGATGGTTGATAATGTTGAGGCATGCTCGCCTGTGGCGTGATGGTATTCGGATTTGCCGACGTAATAACTGGCATAGAACTATAGCGTGAAGCTTGTCTCCCGGTGGTCACCACAGGGGTAGACATGTTAACGCCTGCTAATCCTGGCTCCATGGACTGTAACCGCAGGGAGGTGTATGGAAGTACGTTTACCCCAGTTGTTCCCGGGGCAGTAACTACATTCCCCGAAAAACCGGGTGGTGGTCCTTCTACCTCGAACTCCAGATCAAGCGATCTGGTGACGACCGGCGAAACTGGGGTATTGGTGATGGGGCCTGTCCCTATCACCTGGGTGTTATTCGTGGCTGCTTGGCTTGGGGTTGCTGCTGCGTTCAGATCACTGGCCATGGGGCTCGAACTGCTTGTTACCGAAAAAGGTCCCACGGATGGCGCCAATGAAGAAACACAGACCTTCCGGTAGTATCCGATGAAGACTTCAAATACCAATGATCCGAACCGGCAAACTGCAAAACAGAAACACCGTTAGGACTCGTTACAGGAATGGGGTTATTCCTGTAACCACCCTCCGGCGTGAGAATAAGTCTCGGGTTTGGGAGTATGAAAATATAAAGAGAAGAAGAAGTTGTAGGGAGAATTCGATATCCTGTACCTTGTATGTTTACCTCTATTTATAGTTTGTGATTAGGGTTTTCCTTAACTTGGATGAACTCCTATAAGTTAGGGATTTGCATGATCTTCCCAAAAAGTTGGAGATTTAGTTATGTATCTTATCCATATAGAATGGAATATTCTAGAACGAATATTTATAACAGCTTATTTATAATTAAATAATAGGTAATGACCGGGTCGGACTATCCGATTAGGGTCATACCTCGTCACAGACTAAATGTCTCATGATAATCAACTCCTGCCTGTTGATGAAAACCCTTTGCAACAACTCGTGCTTTATACCTGCTTATTTTTCCAGCTGGGTCTGTTTTCAACCTGTAAACCCACTTACAATCAACCACATTAACATTTTTAACAGGAGGAACCAATGACCAAGTACCATTTTTATGAAGCGCTTCCAACTCTTCAGCCATGGCATGACGCCACTCCGTAGAGGCATTGGCAACGGTAAAGGAAGTAGGTTCAACAGGTAGGTTAGGTAAATTGGTAGCCATATAGGCAGTGGGATCATAGCGGTTTGTTGGTTTCGGATTAGGCCTAAGGTATGTTGGACGAGGTCTTGGGGCAGGATTGGGAGGAGTTTCAGCTGAGGTGGTGGCTGGGTTGGATTCGGCGTGGGTGGTTTGAGTAGTACCGGTTTGAGTGGTTTCGGTTTGGGTGGTATCGGTTGTCGAGGCGGTTGCGTTTGGTGTAGTGACGGCTGGGGCAGAAGTGTCGGGAGTAGATTCTGGTGGGTCAAGGTCAATAGGATAAGTGGAGACGTTAGGGTTGTCAGGTTGGGTTGGGTTATGTAACACCCATCTAATTTTTCGCTTGATTTTAATAATAGATTATACTATTACAAACAAATATTGCTTAAGTAACATACTTTCATTAAAGAAGTTCATAAATAACATCAAAACTTAGTCAACTAACGACTAAGATAAAACGTTTCAAAAGTTGTTTAGAAATTGTTTACAACCCATATACATAGTCTATCAAAGATTTAAAACATTGCGGAAGCTTCAAAAGTAGTGTTCGGTTCTTCGACATTTAGCTTGATCACCATCCGGATAGTTCCCACTTTACCTAAGGTCAAAACCATCCAAAACGTTAGTTTTGACAACAAATTGTATAATACAAACATGTCCTAGAATCAAAACATGAAAAAAAAAACAAATTTTCAGAAATTATCCTGCCGCGTGTCGCGGCAGGATTTGTTTAACGCGTCACGTGGCGCGGCGGCTCCCGCGAGTCGCGGAGGATCGTGATGATCCTGTCGCGTGGCGCGGCAGGTACGGTTTTCCAGCAGTTGATGTTTTTGAGCTGCATTTTCCTGCCAGCTCTGGAAATTTCAAGTTTTAACTTCGTTTGGCTATAACTTTTGACTCGTAAGTCCGTTTTAGGTGATTCTTTTTCCTATACATTTGTAAATTCATTACCGACACGACTAATAAAATTTTGATACCGAAAATTTATCTTACGGACCGAACAACTAAATGTCACTATGCATTTATTCAACCCATTACAACACTACTTATTTTACTACCATTCGACTAGTAAGCCTAAGGCACTTGTTACCCAACTTCCGGGCTTATGATCACCGGCACTTCATTACCAACACTATGGCTTCGTGCTCTTGTGATCATTTTCACCATCTCTATCTACTTACACTATTATTACTACTATGTATCATTATTTGACCCGTTTGGTTCATCTATGGAAATCCTCCATTTTGATGACTACCAAACGACTACAATCCAATTCTTAACCTACGAATTTAGTAACGAACAAGATCGCTACAATCAACTCAACTTATAATCAACAACGCATAGTTTAGTATTAATTCATTAAATGTAACGGATCAAGTTACATACCTTAGTGTATGCCCTTCAACCGCAAATCACCACCGGCTTGTCCACTCGACGTTCCGGTATCCTTTCCTATAGAGTTCAATTCAAGACATGTTTAGAACTCTCTTTGAACCTTACATCGCATAATACACCGAAACATCATAATTATGCGTTAAATCTTTAAATTTCTATTTTAAGCCTTCTTTGAGGCATTTTCACAAACACCTTAAGGGCAGATTTTTCACATGATTATATGACAAGTTTCTAGCTTATCATTTAGCCCTAATTTCACCTCAATCAACATTTTACATGATTGTTAGCTTCTAGATTTCTGAAATCACTTCCAAATTGTCAAATTACACAAGATTAACACCCAATATCCTAGTGTTCATCAATTTACACATAACCCATTAATCACCTACAATGGTGATCATAGTTTCCACTAAAATTTTACATGATTTCAGCTTGTGTTTGTCTAGGGTTTGTCCCTAGACACTATAGTTGTTCTTAAATCTTCACAACATTTACATGCAACCCTAATTTCAGATTTTCCCAATTTCATGAGAATTTCAAGTTAAGAGTTTTCACTAAATTTTACATACCTTGTAATCCTCTTGCGATGAGGATCACGATTCTAAGCTCGGATTTTCGTTTGGACCAGATTTGCACCTCCAATTTGAGAGTTCAAGTAGAATTTTTAGAGTTTGAAAGTGGGGGTGTCGCCCCTGCTTGTTCTAATCGACCAGACCTCCCATTTGGGGGTGTTTGGTTTGTTTTTATTTGTTTTAATTAAAATCAAGTCTCAATTCTTACAACTTAAGCCCCTCAACTTTGTTCAACATATTGTTTAGTAGCTTTTAACCCTATCATAAGCTATTTCTAGTCTTTTAACTAACTAGGTTAAAAATTTCTAGTTAGTAAATTCTCGTTTATTTATACTTTATAATTCTAATATAAAGTTTTATATTTTTCGGGGTGTTACAAGTCCACCCCCCTTAAAAAGGGTTTCGTCCCCGAAACCGAAGTACGTACCAAATAATGTAGGGTGGAGACGTCGCATTTCCTCTTCGGACTCCCACGCATTTCCTCACGTGGACCCACTTCACCCCAACATACCGGGGTTCGACACTTTCTACCATAAAGCATTTCGTACGGTGCCATCTTAATACTAGATTGGTAGCTGTTATTATACGAAAACTCAACTAACGGTAGGTGAACATCCCAACTTCCTCCAAAGTCGATTATACACGCCCGTAGCATATCCCCCAATGTTTGTATCGTTCTTTCACTCTGTCCATCCGTTTGAGGATGGTACGCAGTGCTAATGAACAATTTGGTTCCCATTTGCTCTTGGAAATCTCACCAGAAATTCGAAGTAAACTGGGTATCCCTATCAGACACGATGGATACCGGCACCCCATGACGTGCTATTATTTCATTAGTGTAAACTTCTGACATCTTTTCTGACGTATAAGTCTCACGAATCGGAATGAAGTGAGCACTTTTCGTCAATCTATCCACTACTACCCATATGGCATCGAAACCACGATTCGTCTTAGGCAACTTGGTTAATAGGTCCATTGTAATATGTTCCCATTTCCAAACCGGAATTTCTAATGGTTGGAGTTTGCCGTATGGTTTCTGGTGCTCCGCCTTGACTTGTAAACATGTCAAGCACTTTTCCACATACTTCGCCACATCCCTCTTCATTCCGGGCCACCAATAATTTTGTTTCAAATCATTGTACATCTTGGTCGCACCCGGATGAATTGAATAACGGGATTTATGAGCTTCATTAAGTAGAAGCGCCTTCACTCCACAAGTATGTGGGACCCATATTGTGACAACTCGAGTTTCCAAGATTCTATCTTCGCATTTAGTGCACGTTAATTTTTTTTTGTTGTTTGTTAATACAACTCGTTGTTTCACAACGCTTACCTTTGTAATACGTTAAATAGTACTGCGACTGATATTTTATATTTGGGATGCATAATACTTATTATATGTGTTAGTATGTTAATAAGGCTTGGTATTAATTAAGATGTTAAATATTGTGGGAACTCACTGAGAACAAGTGCTCATGAAAACACCCAAGTGGTGAAAACACTCTAAGTGTTTTCGTCCAATTATGACCAACGAAATCAGAGGGTGGGCCTTGGCCCAGTGTTGAGATATTTTTATAAGTAATCAGTTTATAAACAAATCTTCTTCGAGACGTTACCCACTTACCAAACCTTATCCCTTTGTTCTCTCTCTCTACATCTGAAACCCACAAAGAGTTCCTCATTTGAAGCAAACCTCTGTTTAAAACTTTGGTTAGTAATTTCTTGATTCAGTTGTTTCTTGTTGCATATCGTATGATATTGGATGTTTAATCATGATATATGAATATATGTGAATATGTGATTTATCATAGTGTGCTTGTTAGATAATTATCATACATGAACAGTGTGCATATTTGAAGTTTTGATCAACAGTGGGTGTCTGTTATGAATGATAAACTGATGAGATTATGTTCTAGATCTCACAAAGTTTTGATAGAGTATTTGTTACATATCAATGATTGATATAAATGGCTTGTAAATGATTGATCATGTTACTGTAATGAGTTTTAGAGTTTCTGGGTTCTTCATAAGTTACAGTAAGTAATGTTGATGATGATGAACAGTAGCGAAAACCCCCACAAAACAAAGCTGGACGAAATCACTACATGTGATTTCGGCCCAAGTGGATACGGCCCATGTAGTGATTTCGGCCCAAGAGAGATTTCGACCAACTATGTGTTTTCGGCCAAACATGTTTGGTTTTCGGCTATAAAAAGGGTTTTCGGCTATAAGGGGGATTTCGGCACTTGTGTGTTTTCGGCCCATGTGTAGATTTCGGCCCAACTGTTATCTGTTAACTGTTTACATTTATTCTGTTATCTGTTAACTGGTAACTGGTTAAATTTATTAAGTTGTTAACTTATTAAATTACATACAATAACTCTGATTAGTTATGTAACCATATTTAGCCTACTAACTGTCATTAACTCAGTTAACCTTACACACTATGTAAGATTCATGGATGACATTCTGTTTATATATGCTAACTCAGTTAAGCATACTAGCTTTATTAACTGTGATGTGGTTAACTATGTTAGAAATTATTTGAGAAGACTTTCATGAGGAAGATGAATTTACATAAGTTAGATTAACTGTGTACATGATACAAGATACTAAATTGCTAGATACACTGTGTGACATTTCGGTGATGATAGTTACATGTGAAATATATTACGAACGTAAACTGATTGAATATACGTGCACTATAGGACTTGACTGACTTACTGTGAGCACATAACTTAGCATACCGAGCAAACAAGGTGAGTTCACACTTTTACTAAGGCATGGGATTTCCAGGGCTTGGGAATGGGATTAAAGGAAAAAGGTTGAATGGATTCGTATTGACACCATTACTAGACTACCATACCATCGTCCTCGGTTGTGCAGGATACATACGTAAAACCTACGTATACTTATGCTACTCGCTATCCTCGGTTGTGAAGGATACTTACGTAAAACCTACGTATACTTGTGCTACTCGCTATCCTCGGTTGTGAAGGATACTCACGTAAAACCTACGTGAACTTATACTTCCTATCCTCGGTTGTGAAGGATACTTACGTAAAACCTACGTAAACTTATATTCATTACTGCCTCGGGTTGTGTCAGGCACTTACGTAAAACCTACGTAAACCCCCGCGTACCCCTATCCTCGGTTGGGAAGGATACTTACGTAAAACCTACGTAACACTTGTACGTATTACTGTTCTCGGTTATGAAGAACACATATGGTTACAAATAGTCTAGTGGTTATACAACACGGGAAGCCCCCACCAATAGAACATACGGTCGGCCCAGTAGAGCCACATGTTACCAATGAACTTACTATTACGCAATTACTTACTGTGAACTCGCTCAACTAGTTGTTGATCCTCTGTTACATGCCTTGCAGGACTATAGGTACTTTTGGAGCTTGCACGGGAGGCACAGTCGTTGTGGACATGGATCGTGAATGTGTTGTTAAACATTATGACATTTGTACTTAAACTTATGTTGGGTTCTACATAAATGCTTCCGCTACACACTTGTATATATTTGGTTTTGGAAACACCTATCGTATTGATGAATGACTTTTACTATATACTTATGTTCAATATGATTGGTGGCTTGATCCTGGTCATGTCACGCCTCCAAGCGGTGGTACTCCGCGTGTGGATTTTGGGGGTGTGACACATATCCTTCCGGATCGAGTCTTCAACCCGTTATTTCCATCCGACAAATCTTTCAATTGACCGATTATTCTTTCTTTCTTCCAATTCTCTTCTTTCATTGCTTCAAATTGCGCCTCTCGAATACGTTCAAGTATACCTGAGGTCACCACGAGTTGCATCTATCTTACTCGTATTGGGACATAGTCCGCTTTTCTGCTCAGAGCATCCGCCACCACATTAGCCTTTCCGGGGTGATAATGTATTTCACAATCGAAGTCTTTCACCGTTTCTAGCCATCGCCTTTGTCGCATATTTAACTCCTTCTGATCGAAGAAGTATTTTAAGCTCTTGTGATCGGTGAATATGGTGCACTTTACCCCATATAAGTAATGCCTCCATATTTTTAAGGCAAATACCACCGCAGCCAACTCAAGATCATGCGTGGGATATTTCTTCTCGTGTATCTTCAATTTCCTCGAGGCATAAGCTATCACCTTGCCCCGTTGCATCAAAACGCACCCGAGCCCCGATAGAGAAGCATCCGAATAAACCACCATATCTTAGACTCCGTCGGGTAATGTCAGTACCGGAGCTTGAGTTAACTTTTCTTTTAGCGTTTGAAACGCTTTTTCTTGATCGACACCCCAAATGAACTTTTCTTTCTTTTGGGTTAGCTTTGTTAACGGTGACGCAATTTTGGAGAAATCTTGAATGAATCTCATGTAGTATCCCGCAAGCCCCAAAAAGCTTCTAATTTTCGAAGGGTTCCTCGGGGGATTCCATTTTGACACAGCCTCTATCTTTGACGGATCCACCAATACTCCGTCAGCACTTATGACGTGGCCAAGAAATTGTACCTCTCGTAACCAAAAGGCACACTTAGAGAATTTCGCATACAGCCTTTCTCGTCTCAGTGTCTCTAACACTTCTTGCAAGTGGTGTGCGTGTTCAGCTTCACTTTTTTAATACACCAAGATATCATCGATAAACACGATGACCGACTTATCCAACATTGGCTTGCAAACCCGGTTCATGAGGTCCATGAAAGCCGCGGGTGCATTTGTTAGCCCAAATGACATCACGAGAAATTCGTAATGTCCGTATCTCGTGCGGAAAGCCGTCTTCGGCACATCTTCTTCTTTGACCTTTAGTTGGTGATACCCAGATCTAAGGTCAATTTTTGAAAACCAGTTCGCACCTTGTAATTGGTCGAATAAATCATCTATCCTCGGGAGCGGGTATCAGTTCTTTACCGTGAGTTTGTTTAACTCCCGGTAATCGATACACATGCGCATGCTCCCGTCTTTCTTTCTCACAAACAATACCGGTGCGCCCCAAGGAGACACACTCGGCCTTATGAATCCCTTGTCAAGCAGATCTTGAATTTGGGACATCAACTCTTGTAATTCAGACGGTGCGAGTCGGTACGGGGCTTTTGCTACGGGTTTTGCGCCCGGAATCAATTCGATCCCGAACTCTACTTCCCGTTCAGGCGGTATCCCCGGTAAATCCTCCAGAAACACATCTTCATAATCCCATACTACCGGTACATCTTCAATCTTTCGCGATTCCTTCTCGGGCTCATTTGCGTATATCATGAATGCCTTGCATCCTCGCTTCATAAGCTTGTGAGCTTTCAACATTGAGCATACTATGGGATTGCCCCCTTTCTCGCCATAGATGGTGACGTGTTTTCTGCTCGGAGATGTTAGTTTTATCTCTTTACGAAAACACACGACCTTTGCATGGTGCTGAGATAGCCAATCCATCCCAACGACTACTTGAAATTCTCCCATTGACATCGGGATTAAGTCTATTAAATATTCCTCATCGCCGATGCTTAATTTGCAGCCTCGACAAACATCACAAACTATAAATATTTTGTTGTCCCCTATTTCAACTTCTAAGGGCACAGGTAATTTCGTCAATACAAATGAAGGATGTCGAATAAATCCATGCGAAATGAAGGATTTATTCGCACCCGTATCAAACAATACACGTGCTGGAATTGAGTTAATTGTGAATATACTTGAAACCACATCGGGTTCTGTCTTTGCTTCAGTCGCGGTAAGTTGGAAGGACCTAGCCTTCGCTTTGGGAGCTTCTGTTGGAGATTCTTTTGTGTCTCTCTTTCCCACCAACTCGGGGCATTCAGATTTCTTGTGACCGGGTTGATAACACTTGTAACAAACAGAAACTTTCCCGGGACATAGTGATGCGGTGTGCCCCGTCTTCCCACATACCGGGCACGACTTGTCTTTGAAGCGGCACTCGCCTTTGTGCCCTTTACCACACACTTTGCAACTCGGCGACCCGCCTTTAGCATCCCCTTTCTTTCCCGATTCAGCAGTTCTAGCTTTCTTTGTAGGGCTTGGATTCACATCCTGTGCCCTTCGTTCACCTCTTTCCACTTGTTTCTTTAACTCGATTTCCCGCTCTCGGGCGGTGTTGATAATCTCCGTGAGGGTTTCGTATTTTGACGGAGTCATAAATTCCCGGTACTCGGCACTCAGCATGTTGTAATAGTAGTATATCTTTTGCTCTTCAGTGGTGACTAACTCGTCACAAAATCTCAGCTTATCCATGAAGATGCCCGTGATCTTATCAATTGTTTCACCCTTTTGTCTCAGCTGGATGAATTCTTCTTTGATTCTGTTAATAACCGCTTTGGGACTGTGGTGTTTAAGGAATGGTACCTTAAACTCGTCCCAAGTCATAACCCTTGCCGCTTCGGCTCCCATTTCCTTCTTTTTGTTATCCCACCAATCCTTGGCTTGATTTCTCAATTGACCCGTTCCGTAAGCAACAAAGTCGCCTACGTCACAATGGGTTCGTTCAAACACTCCTTCAACATCACTTATCCATGTTTGGCAAATTATCGGGTCAACCTCCCCGTTATAAATTGGCGGTTTACATGCCATGAATTCTTTGTACGAACACCCTTTGCGTTCTCCCGTTTTCTCCTTCATAAGGTTGACAATATCCTCCAACCTCTTAACTCGCTCTTCAACAAGCGACAACACCGTGTTTTGAATTTTGACTATAAACCCGGATAGACTTCCTTCAATTGCCTTCCCTACCTCTTCGGCAATTATCTCTTTCATTTGTTCGGTGCTTGTTTGCACCGGATTATCATCATTCCCATCAGACATCTTGAAGCTGAAATGTTTACATTTAAACGTTAAACATTTCATTTATACTATTGCTTCATTTGTTTCGGTTTAGCCAAGTTCCTAACTTGCTTTAACCGTTCACACTTAATGCACTTTCCGGGTTTGAGTGTGTTAACACACTCTTCCCATGCATCTCAATTTATTTTTCATACTTACATAAGGTATAATCTACTAACATAAATAAGTTAATTCTTACCGGACGATCAATCAAGCTTGAACCGAACACTTTGTTGACAACCTTAAGCTCTGATTACCAACTTGTAACACCCATCTAATTTTTCGCTTGATTTTAATAATAGATTATACTATTACAAACAAATATTGCTTAAGTAACATACTTTCATTAAAGAAGTTCATAAATAACATCAAAACTTAGTCAACTAACGACTAAGATAAAACGTTTCAAAAGTTGTTTAGAAATTGTTTACAACCCATATACATAGTCTATCAAAGATTTAAAACATTGCGGAAGCTTCAAAAGTAGTGTTCGGTTCTTCGACATTTAGCTTGATCACCATCCGGATAGTTCCCACTTTACCTAAGGTCAAAACCATCCAAAACGTTAGTTTTGACAACAAATTGTATAATACAAACATGTCCTAGAATCAAAACATGAAAAAAAAAACAATTTTTCAGAAATTATCCTGCCGCGTGTCGCGGCAGGATTTGTTTAACGCGTCGCGTGGCGCAGCGGCTCCCGCGAGTCGCGGAGGATCGTGATGATCCTGTCGCGTGGCGCGGCAGGTACGGTTTTCCAGCAGTTGATGTTTTTGAGCTGCATTTTCCTGCCAGCTCTGGAAATTTCAAGTTTTAACTTCGTTTGGCTATAACTTTTGACTCGTAAGTCCGTTTTAGGTGATTCTTTTTCCTATACATCTGTAAATTCATTACCGACACGACTAATAAAATTTTGATACCGAAAATTTATCTTACGGACCGAACAACTAAATGTCACTATGCATTTATTCGACCCATTACAACACTACTTATTTTACTACCATTCGACTAGTAAGCCTAAGGCACTTGTTACCCAACTTCCGGGCTTATGATCACCGGCACTTCATTATCAACACTATGGCTTCGTGCTCTTGTGATCATTTTCGCCATCTCTATCTACTTACACTATTATTACTACTATGTATCATTATTTGACCCGTTTGGTTCATCTATGGAAATCCTCCATTTTGATGACTACCAAACGACTACAATCCAATTCTTAACCTACGAATTTAGTAACGAACAAGATCGCTACAATCAACTCAACTTATAATCAACAACGCATAGTTTAGTATTAATTCATTAAATGTAACGGATCAAGTTACATACCTTAGTGTATGCCCTTCAACCGCAAATCACCACCGGCTTGTCCACTCGACGTTCCGGTATCCTTTCCTATAGAGTTCAATTCAAGACATGTTTAGAACTCTCTTTGAACCTTACATCGCATAATACACCGAAACATCATAATTATGCGTTAAATCTTTAAATTTCTATTTTAAGCCTTCTTTGAGGCATTTTCACAAACACCTTAAGGGCAGATTTTTCACATGATTATATGACAAGTTTCTAGCTTATCATTTAGCCCTAATTTCACCTCAATCAACATTTTACATGATTGTTAGCTTCTAGATTTCTGAAATCACTTCCAAATTGTCAAATTACACAAGATTAACACCCAATATCCTAGTGTTCATCAATTTACACATAACCCATTAATCACCTACAATGGTGATCATAGTTTCCACTAAAATTTTACATGATTTCAGCTTGTGTTTGTCTAGGGTTTGTCCCTAGACACTATAGTTGTTCTTAAATCTTCACAACATTTACATGCAACCCTAATTTCAGATTTTCCCAATTTCATGAGAATTTCAAGTTAAGAGTTTTCACTAAATTTTACATACCTTGTAATCCTCTTGCGATGAGGATCACGATTCTAAGCTCGGATTTTCGTTTGGACCAGATTTGCACCTCCAATTTGAGAGTTCAAGTAGAATTTTTAGAGTTTGAAAGTGGGGGTGTCGCCCCTGCTTGTTCTAATCGACCAGACCTCCCATTTGGGGGTGTTTGGTTTGTTTTTATTTGTTTTAATTAAAATCAAGTCTCAATTCTTACAACTTAAGCCCCTCAACTTTGTTCAACATATTGTTTAGTAGCTTTTAACCCTATCATAAGCTATTTCTAGTCTTTTAACTAACTAGGTTAAAAATTTCTAGTTAGTAAATTCTCGTTTATTTATACTTTATAATTCTAATATAAAGTTTTATATTTTTCGGGGTGTTACAAGTCCACCCCCCTTAAAAAGGGTTTCGTCCCCGAAACCGAAGTACGTACCAAATAATGTAGGGTGGAGACGTTGCATTTCCTCTTCGGACTCCCACGTAGTGTCCGAACCTTTCCTATGCTCCCATTTGATTTTGACTTGGTCAATTTGTTTATTTCGTAAATGTTTGACCTTTCGATCTAAAATCTCCACCGGTCTCACCGCATAATTCAGACTATTATCCACTTCGATATCATCGTAATGGATATAGGCCGTTTCGTCTGCTAGGCACTTTCGTAATTGTGACACGTGAAACGTGCCATGAATCCCACTTAATTCCTCCGGTAGCTCAAGGCGGTAAGCTACCTTGCCAACCCTTCCGATAATTTTAAATGGCCCAATAAACCTCGGGCTTAGCTTCCCCCTTTTTCTGAATCTAATAACGCCCTTCCATGGGGAAACTTTTAGCATGACCATGTCGCCAACCTGGAATTCGATTGGCCTATTCCTTTTATCAGCATACGCCTTTTGCCTGTCTTGAGCCGCTTTCAAGTGTGCCCGAACTATATCGATCTTTTCATTCGTGGCTCGTACTATATCTTGGTGGGCAAGTTCACGTGGACCCACTTCACCCCAACATACCGGGGTTCGACACTTTCTACCATAAAGCATTTCGTACGGTGCCATCTTAATACTAGATTGGTAGCTGTTATTATACGAAAACTCAACTAACGGTAGGTGAACATCCCAACTTCCTCCAAAGTCGATTATACACGCCCGTAGCATATCCCCCAATGTTTGTGCGTGTAGACTCGTCCTTCACAACAAAATAAGAGGCATGAAACTCAAAGAAAACATTATTATCAACGCAAAACTTTTGAACAGATAAAAGATTTCTTTTAAGTTGACGAACATGAAGGACATTAGAAAGTGTGAGGGTTTTATTTGGGGAATAAATTTTTGTTGAACCGATGTTTAAAATGGGTAAGGGTTGACCGTTACCAACAAAGAGAGAATCATTACCATAGTAGGCCTCAGAGTTGTCAAGGCTCTCAAAATCTGTGGCAGCGTGATCATTAGCTCCAGTGTCAGGAAGATAGTTAAAGCTCCAATGTGAACCAGCATCAGAATGATTAGCATAATTGGCTTGAGACTGGGTGCGTGGTTGAGAAGACTGATTTGGGCACTAAGATGGTAGATGACCAATCCCGCAACGGTTACAGTGACCATACACGGTGTTTTGAGTAGATGCCCAAGAGAACTGACGTGAACTACCTGTTTCACGGTTGCGAGCAGTGTTGTTGCGATAATTACCCCTGTAGGAACCCCTTGAATTTCCACGACCTCCTCGGTTATTGTTTGAGGACCGAGGAGCATAGTAGGCCTGCGACGGTTGTGGTGGGGTAGAGGCAGCAGTCGGGTTCAGTTGGTTGCCAAGTTGTGTAGCCATGAGTTGTAGGTTACTGATTTGTGTTTGAATGGATTGTAAATTCAGTTGTGGTTGTTGGGATGGGGTCGTGGCCATAAGAGTCTGTGGATTGGTTGGTTGTGTTGGTAAAAGTTTAGTAATCATATAATCATGGTCACTAATAAGACCATGAAGCTCACCAAAAGTGACCGGTGGAGTACGGGTTAAAAGGTTTGACTTGAGACCATAATATTCCTCACGAAGACCGGTAACCGTAAGCATGACAAGATCCTTATCCTTCATTGGTTCACCTATGTTTGCTAGAGCGGTTGCATATTCCTGAGCACGGCTTAAATATTCTGCAGGTTTTTCATCACTTTTCATAGTTATTCGAAGAAGCTGACTTTAGAGGGTGAACTCATGAGATGAGGAAACCGGAGCATAGGCACGTTCAAGAGACAGCCATATCTCACGAGAGGTCTGCCCTTGGACATGCTGAAACGATTCCTCAGAGATGGTAGATGTGATCAGTAAGCGCACATGAGCATCATTCTTCACCCATGGACTATAACTTGGATTGTCGGTGCTAGTGGTCCCTGTGGTGACTTTAGAAGGTGGACAGGGTATCGTTCCATCTACATAACCGAAGAGGTTATGAGAAATTAGAAAGGGTTCAAGCATTTGCTTCCAATATCCATAATTTGTAGGTTTAAGAGAGAACGCAAACTTGTGAGATTGATGGGTTGCTTTTTCTTGATTAGTAAATAAAGTGATGGCAGCCATTAGTGACCTGATTGTAATATGGCTGGTTGATTTAGGTTACCTGAAGAGTTGATTGCTGCTGTTTGACAGAAAAGAAGATTATATGCTGCGATGTCTGATGTCTGAAGGTCGCAGAAGTTAACTGATGTCTTCCAGAGCGATTTTGGAAGTTAACTGGTTGATCTACAGAAGTTAACTGTGATGTTGATGTCTGATGTCTGAAGGTCGTCGTAGGGTTTTTTTTTTGGCGGGGTTTTTGGAGGCAGTAGGGTTTAAGGCCGAGATTTTGGAGAGGGGATTGATTAGGCTCTGATACCAAATCAAACCGTGATATTATGTTATTCAATCATAATTGCTGATTACAATAGTTTATATAGATGACTAAATTACATTCTAATACCCTCTATTATAAACTAATTATATATCTAGACGACTAGTCTAATACCTATGAGGGAGAGTCGGTGGCCGTGGTGAACAAGCTTGAGTCGATAATTAAGAGATTCCTATGGGGCGGCAATGATGAAGTGAGTAAGGTTCATTGGGTAGCTTGGGACAAGGTGACGAAGCCGAGAAGTAATGGAGGTTTGGGCTTAAATAAGCTTGAAGTTACGAACAACGCTTTAATATTAAAATGGTTATGGAGGTATAGAGTTGATTGTGATGCTCTTTGGAGGAAAGTTATAGACGCCATTCATGTTTCCGGGAGACGTTGGGATACTTATCCTTCTAATAAGAGTATAGCAGGAACGTGGACTAAAATGGTGAGATTAGAGTATCGTACAAAGGTCGAAGGAGTCCATTTTGTTGATATGATTCGGGGCATCGTGGGGGAAGGTACGAAGGTTAAATTTTGGATTGATCCTTGGGTGACAAAGGAGCCGTTGAAGGTTTTATTCCCTAACCTTTTTCGGCTTGACAATAACAAGTGGTGTACCATATCAGAAAGAATTGGCGTTCAAGAGGATGTTGGAGGGATGAAATGGGATTGGAAAAGGTATCCTAGTGAAGACCTAGAACGTGCTGAGCTCGTGGCGTGTCATCGGTTGGTAGGAGATGTGGTAAAGAATTGGCGTTCAAGAGGATGTTGGAAGGATGAAATGGGATTGGAAAATGTAACAACTCTCATCAAAAGTCCTATTTATTATATTATTTTATCAAAAAGGAAACCCTAATTGAGACCCCCAAGTGATTCTGTATAAACCCTAAAATTTTCAGAATAATCAGAATCAGGATCAGGGCCCCTAAAACTCAGGGGGGTAAACCCTAGTTAATATTATCTAAACAGTTTGACGTGTAAAACGAATTTGAGCGAATGACCAACTCACCTAAGCTACTGGGACACGGGGCTACCCTATGCTAGGGTGGCACCCCTCGCGCCACGCGACAGCCCCTCGCGCCACGCGAGGGGGCTGTTTTTCAAGTATAAATATAGGGGATTGGGACTTGGTTTCAGGCACTTGTTCGACGTAAAAACTCAAATTGTACGCTGAGATATTGTCCAATTACTACAAAAACACACACGATCACGAATCGCTGCCACAAAACAGGGTAATAACTCGATCGCTGCTACGATTCAATGTCCGATCGATTAAACTATCCAATGGATGTTTAAGTGCTGCCCACATTAGGGTTTATGCTTTGTCATTCGTCGTTAATTCGATGGATGTTTAAGTATCGCACTTTGTCATTCGTTGTGAAGGTTTAATCTCGTGAGTTATCGTAAATGCTGTATTAGTTACTAACCTAGTTTGTGTGCATTGTTATTTAAACTAGGTTATCAAGGCTAATCAGTAGGCTAAGCTCTGTTCATTTTAAATCTGCAATGTGAGTCATTCTCTTTTTATCAAATTACTTTACAAAATCATGTTTATTTTCAAGGTTATAGTTACAGGGATTAAGTCTTTGTAATCACCAAATTACAGCCGGTATGTGGGATTTTGTATACATTACTTGATAAACTTCACCATTGGACAACGAGTTAGCCAAGGGGTGATATGACCATAGTCACAGACACCATTGGACTCTGAGGTTACTGATGGATGTTCGAGTGACAAATACTGTGGGTAGTTGGTTGATATATGGAAACATTGTAATCGCTCTTAATACTGTAAATTATAACAAACGAGTCGTTTTAGTAAAAAGAATGATTCACCAGTATTTCCCGCTGACAAAACCTTTTTCAAACATGTTTCAGGTGATCTGTTGTGATCCAGGAAAAAGTGCCGCGAAGCACTACAAAGCTTAAGGAAGTGGCTCAGTATAAAATAAAGAAACATGTTTTGAAAAATAAAGATTTCTCAGTGAAATCGTATGATTGTAAATTATCGGGGTTTATTCCAAATTGTGAAATAAAATAATCGGGAAAATTACAGTTTTAAAAAGATCCTGGTAAAATCTTCCGCTGTTAAATAAATACCACAGGATTTTCTGTCCCGCGGCTCCTGAAACGGGTCAAACCGGGTCGGGGGCCGTGACAGAAAAAGATGGTATCAGAGCCACTGATTTAAGCCAATTAAGTATTTAGAAAATACTTAATTTTACTAATTACTATTATGTGATTATGTGTTTTATTATTTGAATATTTGTGTACAGTATGGGTAAGCAAAAGCTTTCAAACATCTATCTTAAATTAGATAGGTCATCAAACGAGAAGGGAAGTTCATCCCAAACAAATTCCTCAAAACCCTATGCAAATCCTGAAGAAGGAATATTTGTTCGAAAGGCACAATATGAGGAACCACTTTCTCCTAATAAAAGAAGTTTGATTATTAGGAAAAGTCAGGAGAAAATAAAGAAATTAAAAGAAAAGAAAGTTAATCAGAAAACCCAAGAACTAGGCAGTAACCCACCATGGGAAGACAAGTTAGATGAAAAATGGGCAGATCTCTATATGCTAGCCACTGTAGCAGTAAATGCAAATCTTTAAATACTCTGACTCAAGTTTTAACACCCTTATTACCTACAAGCCAGAAACCTTATCCAGTAAATAAATAAGTTTACAGTAAACCATGTTGTGTTTTAATTTTCTGTTGTCTTTATATTAAATTAGTCACATGGTATACAATAATATTTAAAGGTTATTTATGAAATTTTTGTTATAAAATTTTAACTTAGCAATTTTTGTGTATTTTGCATATATGCTAAACAGCATGAATGACTTGTCTGAAGCCCTTCAGAATTTAAATCTCTATCCGGTGAAAATAGAGGTTTCCAGAGATTTTAATAGGTATATACCTGATATAGAAGAACCTATAGAATTTAACGCTCCACCTCCAGAGAAACCCAAGCCTAAGAAAAGGAGAAGATTCGTGGGATGGAGGCGTGTGCGCAGAAGGAAACCCGCCACTAGGAAGATTCCCAAAATAGAAAATCCCTTAGACAAAGGGAAAGGGATTGAAGTCGGGGAAGGTTCTAGGCAGATGGAAATGCAGTTTGGGGAATATTCTAGGCAGATGGAAATGGAGTTTGGGGAAGGTTCTAGGCAAACCAAGATAGAAATTGGGGAAAGCTCTAGACAAATTGAGGAGTTACCATTTCAGGAGGAATTGGATCGTGCATTGGCAAGCTGTGATGTCGTCAGGCCTATTAATAATAATCTATACCCTTATCCTGCTGAAACTCAATTACCAATGAACTTGGAACCAGCAATCCCAGAACCTATAATCCACACCCAACCTCTAGGAATTGATGAATGGTGGACCAATGATTGGCAGTTCCAAAACCTTCTCAACAGTCCTTATTCCTTTCTCCCTCAGTTCGAACTAGAACCTATACCAAACCCACCAATGAGCAATGAAAATCTAGCTGAACTCCGCCACTTTGGTGAGGAGTTGGTGGATGCAGGAAATAGGATCAGGGAAGTAGGATAACAGATCTCCTGGAAATACGACGAGAGGGAACGTCGTTACTGAAATATCAACTGACGAAGGATAGTGGGTTTGTGAAAATGTGGTTTTATAATAATAAAAGTAAACTATAATCTTGTAAAATAAGTACAAATAAAACTTTGTAAGAAAATAGTGTGTATTGACGCATAGTATAAAAAAATGGGAATCGAGAAATCGATAGTTTTGGCTATGTGTGTTATGAGATTTGTATGATTGTTTTGTGTATAATTATTATTTATTCAATACTAATAAATTATATATATTAATTATCAGATGGAAAACGCTAATAACGAACCAGTTAATGAGGTTAATCAATCTGAGCAACATCCGGAGGATCAATTTATGACTAGGCAGGATATAGAAAATATTGTTGCTCAAGGAATAGCCAATGCTATTCCAGCAATACTTGCTGCTGCCCAGAAACCTGTTGAACCTCAACAAATCATTCCTAGCAAACGTATTTCTGAAGATAACTTCAGTAATAGCATAAATGGAGGCGGTAATCATACTAATCATGATAATGATTCACGGCAGGCTCCGCTCCCTAAGAAAATGAAAGCTGCAACACCTGGTTGCACTTACAAAGAATTTCTTGCTTGTAAACCCGCTGAATTTGCAGGCAATGAAGGAGCGACTGCGGCACTGCGTTGGTTAGAGAAAATCGAGGCAGTAATTACAATAAGTAAATGTGCCAAGGACGACAAAGTCATGTACGCGTCAAATCTTTTCAAAGAAGGGGCGCTAGAATGGTGGAATACCGTACTTCAAGCCAAAGGAAGAAATATGGCCTATTCCATGAACTGGGAAAAATTTAAGAGTCTGATAGAAAGAAAATTCTGTCTCGAATATGAAAAAGATCAAATGGCGAATAAGTTCTTAAACCATCGAATGATGGGTGTAGATTGTCGTGGGTATACTTCGACATTCCTTGAATATGCTAGAGTGGTACCAACACTGGCTTCGCCAGAACCGGTACTCATTTCTCGCTATATTTGGGGATTAATTGGCGAAATCCGTAACATCGTTAAAGCTGCGAGACCTCGTACTATTGACGATGCTGTGGAATTAGCTAACACTCTAACTGACGAACTGGTACGCACACGAGAAGAAAACAGGAAAAAGGAACTGGCTCAGAAAATTACCCAAGGATTTCGTACGGGTAATAACAGCAGTTTCAGGAAAAGAGGAACATGGCAATCTTCAACTTCGCCGTTCTGCAGGAATTGCAAAAAGAAACATTATGGAAGATGTAATGTGACCTGTAACTTTTGCAAAGCCATAGGACATCGCGAAGAAGACTGCAGAAAGAAAACAAGAGTCTGCTTTAACTGTGGCGAAGCAGGACATTTTAAAACAGAATGCCCTAAATTGGTCAAACCAGCAGACAACAAAGCCAAGACGGCCGACGGAGCTACTAAAAAGAATGTCAGAGCATTCCAGCTGACCACTCAAGAAGCAGAACTCATTCCAGATGTGATAGCTGGTACGTTCTTAGTTCACAACGTATATGCAAAAGTATTATTTGACTCTGGTGCAAACCAAAGTTTTATCAATACTTCATTCTGCCAAGCTCTTAATTTACCTTTGACCAACCTTAGGCAAATTTTTACAGTCGAAACGGCAGACGGAAATTCTATTAACATAGATAAGGTTTTGCAAAAAGAAAATATAGAACTTTCAGGTCATAAATTTCATGCAAACCTATTACCAATGAATTTAACTGGATTCGATGTCGTATTAGGAATGGATTGGTTAGTAGCCAACCATGCTCGAATCCTTTGTGATAAGAATTCTATAGAAATTCGTGCACCCACCGGAGAAGTACTTATGATTACAGGAGATAAGCCACGTAAACCCATGAAGTTCATATCAGTAATGAAAGTTGCTAGTTATGAACGAAAGCAAGGAATAGTATATATGATTTCCGTAATCAGTAGTGCTAAGGGTAAAGAACTTAAGGAGATTCCTGTAGTCTCAAAATACCCTGATGTATTCCCAGAAGAACTCCTGGGATTACCACCAGATAGGGAAGTAGAATTTAGAATTCATCTAATTCCAGGAACTACACCGATAGCCAAGGCACCTTATCGGTTAGCACCCACAGAAATGTTAGAACTGAAAAAGAAATTAGATGAATTACTAAGTAAAGGTTTCATACAACCTAGTTCATCCCCGTGGGGAGCACCAGTGTTGTTTGTAAAGAAAAAGGACGGGTCAATGCGAATGTGTATCGATTATAGAGAATTGAATAAGGTTACAATTAAGAATCGATACCCATTACCTAGGATTGATGATCTATTCGATCAACTTCAAGGAGCTAGATACTTTTCTAAGATAGATTTACGCTCCGGATATCATCAATTGAAGGTACAAGAAAAAGACATACCTAAAACTGCTTTCAGAACTAGGTATGGTCATTACGAGTTTACAGTCATGCCCTTTGGATTAACGAATGCACCTGCAACATTCATGGACATGATGAATAGGATCTGTAAACCGTACTTGGATAAATTTGTAATTGTTTTTATCGACGATATACTTATTTATTCCAAAAGTCAGGACGAGCATTGTCAGCACTTGCATGCACTCTTAACTTTGTTAAGAAAAGAAAAGCTTTACGCCAAATTCTCGAAGTGTGAATTTTGGCTACAAGAAGTGCAATTCCTAGGTCACATGGTGAATCACGAAGGCATTCATGTAGATCCTGCTAAGATAGAGGCAATTACCAAATGGAAGGTTCCGCAATCCGCAATGGAAATTAGAAGTTTTATAGGTTTAGCAGGATACTATAGACGGTTTATTAAGGATTTTTCCAAAATAGCTGTACCATTAACTAAGCTAACCTGTAAAGCAGTTAAGTTTGAATGGGGACCTAAGCAAGAAGAAACTTTTAGGATTCTAAAGCAAAAGTTAACAAATGCTCCAATCCTAGCTTTACCAGAAGGAACTGAAGATTTTGAAGTTTACTGTGATGCTTCAAAACTAGGATTACGATGTGTGCTAATGCAACGCAAGAAGGTAATTGCGTATGCTTCAAGACAATTGAAAAAGCACGAAGAAAACTATACGACTCATGATTTAGAATTAGGAGCCATAATTTTTGCCCTTAAGATTTGGAGACATTATCTGTACGGAAGTAAATTTACTATCTATACAGATCATAAGAGTTTAAGATATATATTTGGGCAAAAAGAATTAAACATGAGACAAAGGAGATGGATGGAAATCTTAAGTGACTACGACTGTGATATTCAGTATCACGAAGGAAAGGCAAATGTAGTTGCAGATGCCTTAAGTCGTAAATATCATGAAAAGCAAAAGCGAGTTCGTGCTCTCAGATTAAATCTACAATTAGATTTAATGGAACAATTGAAGAATGTTCAAGCTACAGCAATCAAGGATGATGCTGAAGGAATGAAAGGACGGATAAAAGAATTAGAACAAGGAACTGATGGAATTTGGAAATTCCACAAAAGAAGGATTTGGGTACCTAAGCAAGGAGAATTAAGAAATAAGATTTTAGAAGAAGCCCATAAATCCAGGTATACCATGCACCCTGGAAATAATAAAATGTACAAAGATTTAAGAAATAACTTTTGGTGGATATGAATGAAAAAGGACATAGCTCGATATGTTTCTAAGTGTCTTACTTGTTCACAAGTTAAGGCAGAACACCAGAAACCTTCAGGTCTACTACAACAATTAGAAATGCCTGTATGGAAATGGGAACTCATAACAATGGATTTTGTTACTAAGTTACCCAAAACCAGAAAAGGTAATGATGCGATTTGGGTAATTGTGGATCGATTAACCAAATCAGCTCATTTTCTACCCATGAAGGAAACCTTTAGTATGGAAAGGTTAGCAAAGTTGTATGTAGATAAAGTAGTATCCTTACATGGAGTTCCACTCTCCATTGTTTCGGATAGGGATAGTCGTTTCACTTCCCATTTCTGGACTAGTTTCCAAGAAGCAATGGGAACACGATTAAATTTAAGCACTGCATATCATCCTCAGACAGACGGACAAAGTGAAAGGACAATCCAAACTCTGGAAGACATGCTCAGAGCATGTGTGATAGATTTTGATGGAAATTGGGACGACCACTTACCTTTGATTGAATTCTCCTATAACAATAGTTATCATTCAAGCATCGAAACTGCCCCATTCGAAGCACTGTATGGACGAAAGTGTAGAACTCCAGTTTGTTGGGCAGAAATAGGAGAAAGTCAATTGTCAGGTCCTGAAATAGTGCAAGAAACTACCGACAAGATTACTCAAATCAAGGAAAGACTGAAGACTGCTCGAGATCGTCAAAAGAGTTATGCCGATAATCGACGCAAGCCACTGGAATTTCAAGTCGGAGATAAAGTACTTTTGAAAGTTTCTCCTTGGAAAGGAGTAGTTCGATTCGGTAAGAAATGAAAGCTGAGTCCAAGGTACATAGGACCATTTCCAGTAATCCAACGTATAGGACCAGTTGCTTATCGTTTACAACTACCAGAAGAACTAGCTGGAGTACATGATGTATTTCATGTATCCAATCTAAAGAAATGTCTATCTGGCGAATCCCTGGTAGTGCCTCTTCAAGACATAGAGGTAAATGAAAAGTTAAAATTTGTTGTGAAGCCACTACAAATAGAAGACCGAAAGATCAAGTTTCTAAAAAACAAACGACTAGTGCGGGTCAAAGTCAAGTGGGATTCGAAACGAGGACCCGAATACACTTGGGAGTTGGAATCAGAGATGAAGCGAAAGTATCCTCAATTATTCCAGTAAATCTCAAGGACGAGATTTTTATTAAGGTGGGGAGGATGTAACAAATCTCATCAAAAGTCCTATTTATTATATTATTTTATCAAAAAGGAAACCCTAATTGAGACCCCCAAGTGATTCTGTATAAACCCTAAAATTTTCAGAATAATCAGAATCAGGATCAGGGCCCCTAAAACTCAGGGGGGGGGGGGTAAACCCTAGTTAATATTATCTAAACAGTTTGACGTGTAAAACGAATTTGAGCGAATGACCAACTCACCTAAGCTACTGGGACACGGGGCTACCCTATGCTAGGGTGGCACCCCTCGCGCCACGCGACAGCCCCTCGCGCCACGCGAGGGGGGCTGTTTTTCAAGTATAAATATAGGGGATTGGGACTTGGTTTCAGGCACTTGTTCGACGTAAAAACTCAAATTGTACGCTGAGATATTGTCCAATTACTACAAAAACACACACGATCACGAATCGCTGCCACAAAACAGGGTAATAACTCGATCGCTGCTACGATTCAATGTCCGATCGATTAAACTATCCAATGGATGTTTAAGTGCTGCCCACATTAGGGTTTATGCTTTGTCATTCGTCGTTAATTCAATGGATGTTTAAGTATCGCACTTTGTCATTCGTTGTGAAGGTTTAATCTCGTGAGTTATCGTAAATGTTGTATTAGTTACTAACCTAGTTTGTGTGCATTGTTATTTAAACTAGGTTATCAAGGCTAATCAGTAGGCTAAGCTCTGTTCATATTAAATCTGCAATGTGAGTCATTCTCTTTTTATCAAATTACTTTACAAAATCATGTTTATTTTCAAGGTTATAGTTACAGGGATTAAGTCTTTGTAATCACCAAATTACAGCCGGTATGTGGGGTTTTGTATACATTCCTTGATAAATTTCACCATTGGACAACGAGTTAGCCAAGGGGTGATATGACCATAGTCACAGACACCATTGGACTCTGAGGTTACCGATGGATGTTCGAGTGACAAATACTGTGGGTAGTTGGTTGATATATGGAAACATTGTAATCGCTCTTAATACTGTAAATTATAACAAACGAGTCGTTTTAGTAAAAAGAATGATTCACCAGTATTTCCCGCTGACAAAACCTTTTTCAAACTTGTTTCAGGTGATCTGTTGTGATCCAGGAAAAAGTGCCGCGAAGCACTACAAAGCTTAAGGAAGTGGCTCAGTATAAAATAAAGAAACATGTTTTGAAAAATAAAGATTTCTCAGTGAAATCGTATGATTGTAAATTATCGGGGTTTATTCCGAATTGTGAAATAAAATAATCGGGAAAATTGCAGTTTTAAAAAGATCCTGGTAAAATCTTCAGCTGTTAAATAAATACCACGGGATTTTCTGTCCCGCGGCTCCTGAAACGGGTCAAACCGGGTCGGGGGCCGTGACAGAAAAGGTATCCTAGTGAAGACCTAGTTCCGTTTCGCTCTGTGTATGAAGTTCACCTTTCAAAAAAAAAAAAAAAACCTATGAACATCCGCATTATTAATGTTACATTTAAAGCACCACATAGGTAGAGAAATTTAAGGATCATGCTATTTACACACGTTTCCCCTTATTTTCACATCCCAAAGCGCCCCGCTATGGCCAAAGAGGGGCGCTTTGGGCTTGGTCAACAGACAAGGACTGACTCTGTCAGTCCTTGTCTGTTGACCAAGCCCTAAGCGCCCCTCTGTGGCCAAAGCTCTGTCAGTCCTTTAGTGTGTGTTTGTGTGTTGTGTTGAAATGGGGCTAAAACGAGGGCCAAAGCGCCCCTCTTTGGCCATAGCGGTGCGCTTCGGTTCAAAATTTTCAACTAAGCGCCGCTCTTAGATCATGGCGGGGCGTTTAGGGTTTTTTTTTTAATTTTTAAAATTGTTTTTAATTCACAAACGCATCGATAATTGTCTAAATTTTACGTTTTTATTCCATTACACATCATTTTTAATATATATGGACTATACGGCAAGTTCCGGATGTGTTCGGTTATGTGTGATGTCGTATTCCATTATATCGTATCATTCTGGTTTGAAACCACAAGTACTCCTATGTGTCGTGTTATGTGTATACACCCCCTACCGGATAAGTACCTGACGTATTTTGTCATTAAATGTAGTATTATTACGTATATTGTCATTTTGGGTTCGTACAAGTGCGTATTTCATCCGTATGGGTCGTGTCGGTGACATTCGGGTATCGAGACGTTATTGTCTATTGGTGCCTGTATTAGTACGTAGTCTGTTGCTATGGAGTATTATATTTCTATCTGTCTTATTATGATGTATTTTTGCCGTATGGGTCTTGTCGGTGACATTCGGTGTTCGGTGTTGTACAAAAGCGCATATATTTACCAAACACAAACACACACTTGGATTGTAAATGATTTAACGCATATATTGAACAAACACAAACGTACTATTGGATTGTAAATGAATTAACGTGATTATTATTACACACATTTAACCTACAATTTTCCTTCTGTTGGGCGGGCCAGACGAATCCGAGCAACCTCATCAGGTGGTTGCGGTTGTGTTCGTCGACGGTGGTCATTTCATCCATGTAGAACTTGGAGGATGGTATCCAATGCCACCCCCAAACATACTGTGGACAGCGAACAGAACAGAGAGCGCAGCAGCCTGGCATACATTATACAGGGATCAGATCAGCGTGTACGAAATGTTTACGTACAAATCCCCGGACCTTAATGTAACGCCATATGTTCAAGATGTAGGTTAAATGTGTGTAATAATAATCACGTTATTCATTTACAATACAAGAGTACGTTTGTGTTTGTTCAATTTATGCGTTAAATCATTTACAATCCAAGTGTGTGTTTGTGTTTACTAAATATATGCGCTTTTGTACAACACCGAACACCGAATGTCACCGACACGACCCATTCGGCAAAAATACATCATAATAAGACAAATAGAAATATAATACTCCATAGCAACAGACTACGTACTAATACGGGCACCAACAGACATTAACGTCTCGATACCGAATGTCACCGACACGACCAATACGGATGAAATACGCACTTGTACGAACCCAAAATGACAATATACGTCATAATACTACATTTAATGACAAAATATGCCAGGTACTTATCCGGTACGGGGTGTATACACATAACACGACACAAAGTAGTACTTGTGGTTTCAAACTAGAATGATACGATATAATGGAATACGACATCACACGTAACCGAACACATCCGGAACTTGCCGTATAGTCCATATATATTAAAAAATGATGTGTAATGGAAAAAAACGTAAAATTTAGCCAAGTATCGATGCGTTTGTGAATTAAAAACAATTTTAAAAAATTAAAAAAAAAACTAAACGCCCCGCTATGATCTAAGAGGGACGCATAGCTAAAAAAATTGAATTGAAGCGCCCCGCTTTGGCCAAAGAGGGGCGCTTTGGGCTTGGTCAACAAAAACACCAACAAAAACACTCTGATCTGTCAGTCCTTGTCTGTTGACCAAGCCCAAAGCGCCCCTCTGTGGCCAAAGCGGGGCGCTTCAGAGTGTGCAAATAGACAACCAGCGTGTGTGAATAGACCAGGCCAAATTTAAATGTGTATTATATGGGTTATAAGATAGTACCAACTGTTATTTTATATATGAATTTCATGTAAATTCAACTAAAACATAGACATCTAATTTATGTCAATCTTTTTTTTTTTTTAATGAAACTTTTATGCTATCAAACACCAGTAACAACTCAAGAATTTCAAACAAAGCAACTTACATCAATATCGCAGGTAAGCGAGCAACAAGCTGCGCCGCTACCCCTTTCTGGATAGCAAACCCTAGCCTATTAAAGACAAACCCCTGCCCCCCTGTTGATGAGCCACTGCTGTGGACAACCTGTTGGACCTTAGTCAGCAAACGGATAGCTTCTGGAGCTAGGGATCCAAAGGTGTCGAAGGCGAAGGGGACAAATGCATGTCAATCTGATTTATTATTTTGTTTTGGTGAATTTCTTTCAGCCAAACGAAGAAGTGCTGAGGGTTTAAACTATATTGTATGTATTTAGATTAATTTTTAGTGATGTAAAATTAGAGAGTATGTATTGTTATCCAAAAAAAATCCAAACTGCTTCTATGTATTTATCTAAAATAATTTTTTTTAACGGCAATTTTGAATCACTGACGAATTACTGGAATATAATTGTGTCATCAGCGAAACCCCCCCCCCCCCCCCGATATCTAAAATACTATAAATATTTCTCGCACTTTTAGTTTAACATCCTCACCGGTTATTAAATGAAGCTTAGGGTGGAGGGTATAAGGGTGTTTGAGTTGTGCGGTGAGTGGGGGTCACCGATCGGTGACCACCCCCACTTGATTGAGTTGGGTGTTTGAGTTGGAGAGAGGTTGCCATTTTCGGTGAGTGTTCATCGATTTGTTTGAGAGGAGAGGAGAGAGGAGAGAGATAGGATGGACCAATCATGTTTTTTTTTTTTTTTAGTTGATGGGTGTTTGACTATACCTAGTGATTGAGTGTAAAATGAGGAGTAGAATGGGGAGTTGACATGGCATAATACTATTGGGTAGAATTTCACTCAAACACCCTAAGTTGTTTGACTATACCCTCCACCCTTAGATTTGATTGCAAACCACTTCATAAGCTATTTACATCCATTTTATCATAAGCTATTTTTAAAACTATTTTCAGCATTTATATAAGGTTTATATTACTTAAACTTTACAATATTTGAGTGGCGGAGCTAGCTCAAATATTCTAGGGTATCCTATTTTTTGAGGATTAGGGGTATCTTTTGTATAAAAAAGATAAAATTTTTAAACTAGATAGACAGAATTGAAGGGTATTTTTACACTACGAATACGGAGTTAAGGGGTGCCCGAACCACCTTCCTTGTTCATTGCCTCCACCATCCTCACATCAGCACTATTAATGGGTGCAACCCTTTAAATATCTGGTGCATGCAATCAGAACAACTTTGTTAATTCTCTTTTTAAAATTTTGAATATACATTTACGATGTTCTTATTTTTTTGTACGATTTGTTAAAAGTTTTAGTCGAACATGTTAGATATAATTGATATTTTCTTCTTTACTGTAACAAATCAAACCAATACCATTGAAACAAACATCGGCAGTGGCGGACCCAGGATTTTTTTCCTGGGGGTGCGGAAATTTTTTAAAGATTTTAGACCCCTAGCTATATAAAAAAATCGGTTCATAGCGGGTCGGATCGGGTCGGGTCATGTAAAACAAGTAAAAACAAACAAACAAAGTTTCATAGCGGGTCGAATTAGATCGGGTCGGGTCCATTTCAATTCTCAAACAATCAAACCCTAGTTCCTAACTTCCTATCACATTAACAAACAAAAAAACATCAAAGTTCAAACCATCCCTACTTTTATTTCTCTTAATCATTCAATAAAAGAACAAAAAAAACTTATCTATAACATACCTTGGTCTTTAATTAGAATAATCCGGTGAAAAAAAGTGGTTCAACCTCTTTCTTCTTGAGAAATCGCGACATAACTTCCATACTCATTGTTCATTCCTAATCCTATCACATACAAAATAAACAAGGATCTTCAAGTGTTCAACCAAAGCCCATGTTCCTTAATTTTCATTTTAAAATTTTGAATTTCAAGCCCTAGTAATTATTATTTGCCAACCAACAATCATATAATCAACAAACATGTTTGCCAACCAAAATTTTAAATTTCAAGCCCTTGTAATTATTATATGCCCTAGTAAAAAACATGTACTTGTCAGGGGTGGCCTGAATTAACCAGTTTGCAGCCGAAATTTTGCAGTCCCTGGCCGGAATTATGCTGTCGCTGGGCGCTGAAGTGAGGCAGAGGGAGGACGGGAGTCGCTGACAAGTGACAGCGATTTGGGTTTTTTTTTATTATGTGGACTGGTTTGTTTAACAAAACTAGTAGTTGGGTTGGGCTTGAATGTGTATTAAATTATTGGGCTTGATGGATTGAATTTAAGTTTTATTAAAGGGGTTAGTAGGCTAACTTGTTTACATAATTTGATCGGGTTTCAATTCGTGTTCACAATTTTTTTTTTACATAAATTTCTAACATTTTTTTCTAAGGGGTGCGGACGAAAATTTTCAAGGGGTGCGGTCTGGATTTTTCGCGAAAAATACCACAAATTTTTTTTTTTCAAGGGGTGCGGCCGCCCACCCACCCACCCACCCCATAACTTGGGTCCGCCCCTGAACATCGGTACCATATTCAATTCTATGGCTTTGTCGATATGACGGTATAAAATTCGTTGAAAAAGAGTTGTATTTTCAATAGATTATTCTTTATAACCGTAAGCTATAGCAAGCCGGTACCATAATGATGAACCGAACCGAATCATATCAAGATTAAAATAATAATATTATCTTATTTTATTCCAAACTTTTTACTTTAATAAATTTTTATCCTACTATTTTAGTCCTTGTTAGACTTTCTGAACAGATACCTTCTGCTCATTTGTCCGTTTTATTAATACCTTTTCAGAAAGTCAAACTCATCTCCACCGTCCGATCATCTCCACATCTTTTGACTTTACCATCTTTATAACCCCAGTCTCCATCCCCAATCTTCTTCACTCTCATCTTCCAGAGTCTCTGATCTGTAAACCCTAACCTCTTTCTGCTACAACAATGGCGGTTGATTTTGTAGGAATCCAGACCGTTGAACACCTCAATCGCATCTTCCAGTTGAACAACCACGAGTTCTCCGTTTCCTCCGATTTCAAGCAAGCTGTTTCCGCTTTAAAACGCAGCGGTCACGCTCGCTTCCGCCGTGGACCACCGGTTTCGTCGAATGATCCGCAATCACCTTCCGTTTCGTCCAGATCCGAAGAGAAACTGTTGGATAATCCGCGAATACCTTCCGTTTCTTCGAGATCTGAACAGAAACTGCCGGTAGTATCAACTGCTGCGGCGGCTAAGGACGGTTTGTTGAAGAAATTTGTTACGGATGCAACGGTGTCGTTTCAATCGCCGACGTCTTCTTCGTTCGCGTCTTCGTTTGCTGGAGGAAGTGTTGAAGGAAGCGTTTCGAACGGTAGGCAGGTTTCTTCGTTAGGTATAGTAGCTCCGGCACCGTCGTTCTCGTCTAGGAAACCGCCGCTTCCGTTAAATCACCGGAAAAGGCATAGCACTGAGATGACGTCAGCTTCCTTACACGGATCTGGAAGAGACAATGTTTCCGGCACCGGTTGTCACTGTTGCAAGAGAAGGTATGAACAAAGTGCAAAGCGCACGTTAGCAACACGTATTCTGTTTCGAAGTTACAGAGCACGTTAGCAACACTAGTTCTGCAACACACCTGTTTCAAAATTTATCTATTAATACAGTTATTATTATTCCTCTTCGTTAAAAATTACAGAGCGTACGTTAGCAACACACCTGTTTCAAAATTGATCTGTAATACAGTTATTTCTCTTCCAGCACACGTTAGCAACACATTCTATTTCTAAGTTACATAGCGCACGTTAGCAGCACGTAGTCTGTTTCAAACTTTATCTAATAACACAGTTATTTCTTTTCAGGAAAACCGGATCAAAACGGAAAATAAGAAGAATTCCGATAATCGGATCAAAAGTAGAAAGTATACCGGCAGACGATTACTCATGGAAGAAATACGGCGAGAAGAAGGTCACCGGATCACCTTTTCCAAGGTAAATATTATTGTTATTTTCACCGGAAAATTTACTCCGGCGATGACTTTCTGTTAACCTAATTACGACGGAGACTGATAAGTGATAATGATCTGCAGAGTATACTACAAGTGCAATTCCGTTGAAGGATGTCCGGCGAGAAAGCGTGTAGAGTTATCGTTAACAGATTCAAAGATGCTTATTGTAACATACGACAGAGAACACCGTCACTAAAGGCTCCGGTGACTGTCGCTAATGACAACTTTGTGATAAATTGTTTGAGATGTGAAATATTGAGGGTGTGATGTGTAGTTAGGGAAAGTAGAAGGGGGTAAAGTGTAAAGAGAAGGGAGAAGAAGGTCCAGATCTAAAAGATTCGATTTTGTTTTGAGAGTTTTTAGTTTCTTTTTTTTTTTATTGGATTATATTCTCCGAAAATAAATATAAAAAGAAAAAGGTGTTTGTTGGGATGACAAAAGTCAATGGATTTAGGTTGCTTTATCGGATAGCATACAAATGCGTACATCCACTTTATTCTTCTAAACAAATCATTGCATAATTCCTTTGAAATAGTGTCTCAAAATAATATTTTTTAACGTCAAAACCGGACTAACAAGAAACTGAAACCCTAAGTTACAAAATTACATCACGAATATTGAAATTAACCCATCTACACCAAATAACAATCCACAACTTTGCTCTACTTGTGATCCAAAGAAACAAATTTTCCTTAATTAACCTTGTTCCTATGAAATGAATGTGATAATTATAAAAAAGTCTTCTTATTTTGAGCCTTCCATATCTCTCACATTGTCACCATAATCATAGTTATAAAACTATTAGTTAATATTAATCAACTTATGCTTCATTTCACAAGCTTAAAGTTCATTCTTAAAGGTGTTAATCGTTTAAGAATTAATCTGATGAGACATACAAGGATCTATAAGACATGCTCTTGTTATATTTTAGAAATTCTCGCTTTTAAATTTACAACGAATAATGAGATTTCACGAGATATAAATTCTAGATCGAAGATATTTTAAATTAAGGTTAGCTTAACATTTTCGTTGCAGTTGTTTTTATTAATTATTTTTCTTTTTATATAATACACTTGAGTGGGTGTATAATCAAATAATCAATAATGTAGCTCGAGATTAGAAAAATCAATCAAGAATGAAAAAAGGGAAAATTGATCATTCGGATTAAAGAACTTAATGGTTAATAAAAATGTCTATAGAAGCTTCGATGTAAGTGCTTAAAAACATTGTTAAAAGCAATATAAATAAAAAAATAAAAATATGTTTTTTTTAACAGCTAACTAACGAATCCTTCAAATGGGCTACTGACGAAATTCATCACATCGAGATACACTCGCCTTCAAACCGGGGAAAACCCTCACCTAGGGCCGAAGCCCGTGAACACTCGCCCGAAGGCACGGCAGTATGATGATGTAAAACCCGCTCAGTTCAAGAATCGAATTAGCGATGGAATCGAACCTAAGTCTCTTAAAACACCAAATCTCTCTCTTACCACTCCACCGCCCCACTCTGATTGGCGAATAAAAGTAAGTATGTAAAGGAAGGAAGTCCGATGGATTGTTATTTTGATTAGGTTATTCTTTTGATGCGACTTTTGCAACCACTTGTGACGTTTTCGTCATCATGTGCATTGTGCAAATTAAAGAGGATCCGTTTGACTTTCAGAAGCAAGTGGATGCCAGGAGTCACGACTTTATTATATTCATATTCTAACTTATAATATTTCTTATTATGCTTTAATATAATAAAATAACTAAAGTTTGGTATTAGTATCAAGCGACACGATTTGAATCGTAATGCACTAATAGTCTAATACCACCCGTTTAATTTTAAAATATATTAAAATAGAACAAGAACAACTGCCAATGATCTCTAGATCAAGTGGTGGAGGGCTTGCATTTCTCTTGAGATATGCATGTTCGACTCCCACTTGGTGCAGAGTGAGGCACTTGTGAGCAATGATAGGAGACCCAGGGAAACCTGGGTTGGATCCTTGAGCCAAACGGGTTCTACGGGTGGGTGGGTTACCGGGTTTTCCCCGGAATTGGTGGTGGACTCGGGTTACTCTCGGAGTACTCCGTTTGTCCAGTGGGTGCCCCGAGAGTGCTCGAGATTGAGTTTGTTGTCCGTTCAAAAAAAAAAAAAAAAAGAACAAGAACAACTAACCATGTTTAGTATTATAATTTGCTTACGATTCATTTATAAATCGTCAACTCAATCATTCAAATTCAAATGGTAAATCAGGTATAACGATGTTTGGATTAAATGATTTTAAATGTTTACAAGTCATGATTAACTTGGTTGACTTGAAAAAATACGACCTGTCAATCCAAACTTACTAATCTGTTAATGTGATACAACATCTAAGTCTATTTAGGTTTTTATACTTTTTTATTTATAATAAATGAATAGTGTTTACTTGTCACGTGTCATGTAGATTTTTACGTTTTAATGATAATACATTTATAATTTAATTTGATTTTCTCTTTAATAAATTTTGTTTGTTAACTTTTCAAAAAAATATAAATATACGGTTACATTTAATTATTTTTGTCAACATTTCGATATAAAATTTACTGAAACGAAATTTTATCCAAAATAAAGTATTTTTTTATATTATAAACTATATCAAGTACTGTTACTATAACTATACCATATCACTACCAATGTTGTACTTATACTTACTAAACCGGTATTCATTTTTATGGTTTTCAATTTCAATACGAGTTATTTTAGATCTTTTCAATAAATTTTCAAAAAAGATCTTTTCAGTATATTTGCATTGCTGGTACCAAACAAGTTTGTACGTATATCAAATTCCCGCCACATCACGCTTGAAAATTCCAAATTTCCAAAAGTATCAATGTATCATCTTAAAATGGAGAGCCTCTTTATTATGTTGGCTTTTGACCGTTACATTGCCTTAGACCATCAATTAAACCACCATTATTCAACTTTATATCACTAGTCAAACCTCCATCACCCACCTTAAAGAGTCGGACCCCCACACAAACAAACACCACATGAATTCTAAACCTAAATTTGACAAAACTAATTGACTACAACCGGATTTTAGAACTTAATAATAAACGGACGTTGAGTTTCTATTTCACTCATGTATCACGAATAAAACAACAGGTACAATATTTCATGCAGTTCTCACAGTTCTCAACATATATTTGATTCTTAACAGAACGCTTGCCTCTTAAACTATTCTCGAAACTATCATCTTGCTTATCTAATAAATAAAATCACAAATACAATTGTTCCTTCCTTTCTACAAGAAACCAAAGCCAATGTACATTGACCGGATAAAGTCAACACATGATGAAGTTTGACAATTAATTTGTTTGAGCTGCTAGCGTGGCATAAATGAGTTCGTTCCAAGCGTCAGGGACTCCTGGAAGACACCAATGACTGCAATCTTCCTTTTTAGTTGACACCTTTTTCAATCCGGTCACATTCTTGCCATAAACCGACGGGTGACCGTCTTTACGGAAGTTAGTTGACCTCGTTACATTTAAAAGTACAACCGGGAATCGCATTTCTTGGATCACTTCTTCTATTATCTTCATTTTTGGTGGGTAGGTTTCGATGATTCGTCCAGTTTTTATGGGGTCGGTTTCTCCATGGCATGTCCCTCCTGAATCCCATTCTCCGCCTCTGTTTCCATTAAAAAAAATAAAGGAAAAATCAACGGGTTATTAGTTGGGTAACGGGTCAAAACTGGTAATTTTGTACGGGTCTCCTTTGTCCAAAACTTAACTTTTTATTTTTTATAATTACATGGTATGTCAAATATGATTAGAAAAATCATATCATATTTACGATTTCTTGAATAAAATTATTTAGAAGGTTTTATTATCTATGCATTAAAAATACAATTTGGCTGATTGTCGACAGGTTTCCATTTTAGTCGATCTTTTTTGTTTTACATAAATGAGACTAAATCGCCATTTCTACCCGTTATGTTTTCTTAATTTAGAGTAAAGTACACCGATGGTCCCTGTGATTAACCTAAGTTTCGAATTTAGTCCCCAGCTTTTTTAAAGTACACGGATGGTCCCTCTGATTTGCACTTTGTGACATATTTAGTCCCCAACTTTTGCCAAAAGTACATGGATGGTCCTTGTGGTATTCACCTTGTAACGCATTTAGTCACTAAACGGTGGGGACTATATTTGTTACGGAGTGCAAACCACAAGGACCATCCATGTGCTTTTGGAAAACGTTGGGGACTAAATACGTTACAAAGTGCAAACCACAGGGACCATCCGTGTACTTTTGAAAAGTTAGGGTCCAAATCCAAAATTTTGGTTAACCATTGGGGACCATCCGTGTACTTTACTCTCCTTAATTTAAGAAGTATGATAGAAGCTAAAAAAGTGAAAGTAGAAACTCATTATGCTACAACTAAGGCAAAAACCAAAGTTTGACTTCTGGGGTCAAATAGGTAATTTTTCAACAAAAGAAGTGATAAAGCTATGATAGATATTTAATAGAACATTGATAACCACATTGTACTTTGTGTCAAATATTACCGAACCGGAATAATTGGTGCTAAAATTGTGATATAGACCGTGAGGATCCTATACATGAATATAAACCGGTTTGATCCCAAAAGTCAAACATCTGTCATTCAAATTTCAACAATAGAGTAACAAGAGAGAAACTAGAAAAACAATACCTGAAATGGGCAGATGAGTAACCACGATAGAACACCAACTTATTTTGATTCATATTCTTATCAATCCATTTTCCCCACGTCTTTAAAGCCCTCCTAAAAGCTTCCACAGCATTAAACTTTGGATATATGTAATCCCCTTCTTTAAAATAATTTTTCCTGCATTGACAAAGTTTTTATGTATAGATCGAAACATAAGAATCCGTTGACCCACAACACAAGTAGTGTATTCTTTATCTTTTATATAGGTAAGAGTAAAATGCCATTTTCGTCCCTGAGGTTTGACCAGTTTTGCAACTTTCGTCCAAAGGTTTGTTTTTCCGCATCTGGATCCAAAAGGTTTGAAATCATGCCATTTTCATCCAGCTCGTTAACTCCATCCATTTTTATCCGTTAAGTCAGAGGTATTTCCAACTTTTTTGCTAACTTAAAGGGCAATTCGGTCTTTTTCACTTTATGTAAAAAGACTGAACACCCCTGAAAAAGGCCGAATTGCCCTTTAAGTTAACAAAAAAGACGGAAATATTGCTGACTTAACGGAGAAAAATGGATGGATTTAACGAGCTGGATGAAAATGGGAAGATTTCAAACCTTTTGAATCCAAATGCGGAAAAACAAACCTTTGGATGAAAGTCGCAAAACTGGCAAAACCTTATGGACGAAAATGACATTTGGATAAGTACGTTAATTATGATCACAAAAACAATATTATTACATTAATAACGTAAATATCTTTTCTAAGCAATAAACTGTATATACATATATATATAGAGAGAGAGAGAGATTTAGGAGGTTGTATGAATTAAATATAGACTTTGAGGCTTTGAGCGAATTTTGGCCCATTAACCCATTCCCGTTTTAACAAAAAACTTTCTGATTCGACTCCTTTCACACATTCAAAATAAATGGGTCGGAATAGCCACCTCTAATAAAAATTAATCAAAATATGGAATAAGGCTTATACAGAAATGGCATACGTACCCTCTACTAGTTTTTCCATGAACCCACCAATGTCCGGTATTGAAGACAAGTATGTCAGCCCGTTTCCAACGTCTAGCTGATTTATCAATTACGTCCATTGATAATGTTGGATTCGAATTTCCTTGACCATTAATCCGAGTTCCCTCCCGTACAAGAAAATGGGACCGCACAAATTCAACCGTGCAGTTATAATCCTGTCGAAAGATGGTTTGTCCTTGTTATATAAAGGGAATTTCAATGACAAATCTAATGGCCAAAAAATGTAAAACAACACATCAATAAAATCAACTTTAAGAATCTTTGGCTAGTAAAATATACATCCCATTTCCTAAAATCTTTTAATACTGTTGGATATGTTATATACCTTCCTCTATTCAACATTCATCCGTTTGTGTTAGTGATTCACCTTTTTTCCCAATTTATGTAATTTTACTTGTAGTATTTCGGATAAATACATATTAGTAGATGTGCATATTTTTTAGTTATTTGATGTTTTTTGTTATTATAAAATGCCGACAAATTTTAGAACGTATTTTAAGATAAAAGAAACGCAACGTCAACATTTGTAAGTAACAAAAATGCCAAATATTCAAGAAAATGACACGTCAGTACGTCCAGGGGCGGCCCTAGGGGTGGGCGGGGAGGACCACCGGCCATGGCCCGATATTTCGAAGGGCACGTTATTTAAAAAAAACCGATATGTATATGTAAAAAAAAATTTAATAGGGTATACCCATACAAACACCAACATAGGCCCACTTACAAAACTATTCTTATGGTTTAGATTAGTTATTAGTCCATTGGCATTAGGTTAGACCTTTAGTGAGCCCAATACCCAACTTCGTTAAGGCCTAAAGGCACGTTTTTTCGAGCTCGAACAGGGTATGCGAATTCTCAGGGCCGGCCGTGAGTACGTCACAATGCTAACTCAGCATTTCGACAACAAGGTTAATTCGGGAAGAAAAGAATTACAGATATAACGATGCTGTTTAAACCTTATTATTACCTCAAATTTGAAGACAAAATAGCCTCTTCCTTTGGTTATTTTGTTTCCATTAATTTCATACATTTTGCTCTTATTAGGAAGGCTTTCGTATAACATGCAAAGAAGTGACTCGAACTGATTCCTGTTCATGGAGTCCCCCACGAGCAATAATCTCTTTCCTCTTAGCCTCACCAAGAAATCCGTTGCATTGAACCTAAACACATAAACATCCATAACTCATAAGTAGCCACATTATAGTCCACAATAAATCCAAAGTCTCTATTTTCTCAAAGTTTCAAGCTAAAGCTTACTTCTTAAATACAAGTAAACATGCTGATATTGACTTTGTTATATTATTTTCTTGATATAAGTAGGTATCCAAGATTAGACATGAGTTATAATTACTTTGCATACCGCAAACATTTTCTTGCAAGATAAAATTGTACAAAGTGGCATTGTGTGCAAAGTAATTACAGTGGTGCATAGATCATCTGACATCTCCCATGTTATATTGTCCAATACAAGTCAAGACACTTCGAGTCTCCGAACTAAACAATATACTCAGTCATACGTTGCAAATTTTTATGTTGAAAAAATGGTACACCTTAGCAAACAAAACATCTTGGGTTATACCTTATGAAGTTATAGCTTAGGAACCTCAAACTTATGTGCAGTTAAAATATTTATTATTGTGGGTTGGTTGCCTTCATTGTTATCATTACTTAAAGTTGTGTCATAACCTTTTTTGGCTATAGTTTAAAGTATTTTTATACCTGTTGTAACCTGACCTATTTTGACCCATTTTCGGCCCCAACGGACCTAGATCCGCTAGTGTTGTTGTAACCTGGCCCATTTTCGGCCCCAACTGAGTTAAAATCCTAGATCCGCTAGTTTTATTATAACATAATGCAACCATTCTTTTTTTTTTTTTTGAACGGCCAACGAATCCTACAAATGGGCTACTGGCGAAATTCACCACATCGGGATACACTCGCCTCCGATCCGGGGAAAACCCTCACCTAGGGTCGAAGCCCGTGAACACTCACTCGAAGGCAAGACAGTGCGGTGAGGTAAAACCCGCCCAGTTCAAGGATCGAACTAGCGATCTCCACCTATTCGCCTAGTCTCCCATCATCACCAGGTGCCGCAGACAATAATGGGGAGTGCAGGAATTGAACCTGAGTCCCTTAGAACACCAGGTCTCTCCCTTACCACTTCATCACCACCTCATTGGCATAATGCAACCTTTCTACATAACAATTTACACATACAAGAAATAAAATTATGCATTAAATGTGTTACCAAACCTTTAATTACTCCATAATTACTACTTTTAAGTATTACCCACCTCCATGATATATATAATTACTATTGCTAATTACTAATAATCATTAAAGAATGCTAACAATCATTAAAATCCCAACCTTGGAAGCTCACATTGATCAGGCTGCCACCTCCACTTCATATAATCTTCATCAGCTCTCCCATTAGCCTGACAATCAAAAGCTTCATCAACAAACGGGCAAGACCCGGGTTTATAAATCGGGTACCCATCATCTCTCACCCATTTCCCAGAATACATATTACACCCCCTCCCCCAATCCACACTCTTCTTAACCCATTCATCATCAAGAACACTACTTTTCTCCACAATCAATTCATCATCTTTAACCGATTCAGACTCGTCAGAATTGGATTCCACAAGTGGGTTTTGGTCTACAGACTCAGATTCAACAAACCCAGTTTCGTTTTTCGAAATTGAGTCGTTGTTAAGGAGTTCTAGATCGGTTGATTTGGGTTCAAGAATTGGGGTTTTTTCAGTGGAAATGGAATTGGAGTGGGGGATTTGAGGATCTGGAAGTGGGTTGTATGGATCTGTTGATGTGTAAATGGGTAAATGGGGATCGATAGATCGTTTGCTGAAGAGGAGAAGGGTTACGAGGACTAGGAGTAGGAAGATGATTGGGAATGTTTTGTGTGGGGTTCTAGTTAATGCTGTTGCCATTTTGGGGATGGAGTGACATGTTAGTGTTGTTTAAACCCTTTGCTTCTTTTCTTTTTTTAGTTCGGGTTGTTTGGAGTTATGACTTATTTTCTTATGAGAAAAATGCCCGGATAGTCCCTGTGGTTTCGCATTTTTTCACCTATAGTCCCTATCTTTCTAAAACTACTTGGATAGTCCCTGTGGTTTCAAGTTTTGTTCTCGGATAGTCCCTGGGTCTAACTTCAGTTTGTTTTCTCTGTTAAAATGATGTGAAATGACAAAAATACCCTTTCCTTAAAAGGCCAAACCATAGGGACTATCCGGGCATCTTCTTCATTTTAATTTATAAAACCCCACCACCACACTTCATCTTCAACCTCCACCCACCATCACCCTCCACCATCGCCGCACACCCTCCACCACACTTCAACGGTCAAACGAGTACATCCTGAACTCATCAGTTGAGTAAATACTGTTCTTGATGTCAGGTAATGATGGGTCAATAGGGTATTCTCGTTTCGGGTCACCGAAATTCAACTCCTTTAGCGAACATACCAAATCCGATTCCGGATCGTGATCGGGTTCAGTTTCTGGTTCTGGCTCTGGCTCCAGCAAGGGCAATATAGTACTTTCACCATCAACACCAAGAAGCTCTTCTAGTGTCTTTTTCATATCTGGAAACTTCGGTGAAACAACAAGCACATCTACAGGTCGAAGCCCGTTAACATCTATCAAATTCCGGTCAGCACCCGCAAGCAACAAAAGTTTAACGATTTCAACAGCGTTTAAAGATCCATTAGATGCAGCACAATGAAGCGCAGTGGTTTTATCAACACCACATAGTTGATTCACATCAGCTTTCGATCGTTCAAGAATTAATTTCAAAACATCAGTGCTTCCATAATTGACTGAACCGAATCTGAATCTGAAGTGAACTCAAAGTTGACCCGACCCAACCCGCAAACTGAATTCAATCCAAACAAAACCTGTTGACTGTTGTTTTGACTTGTTGAACCGATCTCATAACTGATCTGAACCGAGAGTGAATCGAACCTAGGTGAAACCTGAACCGACTGAACCAATCTTACCTGCACCTGTGCCGGAGCTCCGTCGAGCACCACCACGGTGTTATGTCGAGGAAATGTCGAAACGGAACGGCTCCACCGTCGTCGGAGACGGCATCGGCTCCGCCGGTTCTCTCCTCTCTCCGGTTCCCTCTCTTTATTTCTGATTTCGTCACTGCTGAAAAGATCCCACGCCGTCGTGCACTGTCGTTCTCCGTCTCTGTTCACGTCGTCGCACCGCCGGTGCCTCTCTCTTCTCTCGCTCTCTTTTTCTCCACTGTGCACCACCACTCGAGTGGTGGCCGGTCGCACAAATCGTAAGTGAGGGTGAGGGAGAGATGATGAGGGTGTTGGCTGAATTATGTATGTACATATGAGAATTAGGGTTCTAAAAACAAAAGGGAGTGATAAGATAGGGACTATAGGTGAAAAACAAACTCAAAGGGTATTTTTGTCATTTCACATCATTTTAACAGAGAAAACAAATTGAAGTTAGACTCAGGGACTATTCGAGAACAAAACTTGAAACCACAGGGACTATCCAAGTAGTTTTAGAAAGATAGGGACTATAGGTGAAAAAAAGCGAAACCACAGGGACTATCCGAGCATTTTTCTCTTTTCTTATTTACAAACTATAAAAACTCCTTCTTAACCCATTATTTAAATACTGATAAAAAACAATGAAAATTGTATATTGAATCTGCAATCTTGTTCCACCGTATCATACAAATATAACAATGATACAGATAATAACTACCAGGGGAAGGTTCAAATGAAAACCACTAGTTATTGTGAAAACTCGAAAACTAATTAAAAAAAGCCAACAAAACATACAAATTTTTTTTTTTTTTGCAAACCAATTTTCGCAGGTTTTATAATATAAAAAAAATTTCAAAAAAAAAAAAAAAATTTGTGTAGTGCACATGTGTAATACTACACATGTGTATGTGTACTACACATGTGTAGTATTACACATGTCCACTACACAAAAAAAATTATTTAAAAAAAAAAAAAAAAATTTATACATAAAAAGCAGCGATTTTTATAAAAAAAAAATTTGTATGTTTTTTTGGCTTTTTTTAATTAGTTTTCGAGTTTTCACAATAAAAGTGGTTTTCATTTGAACCATCCCCATAACTACCATAGATAATAACTGCCAAACCGTTATTTAGGGAACTTCCAAACAGTTATTTGGGGGTGGTTTGTATATCTCATGTATATCTGGTTTTATAACACTCCCCCTCAGATATACATATTGTTCATTATACACTATTAACAACATTCTTCAGGATGATGTTAAATCGATACTTCAGGACCTATGTGATGAACTGATACTGCAGGACCAGTTATGCTGCCTCGTTAAAAACATTTCTAAGAAAACTCAATGGGACAAAACTTAGTCAAGGAAAATAGTACAGCGTGTATAATGCTCCCCCTCAATTTAACTAACGTCTTTTAACCTACGAAGCCCAATCTTATGTGATAACTGCTCGAAACTGCTTCTAAGTAAAGATTTTGTGAAGAGGTCAGCTAAATTTTCACTTGACTTGATCTGGCGAACGTCAATTTCCCCTTCTTTCTGCAAGTTATATGTTGAGAAGAACTTTGGTGAGATGTGCTTTGTTCGATCACCCTTGATGTAACCTTCTCTGATCTGAGCTATGCAAGCTGCGTTGTCTTCGTAAATAATTGTCAGCTCCTTCTTGATCTGTTCTAATCTGCATGCTTCTTGTATGTGATTAATCACTGATCTAAACCACACACATTCTCGAGCAACATCATATAGTGCTATCAATTCAGCATGATTTGATGATGTTGCTGTAAGTGTTTGCTTGGTTGACTTCCAAGAAATTGTTGTGCCACCGTATGTGATGTAACAACTCGACTTTCCGAAAGTCAAAGTCAAGATCTTATTCAGATCTGCCTTTTCTGGCTTAATTATTGCTTAACTTGTACTCTCGAGATTCCGATTATTACTATGGGTCGACGATTTTAAACGATATTTTAAACTATGTTATACAACACATTTTACTAGGCTTATTCAAACGCAACTATCCGCAGTTAACGCATTTAAAATGCTCTTTATCGCATTGTTACTCCACGCTATCACAATGCAACGCAAATTTGAAACGCAGTTATGTATTTATGTGATTACTTGTGTGTGCCTTATGCATGTGTTGGGATGTTATTCACAACGCAATCGCAACTCTATCGAAACGTAGTTATGTATTATGTGCTTACTTTTATGCCCTTTTATTTGTTATGTTATTTGTGTAACTATTTGTGTGATACTATCGCAACGCTTACTCGCAAACTCGCTTAAACACAACACAACACAACACAACACAACACAACACAACACAACACAACACAACACAACACAACACAACACAACACAACACAACACAACACAACGCTTAACGCACGTAATGAAGGTCGAAAAAAACCAACTCCCACAAGCCGTCGGATCGAATGACCAACCGATCGAATGATCATCCGACCGGATGACCATCCGATCGGTTGGCCATCCGATCGACTGGCCATCTGACCCACCACTCTGCACCGCCTTAACTTCTCTCACCCTATAAATACTCACCTGTCACATCAACTGTTCACTGATGTGATAGCCTTACCCGACCCACGCACTCTCAGCTCGCTCTCAAGCATATTTCACACGATTCCAGGCTATTTTCGTAAGTTTTCTTCCTAAATCTTGTACTTCCATCTTCAGCACACACTTTCTCATCATCTTCTCCATCAAATCTTACATTTTCACCATGAAATCGCCTGATTTGGACTGCTTTAAGGTGACGTCATCTCGGGTTCTTATGAACACTGAAGTGTGACCTCATCTCATCAAAGTTTTTTCAGATCTAAAGGATTTCTACACTATTTTACACAAACCTCGCAGGATTAAAAGAGTTGAAAGATGTTTTCATACTTTCTTCCACATTCTTTTACACTCTTCTACTCAAAACCGATGGAATCTAGACTCATTCAGGCTCTTCACTCATTCTCTAGTGGAGAACCGGTCTGAGAATGGATTTCCACCGAAGAGACGACCGATTCACGGGTGAACATGAAACTCCATCTAGAACAGTTAGGCTGATCGAATGGGGTGATTCCCATCCGACCGACTGAGCTGGACATAGTGCGGGTTTCCGTTGTTTGACACGTTGTCACGCCATCTCCGTTAAACCTCAAAACTTCTAACTTAGAAGATTTTACAAATTTTCAAACAAAAGATCACCGAATCGAATAGCCATCCGATCGGATGACCATCCGATCGAATGACTATTCGACTAGGTGACTTGTAAGTTCAACACTTAAACAATTTTACAAAACTTCAAAGAATATCGCTTTCAAACGAATAGCCATCCGTCTGGATGACCATCCGACCGGATGACTTGACCTCTAGAAATCCTACACATTTTCCAAAATGCTACAACGAAAACTTCAAAGTTTTCAAAGCGATTTACAAACATTCGAATGATCAGCCATTCGAATGGTCATCCGTCCGGATGACCATCCGGTCGACTCACCATTTGACACTCATCCCGTTCAAACACACTGTTTTACGCGCTGTTCAACGCTTACGTCACCGTTCTATGCTCAGGCTAATCTCCAAGCGCTCCCTTCAATCTAAGGCTGTGTTTATTTACTAAACACATACTGTGAGTATACTCGAACCCATTTTCTTTTAACGCACTTTTGGGTGTTACATACGTTCGCTATCAACATACACCAACACACAACGCAAACACTTTTAACGCTAACAGCTCCCGCATGTTATACGTGATCTATGAATGCTTGTTACTATACTTAGACAGTGTTACATGGTATCGCCTCTAGCAACGATAGTACATAGTTTGGACTCAGCACCTGTCGTGGACGGGGGTTGCTAGGGATCACATTACTATACTTCACGTGTCCGCTGGACATGTGATGCGCATACTCTACATCGCAGTCTCGTGATCAAGTGAGAACATAGTCTTGTTAGTTACTTGCTTCGCCCGTTACGTGATACATGTTGGTTATGCGTAAACGCTTTCGCTATACTATATGCTACTAAACTTGTGTACTCACCTTTACACTCTATGTATTGACTTTATTTTAACGTATGTGACAGGTGTCTAGGATGTTATGCTTGCTTGGTGAATCGAAGTAGGAGGTCTAGAAACAAACTAAATAAATCTGAGTTGTCAGAACAGTTTATTTGTCTTTGAGAACAATGTCTGTAGGGGTGTAAACGAGCCAGGCCGAGCCCGAGCTCGACTGGGCTCGAGCTCGGCTCGTCATGTTTTTATGAAGCCCGAGCTCGAACTCGGCTCACGAGTAAAACGCAAAGCTCGAGCTCGGCTCGACTCGAGCTATTTTGAGAATAACCTCAGACGAGCTAAAAACTCGACTCGAACTCGCTTCAATATCACTTAAACGAGACAAAGCTCGGCTCGACAATGTTATCATCACTATTATTATATTATATATAAACTAAATAAATTTTTATTCGGACTTGTTTAGGCTCGCGAGCCTAAACGAGCTTTGTATTTCAGGCTCGAGCTCGGGCTTGATAACTAAACGAGCTCTATTTTAGGCTCGAGCTCGGGCTCAGGCTCGTTAAAGCTCGGCTCGTTCGACCTTTTAACCGAGCCGATAACGAGTAGCTCTCGAGCCTCTGGGCTTGTTTACACCCTTAAATATCTTTAATAACTGTTTATGCTTTATATGTTTATGGTATGGGACGTGAACATTAAATATATTGTCACTAATAGTTGTTGTGGATTCTCCTGGACAATCTGTTTCGCTCAATGCCATGCCCCGATGTTTCCGCCATCGGTTGGAGTGTGACAAATTGGTATCAGAGCCATAACTATAGTGAATTAGGTAAGACACGACCTAGTCCGGGTCGATGTCTTAGAATTGACCTAGTCTATAGTCTAAGCACCAATAGACCGCCTTGTGCGAACCCAGTAGGGGTTCCGTACGAGCTTACTTGATACTCTCGCTTGAACTCGTGAAAACTACTCAGCTTTTCCTAAAGCTGACACGACACACAACATGTTTTCGAAAACACTCGCATAACAAATTGAGCGATTTTGTCGAGAATAGGTGTGAAAACCGAGAACTCTCGATAAGATTACTCACTCTACGCGAAATTTTTACTATCAAACACGGGAATTTTCGTGGAGTCAGGAGTGAAATCCATATCTCGATGAAATTCTCCCTTACTATTTTGTGGTTTTACCACTCCATCAGGAACAAAGTTGTTAGGTTAGGGGTGAAACCTGCATCTTGACAACCAGTTCCACTCTCTACTTTGGTTTTGCAAAACTCTCACCAAAGTCTTGATGGATTCCAATAACGAGAGTCACGTGGCAGCCAAAGGGATCCGTGTCGTTCGCCATATTCGGCAAGAGCACAGTCTATTAGGCCAAAGCGTGTACTCAAGGTCGTTGTGGATAGTCGAATCACTTTGGGTAGTCGACGTCTTGCACCCGAGATAATCTATTTCGATTCTAAGCTCGCAACTGTTGACTCAGTGAATTATCGATTTTATGTGATTTATGTGTTTATATGTTTCAATTTTGGAGATTTTATACGCTTTATAAGCTTTTCACTCACTAAACGCGCACAACTCGCTCTGTACTTTTATCTCAACACACTAACAAATCGCAAACACACTATGAACTCCCACACGCCATACTACTCGCACTCGCAACTCTCGAACGATCGTTGCTGTGAAAGATAGGTGAATACGTGCAAAATATGTAGGTGAATACGTGCAAAATATAGGTGAATACGTGCAAAATATGTGCTTACGTGGACTACGTGCTTCTGTGCTTACGTGCTTATGTGCCTAAGTGGACTATGTGCCCATGTGTTACGTGACTACGTGTTCCTGAGCTTTACATAAAGGAGGATGTTTTACAAATGCTAAACTTTTTTCGAAGACCCGATATAATCGAATCTCTTCTAAATCAAACGACGATGTCTACTGTAGACAATGTCTTCCCTTGGCTCTCACACTCGCCGAAACGCACAGAGAAGCAGAGATGACAACCGCATCGCTTCTCTAGTCGCCAAGGAAATGGCCAAAGTCATACCTCAGATCATGAGCGAGATCAACGAGGTGAAGAGCAGCTCATCTGTCGAATCTAAGAGCGAATCTCCGAAAGTGCCTTTCACCTTTAAGCAATTCAAGGCCTGTGGTCCTAAAGACTTCACTGGAGAAGACGGGCCCAGCGCCATGTTTTAGTGGTTTGACTCGATTGAAGTCACTCTTCGTCAAAGCGGATGCCCAGACAACCTCTGCACTATTAACGCAACTGGAGTTTTTCAGTCCAGGGCTCTGGACTAGTGGACTGTGGAGCGAAACAGACGTGGGAACGATGCAGCCCATGGACTCTCCTGGGAGGAATTGAAGGAAGTCATGATGAAAGAATTATGTCCCCCACATGAACTCCAAAAGCTGGAAAACGAGTTTTGGGGAATCAAGCAAGAAGGTGGCGACAATGCTGGTCTTACTGGCTCGCGTTAAGCAACTCAGTATCATCTGTCCTGGTCAAGTGTCAACTCCCGACATCACAATCAAGAAGTACATTCGCGCTTTACACGATTGTGTTGCCGATTTTGTTCAGGCAGCTAAGCCTGCTACCATTGAGGAGACCTTCCAACTCGTCGCTGAGATCAATGATAAGCGAGTTTTGGCTGGTTATTTCAAGACCTCAACCAAGAATCTTCATCAAGCAACCGCTACTCCCACTCCCGCTACTGAAACCACCGCAACACCTCAAGTCTCGAAGTCTTCACGTCAGAATCGCAAGCGCAAGGGAAACAGCAACAAGAATTATGCTGCAACTTCCGCTCCTCTCAACGCTGCTCCTATCCAACCTCAGAATCAGAATCATCAAGTCGCTGCACCTTTAACCAACGCACCACCTGCTAAGCATGCGTACACTGGTTTCCACCCTCTGTGCCCTACATGCACCTACCATCACCCCGCTGGGGTGAATTGTCGCTTCTGTGCTAATTGCAATATCTATGGGTACTTTACCTCTCACTGTCGTTCAGGCCCACGTCAACAAGCTCAAGCCCCTCCAACACTACCAGCTCCACTCCCCGCTCCTCAGGGTAACCAAGTAGCTCCTGCTCCCGCTGCTCATGCAAGAGCCTGCTATGCATGTGGTGACCCTAACCACTTTGCAAATGTCTGCCCGAATCGTGTGGTGAAACAAGAGCCACAACAACCACCGCAGCAGCAGCAACAGCAACAACAACAGCAACAAGCAGCCCACGGAAGAGCATTCAACATCAATGTCCGCCAGGCTCAGGCTGACAACAATGTTGTCAATGGTATGTTTCTCGTTAACGATATTTATGCTTCGTGTTTATTTGATACTGGAGCCGATAACTGTTTTGTGTCGTTTGAATTCGAGAAGCTCCTAAACCATAAACGCGCTAACCTCCCAACGACGTTCATCGTAGAAATTGCCACCGGAAGAACCGTCACTGTTAGTTCTGTTCTCCGTGATTGTACTCTTGAACTCAACAATCACGTCTTCCCGATCGATCTTATCCCGATGCAACTTGGTAGTTTCAATATCATAGTAGGCATGGATTTTCTTCGTGAAAATCGTGCTGAAGTTGTTTGTTTCGAAAAGATGATTCGTTTCTCTCTTTCAAACGGTGATCAACTTTATGTCTATCGCGAAGTATCTTCGAAGGAACTGAAACTCATGTCATGCATTCAAGTAAGCAAGTATCTCTGAAAGGAATACACGGCTTTCTTAGCACACATTGTAGTAGCGGAAAAGGAAAAGAAAGAGAAGGCAATGGAAAAGGTACTCGTGGTTCGTGATTTTCCTGCTGTCTTTCCTGACGATTTACCTGGTTTATCGCCGACTCGTGATATTGATTTTCGTATCGGCCTCATTCCTAGAGCCAACCCTGTCACTAAAGCCCCTTATCGTCTCGCTCCGTCTGAAATGCGTGAACTTTCTAGTTTACTCCAGGAATTGCTTGATAAAGGCTTTATACGCCCTAGCACATCTCCATGGGGCGCACCTGTCATTTTCATGAAAAAGAAGGATGGATCATTCCGTATGTGCATCGATTATAGGGAACTTAATAAGCTTACTATCAAGAATCGCTATCCCTTACCCTGAATCGACGATTTGTTTGATCAATTGCAAGGTGCTACGTGTTTTTCCAAGATCGATTTATGCTCTGGTTATCATCAGTTACGAATTCAGGAGGAAGATATACCTAAAACCGCTTTTCGCACTCGCTACGGCCACTATGAATTCGTCGTTATGCCCTTTGGACTTACCAACGCACCCGTGGTTTTCATGGATTTGATGAATCGCGTGTGTAAACCCTTTCTCGACCACTTCGTCATCTTGTTTATCGATGATGTCCTTATCTATTCGAAGTCGAAAGCTGAACACGCACAACATCTACGTTTAGTTCTCGAACTTCTCCAAGGGAATCGCCTCTACGCCAAGTTCTCCAAGTGTGAATTTTGGCTTAAGGAGGTTCAATTCCTCGATCACATCGTCAATAGTCAAGGTATACACGTCGATCCCGCGAAGAATGAAGCAGTTAAGAGTTTGATTACACCTAAAAACCCGTCCGAAGTTTGTTCCTTTCTCGGATTGGCGGGTTACTACCGCCGATTTATCGCTGATTTCTCCAAAATCGTCGTTCCTCTTACCTCACTCACGCATAAAGACAAGACTTTTGTTTGGGGAACCGAACAAGAGGAAGCCTTTCAAACTCTCAAGCGTATGCTCTGCAACGCTCCCGTACTCGTGCTACCCGATGGAAACGACGACTTTGTAGTCTATTGCGATGCCTCTAACCTAGGTCTTGGTTGTGTTCTTATGCAACGAGACAAGGTTATCGCGTACGCCTCTCGTCGGCTCAAGGTCCATGAGAAAAACTACACAACCTACGATCTCGAACTCGGTGCAGTTGTTTTTGCGTTAAAGATTCGTCGACACTCTTATGCAACGAGACAAGGTTATCGCGTACGCCTCTCGTCAGCTCAAGGTCCATGAGAAAAACTACACAACCCACGATCTCGAACTCGGTGCAGTTGTTTTTGCGTTAAAGATTCGTCGACACTACCTTTATGGTACCAAGTGTACGGTCTTCACCGACCATAAGAGCCTACAACACATCTTGAACCAGAAGGAACTGAATATGCGCCAACGCAGATGGGTTGAACTTCTCAACGACAACGACTGTGAGATTCGCTACCACCCAGGCAAAGCAAATGTAGTTGCCGATGCCCTTAGTCGACGAAGCTATTTACATAGTGTTCGTAACATTCAAGCCCAACACGATCTCGAAGCTCTCATTCGCGATGCTCAACACGCCTGTTTCACCGAACGCACTTTGAAGGAAGAACGAATTCTTGGAAACGAAAACCAACTAGTGAATAAGCCAAATGGTATCTTTCACTACCTCAATCGCATCTGGATATGTTGGTGCAGTTGTCTGTCGACTTCATCTTTGTTCGAGTCTCAGATTGTGAAAGAGCCCGAAGACCGGTAAAGACTGAAGAATGAGAAGACTCGTTACTTCAGACTCGTCAACATTCGAGGGGGAGTCTGTTAGTGCATACGTCTGTCGACTTCGTCTTGTATCGAGTCATGTAATAGAATAGATGAAACAAGTCACACAATTCGAGATTAACAGGATACAGAGGTGAACAAGCCAGTTCAAACGAAGTGGCCAGTTCAAATGAAGTGGCCAGTTCAAACGAACTGGACCAGTTCGTATGAACTGGAGATGCTTGTTCAAACGAACTGGATTTAGTATAAGTAGTGGACTTGTTGTTTTTATTTAGAACTTTTGGATTCCGGTAGCGAAGTTCTGCCGAAGTGTCTCCAGCCTTGTAAACGTTGTGAAATCAATACAAGAGACAATTAATAGTGAATATCAAGCTGAAACAAGATCTAATCTCTGAATTCCGCCTTTGATTAGATCAAGAACTCTTCTGATCGACTCGTATTGGTCGTTTATCGATCCTACAAGTGGTATCAGAGCTCAGGAGGAAGAGTTCTTACCATTTCAGCTTGTTTTCACCGAAAATTCTGACTTCTACTCATTCTTTTACACCTTTTCATCAAATTAACCAAGATTTTACGGTTAAAATGGACTGATTTTCACATATAACAAGCGAAACACTATTTTAATCAATCCTTGAAAAAATTAGAACCTAATTCGACCCAAAACTTGTTAAAATCATGAATTTTTGGTCTGTAATCGCGTGAAAATCCCCAGTTCGTATGAAGTGACCTCAGTTCGTTTGAAAAGTTCATCAGTTCATATGAAGTGACCTCAGTTCGTTTGAAAAGTTCATCAGTTCATATGAAGTGACCTCAGTTCGTTTGAAAAGTTTATCAGTTCATATGAAGTGACCTCAGATCGTTTGAAGTGTATTGTTCAGTTCGCATGGAGTGAATCACTCAGTTCACACGAAGTGACTCATATTGTTTGGAAATACTTCAGTTCACATGAAGTGGGATAAGTTCAAGTCGTTTGAAAGCTGATCAGTCCACACGAAGTGGATTTAATCAGTTCGTTTGAGTGTTTAACCAGTCCATACGAAGTGATCAATTATCAGTTCGTTTGAGATTTCAGTTCGTTTGAAAGTTGAGTTTGAGAAACTTTGTAAATCAAAATATGGATTTTGAAGAATTATTGGCGTATATGCATTATGAATCTCAGCAGTATATTCCGATAAAGCAAGAAGAAGAAACAGTCTCAGCAAAAGAAGTTGTTGAAAAAGTTCCGGTTTTTTATAAGTTGTCTGATGAAGAGGGTGACAATTATGAAAAAGAAATCCGTGAACTTGAATATCTTAAACAACAACTTCCATCTGTATCTCGTAATGGAAAGTTATTTTATGCAGATAAAATTGAAGAATTAAAAGAAAAACAAGCTGCAAAAAGGAAGAATCAAAAGGCAGCAACTGTTAAAGTAGAGATCAAAGCTGAGAAAGAAGTAAAAACAACAACAGCTGAAGAGCAAATCAAGATTGAACAAATTCCAGCTGTCAAGATTGAGAAAGAAGAATCTGAAAAACATGTTTCTGTGAATCCTGAACCAGTGTTAAAGAAAGAGGTTATAGAAGACGCACCTCTCTTTGATCATTCATCAGAAGAAGAGAGTAAAGATGAAAGTGTTCATGAGGAGAAGAAACAGGTTGAAAACATTTCAGTTTTGAAGGTTGAGACGAAAGCTAATGATAAACAGATTCTTGAGATGTGTTTAACTTGTAAAAAATTGACATCTGAAAATGCCAAACTCTTGAAGAATGTTGAGAGTTTGTCATTAGAAAACGAAAATCTTAAAAAATCAGTAAACATTTTAAAAAATCAAATAAAAAATTTAGAAAATGAAAAATTAAAAAGTGAAAAAGATTTTATTAGTCAAATAAAGATTTTGGAAGATGAGAAAACTATTTTTGGTAAAAACAACATTGAAAAACAAATTGAAATAAATTCTCATCTTCAGAAAATCATTCGACTTGAGCATGAAGCAGTAAATGCTCAAAATAAAATAAAGGAGTGGGAAGAAAAATTGAAAGTATTTGTGAATACTTCATCAATTCCCTGTCCAAAACCAATAAATTCAGCTCCAATAAGTGACGATGTCACAAACTATGATAAAGTCGTAGTTGAAGATTGTGATGAGAAATATGATGATGAAACTGAAAAAATTGAGAAAAAGAAATTATTTTTGAAATTAAAAGAAAAGTTTCAAGAAACTGTTCCGCAAACAACTGAAAAGGGAGAATGCTCTAAGCAAAAACTTTTGAAGAAGAAAGTGGAACAAAAACAAAAAGAGAAAAAATTTGAAAAATGATCAAAAATAAAATAAAAGCTCATCAGATCAATCATCCAATCGCAATCAAAAATCACAAAAATTGAAAAATCAAAACTCAAAAATTGTTGGTAATAAGTGGTGCAGGTTTGACCACAATGCTCAAAAGCCAAATCCAGCATACAAGAGGAGAGATGGATATCACCAAGCCAAACAATGCTATGATCTGAATGTTTGGACAGAAGGTGGTGATTGGTACGATAACAGAGTGTGTTACACTTGTGGTGTTCGAGGACACATTGTTGTTAACTGCCAGAATTGGAGTTATGAGACGAGAAGATGCTTTGAATGCAATATCAAAGGTCACATTGTCAGAGATTGCCCAATGAGATCAATGAGAAGATCGAGGGTTGAATCTCAGAAAATGACAAAGAAGAAACCAGTCAAAGTCGAAGCAAAGCCCAAAGAACAGAAAGTTCTAGAATCAAAAGTGAAGCTTTCGCAGGGGCAAAAAGACAGACTGAGGAAGAAGAGGAAGAAAGCACGAGAGTATCTCGAAAGGATTTTGTCCTCGGATACAACTGGTAAAACAGATAAAAGTTCTGATAAATTGTCTTGCTCGCAAAAGAATAACAAATCATGCAAAACGAATTCATCAGATACAAATATGAGGACAGAGGAGAGAGTAAAGAAAGAGAAAGTTGGTGGTGATGAATTTGTTTCTTTGGAAACAAAGGAGCCACGTGTTGGCAATGAATCTGACTCTTCAAAGTCAGACAAGCCAAGTTCAGGCAATGAATCTGGTGTGGTAAAGCCAGAAGAGCCGTGTGTTGAGGTAAAAGTTGAGAATTCTGGTCTAACAATGGATGATGTAAATTTTCAACCATTGTTGAACAAGAATTCAAAATCACCCAAGGACCGTCAGGCTTGGGTGAATTTGATTAAATGAAAAACCTGACTTGCCGGAGCTCCCAGGTTGGTAAGTGTGGAGCAGGTATCGGCACATTTCTTGAGAAATTCACGAAAGTGATTTCGATTTAAAAGTGGTAAATCAGGGACATTAAGTTGTACTTGATTTTCTACAAATGATGTTTGTAGTTTGATATTAAAAATGTTAGTTTTTTACAAGTGGTTGAAGAGAACAAGGTGATGAATGATCCCCATGTTTGAGAAATGACTCACAAAACTAATTTTCCGGAAAAACCATTTTGATTAAAACAAACTTAAGTGTTTTGAAATCACTATGGGAAAATACTTTGTTGTCAGGGGAGTTCTGATTGTTCAAGCCAAGTGAATGGAGAATTGAAGTAATTCTCATCATGTTGTCATTTACTTTATACAGTTCATTTTCAAATTTTCCCAGAAAATCAAAATTGAGATATATTTTGATTTTAGGGGGAGTAAATTTTTTTTAAAAAATTAGAAAATTTGAAAATTACAAAAACATTGAAAAAAATGCAAAAATGAGTTTTGTTGTCAAAAAGAGGAAATGATAGTAGATCAGTTGGACTGTCACATCATGCTAAAGAAATGGAGAGATAAAATGTGATAAGCGATCTCACTAAAGATGTGACGATAGGCTCAGCTAGACTAGTAGATTTGCGATAACGATACAAACCTAAAATGAAAAAGCCTAGTTCTAGTGGGAAACATGATTGAAAGCATAGTACTTAGTTTTGTCCTTCTTGATTGTGTGCCTACTAGGTAATCGCTGATTGTCGAAAGACATAAAACTGGTTAAGGTTGTGAACTTTCACAACTTTGCTAAAAAGTCGCTGTGATTGTGCATTTTATTTTGCAAAGATTTAAACTTGTTTTATTTCTTTATTTTGTTTAAGCATTGGACATTCTCTGCGTATACGTGAGTATCGACCTGGATGTTAGTGCCTAAACGTTCTGCTTTATTTTCTTTGGTGTTTCATTTAAGCTTTGGATCACCTCTGCGTATACGTGAGTATCGAACTGGTGGTTAAAGCCTAAACAATTTCAACTTGTTTTATTTTTCTTATTTTTTTTAAACATTGGACTTTCTCTGCGTATCGAAAGATCGACCTGATTGTTAATGTTTAAACATTCTGAGTTATTTTTGCACAAATCACAGTTGATAAAAGTTTAAAGTCATTACTTGAGTCAATGTATTGCATGATGAGGGGATATGCTGAGATCGTGGGGTCCATAAGAACTTAGTGCAAAATTAATATACCTTAACGTATCAGTAAGCATTTCGAAAGTTTTTAGATTGAGTTTAAGTGGACAACAATATCGTCAATCTGTGTGAATTGTTTAAAACTGAAAATGTTTAAAGCTTAACGGTGCTAGTGATTGGTCACATAAACTGATATGATCCTCTTTCGCAAACTCACAAAAATAGTGTCTGTAAATATTTCTTTACTGCATTTCTGTTATATTTTAAAATACAAAAAGATTTTAGTGTGTTTTAGCATAAAATTTTGAAAAATACAAAAAGATTTTTGACAACTGATGTTGGAGAGCTGATATTCAAAATTTCAAGTGCTGAACATGATGAACAGGGTTGGGGGTGTGTGCTTAAATGAAGGAATTTATTTTGAGAAAGAAAGTTTGATTAGTTAATCGAGATCATTAATTTGAACTTGATGTAACTATTACTAGTAAGGTTTTCTTATTAATTTAAGTGAAAACTTATGTGGTGGTGAGAAAATTTGTGCAGGAGATGAACTGAACAGAATTAAAGCCAGGATGTGATCTCAAGGTGATAGCTAATTCCAGACAGTGATCCCAGCATGATGAAAGGGGGAGTCTGACGAGGTTAGAGCCAAAGAGAAAATCCTGGTACATGCTAATAAAGAAAGGAGATCGATCAAGATTGAAGAGTCGTCATGTTGAAGACTCTCACTGAAGATTCCGTCAACATTCAAGGGGGAGTCTGTTGGTGCAGTTGTCTGTCGACTTCATCTTTGTTCGAGTCTCAGATTGTGAGAGAGCCTGAAGACCGGTAAAGACTGAAGAATGAGAAGACTCGTTACTTCAGACTTGTCAACATTCGAGGGGGAGTCTGTTAGTGCATACGTCTGTCGACTTCGTCTTGTATCGAGTCATGTAATAGAATAGATGAAACAAGTCACACAGTTCGAGATTAACAGGATACAGAGGTGAACAAGCCAGTTCAAACGAAGTGGCCACTTCAAACAAACTGGACCAGTTCGTATGAACTGGAGATGCTTGTTCAAACGAACTGGATTTAGTATAAATAGTGGACTTGTTGTTTTTATTTAGAACTTTTGGATTCCGGTAGCGAAGTTCTGCCGAAGTGTCTCCAGCCTTGTAAACGTTGTGAAATCAATACAAGAGACAATTAATAGTGAATATCAAGCTGAAACAAGATCTAATCTCTGAATTCCGCCTTTGATTAGATCAAGAACTCTTCTGATCGACTCGTATTGGTCGTTTCTCGATCCTACAGGATACCAGGTCGCAATAACCTTCGGGAGATATTGCTGACTGAAGCCCACAAATCTCGATATTCCATTCATCCCGGTGCTGACAAGATGTACCAGGACCTCCGTGCCAGGTATTGGTTGCATGGAATGAAGAAGGATATCGCTCTCTACGTTTCGAAATGCCTAACTTGTTCGAAAGTCAAGGTTGAACATCAACGACCCTCTGGCTTACTCGAACAACCCGAGATCCCGATGTGGAAATAGGAGAGTATAGCTATGGACTTCATTACGAAACTCCCCCGCACGCCATCAGGTCACGATAGCATTTGGGTTATCGTTGATCGACTTACTAAATCCGCCCACTTTCTACCGATACAGGAAGACTATAAGGTTGAACGACTAGCACGAATCTATACCGATGAAGTCATTTGTCGACATGGGACGCCTCGTGACATCATCTCGGACCGCGATGGTCGATTTACCTCGCGCCTTTGGGAAACCTTTCAATTCGCTCTCGTTGCTACTCTTAATCTCAGTACCGCATTCCATCCCCAGACCGACGGTCAGACTGAGTGCACGATTCGCACCCTTGAAGACATGCTTCGTTCATGCGTTATAGATTTTGGTGGTAATTGGGATTCGCAGTTACCCTTAGTCGAATTCTCGTACAACAACAGTTATCACTCTAGCATCCAAATGGCACCATTTAAGGCATTATATGGAAGAAAATGTCGATCGCCTATTGTATGGCACTAGATCAGAGACGCGTAAATTATCGGTCCTGAGTTATTACAAGAAACGACTGACAAGATCCTCCAGATACGCGACAATCTCTTGAAAGCTTGGAGTCGTCAGAAGAGTTAGGACGATAAACACCGCAAGCCCCTTGAGTTCGAAGATGGCAATCACGTACTCCTAAAGGTTTCACCTTGGAAGGGGGTGATCTGATTCGGCAAGAAAGGAAAACTAGCGCCTCGATCCGTTGGACCCTTTAAGATTCTGGAAAGAATTGGCAAAGTGGCCTACAGACTCGAATTACCAGAGGAACTCAGCAATGTATATCCGACTTTCCACGTTTCGAACCTCAAGAAGTGTCTAGCCGAAGAGAATTTGCATGTCCCTCTCGAGGATTTGTAAGTGGACGAAACATTACACTTCGTGGAAAAGCCAGTAGAGATCATGGACCGAGAGACCAAGAACTTAGACGCTCTCGCATTCCTATAGTGAAGGTTCACTGGGAAGGCAAACGCGGCGCCGAGTTCACCTGGGAACTCGAAAGTGATATAAAGGCTAAATATCCACATCTCTTCGTTAAGCCAGCGCCTTAATTTCAGGACGAAATTCCCTAAAGTAGGGGAGGCTGTAACAACCCGACTTTCCGAAAGTCAAAGTTAAAGTACAAGCCAAAGTCAAAGTCAATATCTTATTCAGATCTGCCTTTTCTGGCTTAATTATTGCTTAACTTGTACTCTCGAGATTCCGATTATTACTATGGGCCGACGATTTTAAACGATATTTTAAACATACATTTTACTAAGCTTATTCAAACGCAACTATAGCAGTTAACGCATTTAAAACGCTCTTTATCGCATTATTACTCCATGCTATCACAACGCAACGCAAATTCGAAACGCAGTTATGTATTTATGTGCTTACTTGTGTGTGCCTTATGTATGTATTGGAATGTTATTCACAACGCAATCGCAACTCTATCGCAACGCAATCGCATCGCAACTTGAAACACAGGTTTACTTTTATGCCCTTTTATGTTTTATGTTATTTGTGTAACTAATTGTGTGATACTATCGCAACGCTTACTCGCAAACTCGCTTAAACGCAACACAATGCTTAACGCACGAAACAAAGGTCGAAAAAAACCAACTCGCACAAGCCGTCGGATCGAATGACCAACCGATCGAATAATCATCCGACCGGATGACCATCCGATCGGATGGCCACCCGATTGACTGGCCATCCGACCCACCACTCTGCACCGCCTTAACTTCTCTCACCCTGTAAATACTCACCTGTCATATCAACTATTCACTGATGTGACAACCTTACCCGAGCCAAGCACTCTCAGCTCGCTCTCAAGCATATATCACTCGATTCCAGGCTATTTTCGTAAGTTTTCTTCCTAAATCTTGTACTTCCATCTTCAGCACACACTTTCTCATCATCTTCTCCATCAAATCTTACATTTTCACCATGAAATCGCCTGATTTGGACTGCTTTATGGTGACGTCATCTCGGGTTCTTATGTACACTGAAGTGTGACCTCATCTCATCAAAGTTTGTTCAGATCTAAAGGATTTCTACACTATTTTACACAAACCTCACAGGATTAAAAGAGTTGAATAATGTTTTCATACTTTCTTCCACATTCTTTTACACTCTTCTACTCAAAACCGATGGAATCTAGACTCGTTCAGGCTCTTCACTCATTCTCTAGTGGAGAGCCGGTCTGAGAATGGATTTCCACCGAAGAGACGACTGATTCACCAGTGAACATGAAACTCCATCTGGAACAGTTAGGCTGATCGAATGGGGTGATTCCCATCCGACCGACTGAGTTGTACTTAGTGCGGGTTTCCGTTGTTTGACACGTCGTCACGCCGTCTCCGTTAAACCTCAAAACTTTTATCTTAGTAGATTTTACAAATTTTCAAACAAAAGATCACCCAATTGAATAGCCATCCGATCGGATGACCATCCGATCGAATGACTATTCGACCAGGTGACTTGTAAGTTCAACACTTAAACAATTTTACAAAACTTCAAAGAATATCGCTTTCAAACGAATAGCCATCCGATCGAATGGCCATCCATCCGGATGACCGTCTGACCGGATGACTTGACCTCTAGAAATGCTACACATTTTCCAAAATGCTACAACGAAAACTTCAAAGTTTTCAAAGTGATTTACAAACACTCTCACACATTCGAATGATCAGCCATTCAAATGGTTATCCGTCCGGATGACCATCCGGTCGACTCACCATTCGACACTCATCCCATTCAAAAGCATTGTTTTACGCGCTGTTCAATGCTTACGCTATCTTTCTATGCTCAGGCTAATCTCCAAGCGCTCCCTTCAATCCAAGGCTGTGTTTATTTACTAAACACATACTGTGAGTATACTCGAACCTATTTTCTTTTAACGCACTTTTGGGTGTTACATACGTTCGCTATCAACATACACTAACACACAATGCAAACACTTTTAACGCTAACCGCTCCCGCATGTTATACGTGATCTATGAATGCTTGTTACTTTGCTTAGACTGTGTTACACGGTATCGCTTCTAGAAACGATAGTACTATAGTTTGGACTCAACACCTGTCGTGGACGGGGGTTGCTAGGGATCACATTACTTTACTTCACGTGTCCGCTGGACATGTGATGCGCATACTCTACATCGCAGTCTCGTGATTAAGTGAGAACATAGTCTTGTTAGTTACTTGCTTCACCCGTTACGTGATACATGCTGGTTATGCGTAAACGCTTTCGCTATACTATATGCTACTAAACTTGTGTACTCACCTTTACACTCTGTGTATTGACTTTATTTTAACATATGTGACAGGTGTCTAGGATGCTATGCTTGCTTGGTGAATCGAAGTAGGAGGTCTAGAAACAAACTAAATAAATCTGAGTTGTCAGAACTGTTTATTTGTCTTTGAGAACAATGTCAGTTGTAACAACCCGACTATTTGAACTCAAAGTACAAGTCAAAGTCAAAGGAAGAAAAGATTGCTAATCAGATCTGTCATTCCTTGCTTAATTGTTGATTGTACTTTCGAACCTCGATAATTGATACTTTAGTTTACGCTATTTTAGTTGTATTATGTGGAGTAACAATGCAATAAACGCAGTTAAACGCTATTCTATTTGACGCTATCTCATCGCTATCGTATCGTAACTTGAATCGCGGCTCTGGATCTTGTTTTACGTGTGTGTGTGTGCTATTATGTGTTACTTGGGCATGTTTATATTTGTTTGAGGTGATTAATCGCAAATGCAATCACAACTTTATCGCAACGCAATCTCATCGCGAACTGGAAACGCAAGGTTACTTATGTTGTTGTATGTTAGTTAGGTTATTTGTGTAACTATTGTATAATACTATCGCATCGCTTACTCGCAACGTAACGCAATGATCAACGCATGAAACAAAAAGTTGGAAACCAACTCGCTCGAGCCATCCGATCGAAGGACCATTCGATTGAATGGTCATCCGACCGGATGTCCATCCGATTGGATGGCCATCCGATCGGAAGGTCCTCCGATCGAATCACCCTACACCGCCTTTCCTCCTTCACCTATAAATACTCAGCAGTCACGTCACTGTTCACGTGATGTGACAGCTCTCCTCCGACCCTTCGCATTCCCAGCCACTTTTCTCTCGATTCCTCGCGATTCTTGTAAGTTTTCATCTCAAATCTTGTACTTCCTTGATCTTTACACACTTTTCCATCGATTTCACCCACAAATCTCAACTTTTCACCACGAAATCTACGGATTTGGGCTATTCAAGGATGATGTCATCATGAGTTATCATGAACACCAAAGTATGACCTCATTCCACCAAGAACAACTTAGATCTAAAGGATTTCTACAATGTTTAAACACTGATTTCATCTAAATCTAAGTATAATCAAAGTGTTTCAAGCTTTTCTTCAAACTTTCTTCACTTTTCACTCTAAATCGATAGAATCCGAGCTCGTTCAGGCCTTCTACTCATTTTCTAGTAAAGTACCGGTCTGAGAACGGATTACCATCAAGGAGACAACCGATTCACGGACAGCTGGTTCGGATCGAACGGGGTGATTCCCGTCCGAACGGATGAGTTGGACTTGATGGGATTCTTGTTGTTCGACACGTTGTCATACCGTCTCGATAAAATCTTTTAACTTACCTGATTTTACAAACTTTTCAACTCGAACAGTCGCTTGGTCGAACAGCCATCCGATCGGATAGCCATATGATCGAACGGTTATCCGACCAGGTGACTTGTGACTTTAAACACTTAAACAATTTCCAAATTTAAAAATATGCTAGCCTCCACCCGGATCACCATTCGAGCGGACGACGATCTGTCCGGATGACCGTCCGACCGGACGACCTGAGAGGTAGAAACACTTCAAAGCTTTTACAATGCTACAATGAAAACTTCAAAGTTCACATCATACGCAAACACATCCTTCCCAAACGAGTGACCCTCTGACCGAATGGTCATCTGTCACGGCCCCCGGCCCGGTTTTAGCCTTTTTCAGGAGCCGCGTGACAGAAATCAGTGGTAATTATTATGTTGGCAGCGGAATTTTTAACAGGATCTTTTAAAACTTGAAAATGCCCAATTTATTTATTTCGTAAATTGGGAATAACACCCATAATTTACAATAAAGGTGATTTCACTGGGAAATCCCTTGTTTTTACAAAAACATGTTCCTTTATTTATTTAAGTCACTTCTTCAAGCTTGCAGTGCTACACAGCACTTTTTCCTGGATCACAACAGATCACCTGAAACATGTTTTAAAAAGGTTTTATCAACAGGGAAATACTGGCGAGTCACTTAAGTTGCACAAAACAAGACATTGTTATAATATACAGTATTAAGGGTGATTACATTGTTTCTATCAACCAATTACCCCAAATCGGTATTTGTCACTCGACTGTATCTGTGACTATGGTCAGAACACCCATTGGCTAACCCATTGTCCAATGGTGATGGGTAACAAGTAATGTATACAAAACCCCACATACCGGCAGTAATTGAAGATTACAAAGACTTAATCCCTGTAATTATAACTTTGAAAACAAGTAGAGTTTTAACAAAACAATTTGATAAAAGAGAATGACTCACATTGCAGATTTAGACGGGCAACATTTAGCCTACTGATTTTAGCCTTGTTAACCTAATTTAATTAACAATGCACACGAAAACTAAGTCAGAACTTAATACAACTTTTACGACAACTCACGAGATCAAAACCTTCACGACGAATGACAAAGTATAGCCCCATTACGGGCAGCACTTAAACATCCATCGGATTGGTTTTTATCGATCGGACATTAAATCGTAGCAGTGATCGAGTTATTACCCTGTTATCGTGGCAGAATTTCGTGTTTGTGTGTATTTTGAAGTAAACAGACGATATCTCATTGTACGAAACGAGTTTTTACGCCGAACCAACGCCAAACTTGAAGTAGCAAAGCCCTCTATTTATACTGGAAAATAGGCTCCCTCGCGTGGCGCGAGGGCCTGTCGCGTGGCGCGAGGGCACCCCTCCTAGCATAGGGTAGCCTCGTGTAATTGTAGCCTGGGTGAGTCAATGTTTCGCTAAAATTCGATTTTGACAACGAACTGTGAAGATAATATCAATTAGGGAATACCCCCTCCCCTTGAGTTTTAGGGGCCCTGATCCTGGTTCCAACTGTTCTGAAAATTTTAGGGGTCATGCAGTATCACTTGGGGGTCTCAATTAGGGTTTCATATTTGACATAATAACATAAGAAATAGAAATTTTAATGAGAGTTGTTACATCATCCGTCTGGATGACCATCCGTCCGGACGGTCATCCGACCGGATAACTATCCGTCACTCAGCTCACTCGATACCGTTTTTACGCACTGTTCAATGCTTATACTATCGTTCTATGAATAGGCTAATCTCTCAAACGCTCCCTTCAATCCAAGCTTGTGTTATTTGTTTAACACGAACTGTGAGTATACTCGATCCCTTTTTGCTTAACGCACTTTTGGGTGTTACATACGTTACCTATATCAAATCACATCGATACACAACGCAAACACTTTTTATACACTAACCGCTCTGCATGTTATACGTGTTATTCGATGAATGCTTGTATGTTATGTTTACACAGTGATCGTTGCCTGACACCTTAGCAACGATAGCACAATAGTTTGGACTCAGCACCTGTCGTGGACAGGGGTTGTTAAGGGTGTTTCTTCACGTGTCACAGTGGTGATATGTGTTGCGCATTCTACAACTTGCAGTCATGTTTGTGCATATTTCATTGTCGATAACCTACTTGCTTCACATTACTACGTGTTACATGCTGGTTATGCGTAAACTCGCTTTCGCTACTACTTTACGATTAAACTTGTATGCTCATCTTTACACTATGTGTATTGACTTTTATTTTAACGTATGTGACTGGTGTTTAGGATGTTGTGCTATGCCTTGCTTTTGTGGAATCAAGCTAGGGGAGTCTAGAAACGAACTAAATAATTTATGAGTTGTCGAAACTATGATTTTGTCTTTGAGAACAACTATGTCTGTAATAACTGCTTTTATTTGATATGTTATGGTATGGGACGTAACGTTAAATATCTGGTAATTTTAGTTGTTATGGATTCTCTTGGACAATCTGTTTCGCTCAGTGTCGCGCCCCGATGTTTCCGCCATCGGTTGGGGTGTGGCATCGGTATAATAACTGTTTATGCTTTATATGTTTATGGTATGGGACGTGAACGTTAAATATATTGTCACTAATAGTTGTTGTGGATTCTCTTGGACAATCTGTTTCGCTCAGTGCCGTGCCCCGATGTTTCCGCCATCGGTTGGGGTGTGACATGTGAATACATAACCTGTCTGAGATTTTGCTTTGTGGGGATCTGATAGATATCCGGCATCAGCATACCCAACAAGCTGGGACTTTTGATCTTTCTGATAGAAAAGACCTAAGTCTTATGTCCCGCAAATATACTGTTGGTGCATGTTTGTGACAATAGCTTAGATTTGGTCTTTGGATATCTTGTAATTAGTTAAACGATAAACAGTTAGCGGGTTTAGCTTTGTAATAGTTAGTTGTAATGTTTGGGCTAACCAAACCCAACGAATTGGGTATGTGGGGGCGAATTGGGCCTGTCCAATTTGCAGTCCATGAAGTTTAATCTAGCCCAAGTAGCAACCTTGTGTTATATAAACAAGGTTAGGCTTTAGGGTTTAGGTTAATCAGCCAAAACAATTGCTAGAGAGAATTTCGTGAGAGTTATACAGCTTGGACGAATTTGTGGGTTGTGTTAGGGTTTAGATTGATTGTAATACGTTTGTTTAATAATCAATAGAAACCCGGTTTGAAAGTGAATTACCGATTTCTGTTTCTACTCATTCTGCTATATTCTGATCAAGAGGATTCCGCACTCTTGATTAGATTGACAATTCTGGGAAAGATCCATACATCAAGGGGACCTACAATTGGTATCAGAGCATTAGGCTCTTGAAGGCTCGGTTCAGAATTGTGTTCTGCAGAAACAGGAAGTTTTTCGAAAATCCTTGAAATCTGAAAATTAGGGTTTTGAAATTTTCGAAATTTTTGATAAACTTTTCGAAATTTGTTGGCTGTTTTGATCTTCTGATTTGTTTGATTGTTGTTTTGCAAGTTTCAGGGTTTCCAGGAAAATTTTTGGGTGATTCTGGAAGAATTTTTGGCTGAATTTCTTGAAGATTCGAAGACTGTTCTTCGTGGTTTTCCATCTGTTCTTCATAATTTTCGAAAATTTTGAGCTGATTAGGTTTTCTAATTTTGCAGATTTGTGTTGGAGAATCTTCAGAATTTCGAAAAGATTAGGTTTCCAAAGTTATTGGGTGGCGAAATTGACTGTACTGGCGAAATTGACTGATCTGCGAATTTAACCAGCATACTTATCGGCGAAGTTAAATCCAAAGGCGACTTTGGTAATCGTATAATTTTCCTCAGCGAAATTATTACGGTTTTCGGCGAATTTACTGGTCGTCGTAATAGCGAAATATACAGCGAATTTGACCTGCGAACTTAATCTTTCAGCGAACTAAAGCAGCGAAATTGGACAACTTATTGACCAGCGAAATTAAACAGATTTTCCAGCGAAATTAACTAAGGACTTAAAACCAACGAATTTAAAAGGGTGGAATTTCTATTGGCAAGCGTCGATAAAATTTGACTGTTTCGCAAATAGAAATTGATCCGTAGCTCGTTTGACAGAACCGTCTGCACCGTTGCATTCCTCGTATTTTTAGAAAAAAAAAAACTCTGAAAAATCCCGAATTCGGTTTTTGACATTATATATCATTGGGTTCGTCTTTTCGAGACGATTCTAAAGGTGTAATTTGGTAACCACTGTTTTCGGAGATATTTTGTACGGTTTTCTCAGTCTGCAACGTTTAAAATGTCAAACATGTTGAATCTGAATGCACCTAAGATGATGAAGGTGGAGAATTATCTTACATGGAAGGACAACTTCAAATCCTTCATTGAATCTCAGGATGCACGCATGTGGATCTGTATTGAAGATGGGTACACAAACCCAACACACGACTTTGAGGGCAGACCGCGTAGAACTGCCTATGTGAACATGGAAGAGGCTGATAAAAAGATGTACGATGCTGAAAAGAGAGCCTTGGCTGTGATAAAGATGTCCTTACCTTATAGCATCAAGCATACCTTCAAAAGGTACACTAATTCAAAGGATATGTGGGATGCATTACAAAGGCGATATCAGGGAAATGAGAGTGCCACTCAGGCATTCATGGCAGAGATAGTGCCAGTTGATGAGGGTGAAACTACTGTGAGTGATGCTGAATCTGAAGTGAAAAATGCTGAAGCTAAAGTGGAGAATGCTGAAGCTAAAGTGGATGCTGAGGTGGAGAAAATGAGTGAAGCTGAACAGGTCATTGTTGATGAAAATACAGAAGTTCATAAGGAAGAGGTACAATCTAATTCTGAATGTTTGAGATGTCGTGAACTACAGGGTGAGGTTGACAGGTTGTCAACACAAAACCAAAGTTTGATAAGCGAGATGTCTAACATTAAAGAGACAAACTTTTTTGCTAAAAGAAATGAATCGTCATACTTGAAGAAGATAAAAGGTTATGAAGCTGAAATTGAAGCTTTAACTTGCAAACTAAATGAAAAACTTCAAGTCATTGACTTAGCTCATGACATGATGGCTGAGAAAACAAAAGAGATTTCTGAAAAATGCAAAGAGTTGTCAGATGCACAACTCAAAATTGTTGAACTTGAAAAGAAATTAGGTCAATTCAGGGACTCTACTTTTGTTATGAAACATATGATGGGTGGCTTGAAGAAAAGTAATGACAAAACCAGTGTGGGATTTCATGGTTTCAATGAAGTTCCACCTCCTGTTAGTCATGACTATTCTTTCTTGCCTGATGAAGATGAGCTCATGGATTTTGGGTCAACATCACCAAGTAGTTCCACTTCAAGTCAAGGAAATGTGTTTGAGAGTGCTGATGCTAAGAAGGATAATAACAGCACACCTGTTTTGAAAAAGAAAACATCACATCCTAAAAATAACAATCCAACTTTTGTTAAAAAGGTTAATTTTGTTCAAGGAAGTGACATGAAAAACGAAACAGTTGTTATTGAAAATGAATCGAATGTAGAGTTTGCAAAAAATAAGAGCATAGAAAAATCTGAAATCAAGCAAACTAAACAAGGTTCATCCAAGGGATCATCACCATCTGATAAGGGATCTACCTCAGAGACTCCAGCTAAGAAGTCTTTGAAAAGAAGATCGTGCTTTAAGTGTCACATAAAGGGACATGTAGCTAGCTGATGTCCTAACAAAAAGAGTGAAGCACAACTTAGTGAAAAACAGAGAGGGAAATTACCAGAGAAGAAAGGTGATAGTGAGGAGAAAGGCTCAAATTCTACAAAGAAATCTGCTCCTAAGCAAATAGAAAATGTTGTTGTTGGTGTAGATAAGGCTGAAAAAGGAACTCCACAAGTTCCACGTTTTCAAAGAAATCAACCTAGATTTCAGCCTAGATCTCCACCAGGCAGATACGAGAGACCTAGAAGCAGTTCACCAAGAATGAACAATTTTAATTCTAATAATTTCAGAAGTCAAGGTCAATATCAAAATCGATACCAAAATAATGGTGGTCGAACTTTTTATAACAATGGCTTTAGAAATTACAACAATAATGCTTCTTGGAACCAAAATCAAAATTTTCAAAGGTCAAATAGTCCAAACACATATAGGAACCCTCAGGACCATAGACCTAGTGGAAATCAAAATCAAATTCCATCAACAGGTCTGAGATCCAAGACTCCAGTTAGGAGTAATGGATATTGGATGGATGTTCCAGTGGTTGGTGAATTTGGACGACCCAAGACCATTAAGGCTTGGGTCCCCCAATCTAACTAATTTCTTAGTTGGTGTGTGCAGGAGCTGCTAAGGAGGATTATCAACTTATGTTGATAGTGGCTGTTCTAGGCACATGAAGGGGGATGTGAGATTGTTGATATATATATATTGATTGATTTAAATTGAAGTTCAAAGTGCTGAGTAGACACACTAGATAACCTGGCAGATCTTTATACTAAAGCTTTTGACAGGGCTCGCTTTGAACATTTAGTCGAACTCAACGGGATGAGGAATCCTGAATAACTGGTTTTTCATAAGAATTTTGTAAATAGTTTACTGCTTTCTTAAAAATCAAAAATACAAAAACATTGAAAAATCAAAATTATAAAAAAATAGAAAATTAAAAATGAGTTATCACTGTGTGAAAAAGAAGAAATGATAGTACATCGGCAAGTTAAACTGTCACACTGAAAATAAATTAAATTGCTTAAGTGTGATAGCAGCTTCATCATATGATGTACCAGTAGGCAAAAAACATGAAATAATCAACTTACAAATGTGATATAAACATAAATGAACTGTGTATGAGTGGGGAACACATCAGTGGTGTATGGTTTAATGACCTTAAATCTTGTGTTGATAGATTGCCAAAATCTGAAGTTTTGGGTCTTTATACTGTTATTTCATCTGGGGATATCAGGGGTGTCCTTCTGCTGCATCCAGATATATGCTGACCTAGACACACCCAGGATATCTTAAAAGAGCTATTAATGCCAAAACCTTGAAAATGAAGAAGCTCAAAGAGAGTCATTCAAAAAATGCAAAATGCATAATTCGTACCAAAAATGGTATCTGTCTTAGCCCTCGATAAGATATTTTGGTCTCTCTGCTGTACGGAAGTACTGACCTGTTCACCAATTATCTATCGTTGAAAAATAAAACGGATGAATTCAGTATACTCACCTACTACGATGAATCTTTGTGCATACCTTGATCGCGGGGGTATATCCTGAAGTGGGACACACTAATATATCATAAATAAAATTATCTTAACGTATCATACGGTAATGGTACTTGAAATGTTCATGCATTTTGTTTAAGTGGACAAACATACTGGTAATCGTCTTGAACTGCTTTTCACGAAAAATTAAATAAAGAATTATCTAATTGTGTGAAAACAGTTTGATTGTGCTGATATGATCTTCTTACCAGTGATTCTCACAAAAATAGAGTGTTTATTGTTTTTGTTATTTACTTGCTTTCAGAAAATATAAAAATCCAAAAATAGTGTCTTTTTCTGTTTAAAATTCTTATCGTACGGAAAACTGTTATTCTTGGAGGAATTGTTACTGATAGGGGGAGACGGTGTTAGAAAGTGAGTTCAAAATTTTAAATCATGCGGGTTATAGGGTGTGATTAAAAAGTTTTGCTTGTTGGTGAAGAAATTGAAAATGCTTAATCTGTGATACAATCTCTTGAATAATAATAATTATTTAACTGTGTTGAAAAATTCTTATGGTTTCTCGAGATGTTTGTTTTATAGTATACAGATTGAAGCAGTGTGTTGCTGAGAAGTTAAAGTGATGAGTTGCTGTGAAGAGATGAGAGTTTGATTGGATGCATGGTAGAACCTCCTTTCTACATTGCAGACAAAGTTGAAGAGTTTGAAGATTGCTATACATAAGCTGAACTGGAGTTTACTCAAACGCTAAAGTTTTGAAGATTTGGTGATTGGATGCATCAGCTTAGGGGGAGTCTGTTGCTGACAGAAGCTATTGAAGCTGAAGCTATCCAAAGACCAAAGACAGTGCAAGACTACATGAAGATTGCAAGAAGACTGAAGACAAAGTTATTTTATGAAGCTATTGTCAAGGGGGAGTTTGTTGGTGCATGTTTGTGACAACAGCTTAGATTTGGTCTTTGGATATATTGTAATTAGTTAAATGATAAACAGTTAGCGGGTTTAGCTTTGTAATAGTTAGTTGTAATGTTTGGGCTAACCAAACCCAACGAATTGGGTGTGTGGGGGCGAATTGGGCCTGTCCAATTCGCAGTCCATGAAGTTTAATCTAGCCCAAGTAGCAACCTTGTGTTATATAAACAAGGTTAGGCTTTAGGGTTTAGGTTAATCAGCCAAAACAGTTGCTAGAGAGAATTTCGTGAGAGCTATACAGCTTGGACGAATTTGTGGGTTGTGTTAGGGTTTAGATTGATTGTAATACGTTTGTTTGATAATCAATAGAAACCCGGTTTGAAAGTGAATTGCTAATTTCTGTTTCTACTCATTCTGCTATATTCTGATCAAGAGGATTCCGCACTCTTGATTAGATTGAAAATTCTGGGAAAGATCCACACATCAAGGGGACCTACATATACTAGAATTTATGTTTTACGCCATTCCAGTGTCTACGTGTTGGATTCGAACTGTATCTCGCTAGTACATGTACTGCAAATGCAATGTCAGGTCTTGTGTTATTTGCGAGATACATAAGGGCACCGATCGCGCTTAAGTACGATACTTCTAGATCAAGTACTTCTTCGCCTTCTTCTTGAGGGCGATAAGGATCCTTGTGTGGATTTAGCGGTCGGACAACCATAGGTACGCTAAACGGATGTGCTTTATCCATATTGAAACGTACTAACATCTTCTGGATGTAGTTTGATTGATGGACAAATGTGCTATTGCACATATACTCAAAATGTAGTCTGATACATAATCTCGTCATACCAAGATCTTTCATTTCAAATTCCTTCTTTAACAACTGAGCAGCTTTCTCTATCACTTCAAGAGATCCGATGATGTTGATATCATCAACATAGACTGCTATTATAGTGAAATTTGAGACTGGTCTTTTTATAAAGACACATGGACTGATTACATTAGACTTGTATCCTCCTTTTTCGAGATATTCACTAAGTCGATTGTACCACATATGACCAGATTGTTTGAGACCATATAAAGATCTCTGGAGCTTTATAGAACACATTTCTCGAGGTGTTGATTTTAATGCTTCAAGCAATTTTAATCCTTTAGGGATTTCCATGTAGATGTCATTTTCAAGTGTCCCGTATAAGTATGCGGTGACGACATCCATTAGTCTCATATGAAGTCCTTCAGAGATTGTGAGGCTGATTAGGAACCTAAGGGTTATCGCATCCACTACAGGGGAATACGTTTCCTCATAATCAACTCCTGGGATTTGGGAAAACCCTTGTGCTACAAGTCGAGCCTTATATCGTACAATCTCATTCTTTTCATTTCTCTTTATTGCAAACACCCATTTATAACCTACTGGTTTGACGTCTATGGGCGTTCGGACTACAGGTCCGAAAACATGTCGCTTTTCGAGCAAATTTAATTCGGCATTTATGGCTTCTTGCCATCTTAGCCAATCATTTCTGTGCATGCACTCTTCTAAAGTTTAGGTACGTAATCATTTTCATTGATTACATCCGTTGCTATAGCATATGTGAATATATCATCAACACGTGTTTTATTCCGGTTCCACATTGTACTATCTTGAACATAATTAATAGAGATCTCATTTTCGTTCGGTACCGGTGTTTCTTCTGAAACTTCATTTTCCTCTGGATTCATAGTTGTCTCTTCTGGGACATTTACCTCTACCGGGGTTTCACTTATAATCTTTTGTGAGTTTTCACCAACTGTGTTACTTGCTCTTTTCATTTCCGTGGGTTTTTGTCTTTGGAACCGACTGGTCTCCCACGCTTTCGTTTTATAGTAATCACTTCTGGGATTACTTCAATTCGAGCAGGTGCATTTGATGCTGGTACATGTAAGTTTGTCACTCTATTCGTGTCTGTGAATGCATCTGGTAATTCATTCGATATTCTTTGCAAATGTATGATCTTTTGGACTTCATATTCACATTGACCACTTTGGAGGTCGAGATTTGATAGCGATGATGCATTCCACGTTATTTCTTGTGTTACCAGTCTTTCTTTGTCCTTATCTCCCCCTAAGACTGGGAACATTGTTTCATCAAAATGACAGTCAGCATACCGTGCTGTAAACATGTCTCCCGTCATTGGTTCTAAGTATTTATTTATGGATGGGGAGTTAAAACCAATATAGATACCCAGTCTTCTTTGGGGTCCCATTGTAGTACGTTGTGGTGGCGGTATTGGTACGTATACCGCACAACCAAAAATTCTAAGGTGGGACAAACTTGGTTCTCGTCCGGAGACCAGTTGCAATGGGGAGTATTCGTGATCAGCAGTTGGTCTCAATCTAATCAGTGCAGCGGCATGCAAAATAGCATGGCCCCATGCAGAAGATGGTAGTTTACATCTCATTAAAAGTGGTCTAGCGATTATTTGTAATCGTTTAATCAAAGATTCAGCTAAACTGTTTTATGTGTGAACATGAGGTACTGAATGTTCAACATTGATCCCAATTAACATACAATAGTCATTAAACGCTTGAGATGTGAACTCTCCCGCATTATCCATCCGGATGTTTCTAACTTGATTGTAGGGAAAATTGGCTCTCAATTGTATGATTTGAGCTAAAAGTCGGGCAAATGCTAAATTTCGAGTAGCTAAAAGACTCACATATGACCACCTTGAGGATGCGTCTATTAAGACCAAGAAATAGCGGAATGGTCCACAAGGAGGATGAATAGGCCCACAAATATCCCCTTGGATTCTTTCTAAAAATGATGGGGTTTTATGTATCAATTTAGTTTGTGAGGGCCGAGTTATAAGTTTGCCCAGAGAGCATGCTGCACATGATAAGTCTTGTGGTAGCAAAACTTTTAAGTTTTTGAGAGGGTGCCTAGTTGCACTTTTGATTATTCGTCTCATCATTATACTACCAGGGTGACCTAGACGGTCATGCCATATATTGAATGTGTCTTTATCTAACAGCTTTTGGTTACTCACCATGTATGATTCGATAGGATTGATATTAGTACAATATAATCCAGAGGATAAGGCTTCTAATTGTTCAACAATTCTTTCTTTGCCATTTTTGTTTGAAGGTGCATCCTCAACCAGATTAGTTTCAGCATTCTTTCCTTTTTCTTTCATCATGCGTTGATATGCCTCAACGAGGTGTTTAGGGGTGCGACATATGCGGGACCAATGATTTGACATCCCACATTTATAACAAATGTTGCTTTGGTTCCCGCTACTTTTCCCTTTTTAAGGTCGCCTCGTATTATGTCGACTCGATTCACCACCGCTATTTTTAGTGTTCCGGGACTCTCGATGCCATGTATATCCCCGTCCTCTACCACGACCTCTGCTAGGGTCGCGACCTCTACCTCTACCCCGTCCGCTTTGATAATTGGCCACATTCGCTTCAGGGAATGGGCTTGCACCGGCAGGTCGCGATTGATGGTTTTGTAGTAGGAGCTTGTTGTTTTGCTCCGTAGCCAGAAGACATGATATCAATTCAGAATATTTAGTAAATTTACGTTCCCGGTATTGCTGCGACAGGATCATGTTTGAGGCATGGAACGTTGAGAAGGTTTTTTCAAGCATGTCTTCATCGGTTATTTTTTCACCACATAATTTTAACAGAGGTAATGCGGAATAAGTCAGAATTATATTCACTGATAGTCTTAAAATCCTGTAGTCGTAAATGAAGCCATTCATAGCGGGCTTTGGGAGTAAGACCAACTTCTGGTGGTCAAAACGTTCTTTGATATTTGTCCATAGTTCAAGAGAGTCCTCAACAGTTAGATATTCCCGCTTTAGATCTTTGTGAAGATGATAAAGGAGGAATATCATAGCTTTCGCTTTATCTTGAGGTGAAGTTTGATCACCATCAATAATTGTTTCCCCCAGATTATTTTCCGTCAAATGAATTTTAGCATCAAGAGTCCATGGGAGGTAGTTGTTACCCGAGATGTCAAGTGCGGTGACTTCAAGCTTTGATAAGTTCGACATTTTATCTACAAAGAAAGATTCATGCATTTTAAAAACAAGCCTTCAAATGAAAATGTATACTGTATGAAAACTTCGGGTTCTCTTTTGCTAGAACTGCAGGTTCTAAACTTTAAGTATGTTTAGAAAATAGATAAGGAAAACAAACTCATTTATTAATTTTGTATCCTGTAATGTGGTTCGTGTCGAGTCGTATTAACAGGTTCGTCTCTGAAATTTTCAGCCTAATATTTGGTAATTTCTTACAATAATTATATAAAAGTTTATTTAAAAAAATCATATGAATTAACTAAGAGTGTTAGGTGAACCATCAAATGAATACAGTAATTCGGTCCTTCCTATTTATTCCAAAAAAAATTATTGTTTTTGTTATAAATTATGTACACATATTAAAAGCTAAGATCATTTGTACGGGTGGCAAAAATATATATATATACGATGGGAACACATATGTTTGTATTTCCTAGTTAAATATAAAATGTTAAATAATAATATTACAAATGGAGGACAGTTGACGTTCTAGACCCTTCAAAAGCCATATTTATATAATAACAAATGTTTAACTCTCTTAAAAACAGTGATAGTTCCCAGGTGGATTAATGGTGTAAAGAAACGAGATCAGGTTTACACATGATGTTATACAGTCAGATGGAGAATTTGAGATGAATTTGGATCGGATCTAGTGATGATCGCTCCTGTTTCGTAAGGCGTTCGTCAGAATCTGTTATCTTACGAGAAACGGGAGTAACACGAAGACGATGGTGGCTTGTTAGTTTGTGGGCGATTGAAAAATGAAAGAGAGTAACCGCCGATATCCAGGAGAGTAACTGCTGGTAAACCGTTCCAACCCACCAGATCTCCAAAGAAACCGTCGCCGGAGATCGGAGGAACCGTGTCGTCGCTGATGAAGATGAGGATGATTGTAGCGCCAGTTAACCGGTGACTTGAATCGCCAGAGGAAGGTTTTAGAATTTTTTTGATTTTTTAGAATTTTTAGAATTTTTTTGATTTTTTATGATTTTTTGATTTTTTAGAATTTTTTTGACTTTTAGATTTTTTGATTTTTAGAATTTTTTTGATTTTTATGATTTTTTTATTTTTTAGAATTTTTTAGAATTTTTTTGATTTTTTAGAATTTTTTTGATTTTTAGAATTTTTTTTATTTTTATGATTTTTTATTTTTTAGATTTTTTTTTATTTTTTAGAATTTTTTGGATTTTTTAGAATTTTTTTGATTTTTTAGAATTGGATCAAAATATCAATTGAAAAGATTTAAAATGAAAATCCCCAAAATACCCCTGGTTAAAAATGTGGTTTTTGGATGGAGTTAGGATATGTGATCAAAATGGCAACAAAAGGGAAAAGTCAGGGACCCAGAGGTGAAAAAAAAACTATTTGGACTAAAATGACAAATTTAGACAAACCCCAGGGACTAAAATGGCAACTAACTCGAAATATAATATGATACTTGTAAAAGTTGATTTTACGCTTATTATGAATATGAATAGTAGTTGAAAGAATAGGTTCCTTGACCTTTTCCATTGATTATGATCCCTATAAATAATACAATCGGTTTCACTATTTTTTGGTACAGATAGATACACATTGATATGCAATTACATCATAAAATCATTGCATAATATATACGCTATTATACCCCCGCAGTCGAAGCGGGAGGGGACCGTATGCTGAGACTGGATCTGAAATCTTCAAATAGAATTCGTGGTAATCCCTTGGTAAAGATGTCTGCAATTTGATACTTGGATGGGACATGCAGAACCCGCCCTTGACCCCGCTGAACCTGTTCACGAACAAAATGTATATCGAGCTCTATGTGCTTGGTTCTCTGATGTTGAACAGGGTTACCTGACAGGTATATGGCAGTGACATTGTCACAGTAAACAAGTGTAGCGCAGGATAATGGTAAATGAAGTTCAAGCAGCAAGTTGCGTAGCCAGCAAATTCCAGCTACTACATTTGCCACGCCACGGTATTCAGCCTCCGCACTAGAGCGAGAGACTGTAGACTGCCGTTTGGAAGACCACGAGATAAGGTTATCGCCAAAATAAATGCAGTATCCACTAGTAGAACGGCGTGTGTCAGGGCAGCCAGCCCAGTCCGCATCCGTGTAAGAAACCAAGGATGGATGTGAGGAACCTGTGAGCATCAAGCCTAGAGACGCAGAACCCTTGACATACCGGATGATCTGTTTTAATGCATTCCAGTGATCGATCCGGGGTGCATGCATGTGCATGCAAATCTGTTGGACAGCGTAGGTGATGTCCGGACGGGTGAATGTGAGATATTGAAGTGCTCCTGCTAGGCTACGATAGAGAGTGGGGTTGTGAAACGGTTCGCTGTTTGTGGCACTAAGCTTCGAATTCGTGTCGACCGGGGTGGCTACCGGGTTGCAAGACTGCATACCAGCACGAGCAATGATATCAGCAGCATAAGACTGTTGCGAGAGAAACATGTTGTTGGCAGTTCTTGAAACAGAGATGCCCAGAAAATAGTTGAGAGGGCCCAAGTCTTTCATTGCGAATTCATGAGCAAGACTAGACAATAAGCGCCGACGGAGCGCGTCGGAGGATGTGACTAAGAGGATGTCATCAACATAGAGAAGTAAGAAGGCTGTATCACTGCCATGATGAAACGTGAATAGAGAAGCATCACAACGACTGTGTTGAAAACCCATAGTGAGAACGTAGTCTGTGAACCTTTGGTACCAAGCCCGAGGTGCCTGTTTGAGCCCGTATAGATACTTCTTGAGGAGATAAACGTGATCTGGAAACTGTTTGTTTCTAAAGCCCATAGGCTGATACATATAAACTGTCTCATGTAAATTCCCGTGAAGAAACGCATTAGTGACGTCTAACTGATGAACTGACCACCGTTTAGAAAGAGCAATGGACAATACTGTACGAATCGTCGCGGGTTTGACAACTGGACTAAAAGTCTCCCCGCAGTCCACACCAACCTGTTGCGATCTACCATCGCATACTAAACATGCTTTGTATCTTTCCAAGGACCCGTCTGATTTGAATTTATGCTTATACAACCACATACATCGAATGACATTCATATCTGATGAACGAGGTACTAACTCCCAAGTTCCATTTCTAATTAGTGCGTTGTACTCCGTAGTCATGGCGGAGTACCATTCCGGTATATTAAGGGCATCGGACGGGTTTTTGGGAATAGGTTTGAGTGTTGTGGAGGTGGAGGTAAAATGTAAGTTTAATGGGTATTTAGGCTTGAAAATGCCGCTCATAGAGCGTGTTTGCATCGTTCGGGGCGGCTGGGTTGTTGACGGTTGGTTGGGCTGAATTGGATTGGTGAGCGGATGGGTGGGAGATTGATCAGACGAGTTGGGTAGCGGTTGGGTTGTAGGCTCGGTGGTTAACAGCTGGAGTGGTTGGGTGTAAGCATTGGGTGTGCAAGTTGGGCTGTGGTTGGGTTGGCTGGGTATCGGATTGAGTGGGCCGATGGGATGTGGAGAGGATGGGCTGGAGGGAGGTGGGCCAGGGGCACGGTGGGAAGTGGGTGTTGTGGGGGAAAGAGTTGGGCAGTGTGTATTTGGAGTAGGGTATGGGCTGGATGTAAGTGGAGAGTGGGCCGAGGAGATATGTGGGCACAAATGATAAGGAAAGGGATCGGACAGGAAGTTATAAGATGGTGCCGGTCCGATTTGTTGAGCAAACGGGAACGTTGTTTCATCAAACGCTACTTGACGCGAGATGAAGATCTGTTTGGTTTGAAGGTCTAGGAAACGATATCCGCGGCGGGTGGCGGGATAGCCTAGAAAAACACACGGTTGGGAGCGATATTGAAGCTTATGTATGGTCGTGGAAGGAATGAGGGGGTAACAGAGGCACCCAAAAACTCGCAGGTGATCATATGTTGGGGTGGTTTGATAGAGTATTTCAGTGGGTGAGGCGGTTTTGTAATGAGTGTTAGGTAAAATGTTTAGTAGGTAGGTGGCGGTCTCGAGAGCAAAGTGCCATAGATAGGTCGGTAGAGAATCATGAGCAAGAAGGGTACGAATCATGTTATTTATCGTTCGGATTTTTCGTTCGGCTTTAAAGTTTTGAGATGAGGTGTGTCACACCCCAACCGATGGCAGAAACATCGGGATGAGACGAACAAATTGCTCAAAACATCATAACACTATGTGACAATATTTAATTGAATTCAAATTTCATTGCAAGGACTAAATTGTCATACAACATTTAAAATGGAAATAACAACATTGTTCAAATTCAAATCAACAAAAGATAAATAGATTAAAGGTGTGTATCTAGTCCACCCTACACTTGTTTCATCAATCATCCATACTTCATTAATCAACCTGCAACATGTATTAAAATAGAGTTTCAATGCAAAGGCAATGAGCGAGTATACAAGTTTGTTTACATAGCATAATAGAATAAAAACCCAAATCCAACATGATTCATAATATGTGAATTACTAGTATGCAATTTTGGCGTACACTATGATCAAACCCAAGAATCCAACGCATAAAATAGCCTAATCCCAATTGATAGCGGGATGGTAAATGTTTAACTTAACAGTACCCCAAGTTTAACGGGCGGTGCGTAAATCCTATAGCGCTATAATTGTTAAGGTGGGTTAGCAAAGTTAATGAGCATATACGTTCCAAATCGTTCAAATAGAGCATACAAGAATCATAAGTAAAGCACATTAGTTTCACGTTTGTACAAGGATTGAGTATGTTTAGTTTCTAGTTTCAAAGATTGTTTACATAATGTACATGTTGCATCCCAAAATAAAAAGGGGAAAAAGGGATCGAGTATACTCACGGTGGTTGCAAGCTTTCCTACTTGGAATTCTCGCGAGTGAGTTGTTGGAGTAGATTAAGTTGGAGCACCTAGTCCTTCTACACGAGGAAACATAGGTGTGTGAGTTTGGTGTTCAACGGAAGATTAAAATTTGGAGTTTAACATAACATAAAGTATGATATCAAAATAATCATCTTTAACTTATACTCTTATATGACACTACGTAACCACTAGGGTTATATTGTATTTCATGGGTAGTATGCCCATTAGAATCATACTTGGAGTGTTAAGTCTTAGATGGTATTCTACCACTTTAACATATAAACACAAGTTTAATATTAAAGGTTCGAATGAGTGCATATTTATATTTAGGTTAAGTATTACACATTATTAAGTTCGATAATTCAAGTAGGAGGTAGAAGATTAAGATCTTCATTTAGGCACCTCAAGTTTATTCATGGATGTCATGTATGGGGTAGGAAGACAAGCTTCCATTTAGGAACCCCTTGAATGTTCACCACTTCTCTTGATGTAAAAACAACCAAGGAGGGTCACGAACTAGGATTAGTATAATATAAACAATCTAACTAAGAGAAATCACCAAATCATGTGAGGATTGTATGTTTGGAACAACCCAAGTTGTTCCATAATCACTCTACATCAAGAACTAGCTCGAACATGACTTGTGGGTCAAAACACCCTAACAAAACAGAAAGTTATGAGGTTTAAACCTCTGATTTCAAGTGTCTCAACCATATTTTTAAGCTTAACCAACCATAAGAGAGGTTGTAAGCATTAGGACATTGGTGTGAGATGTGTTAGACACAAGTTGGATGAAGTTTAAACAAGTTTGAAAGAGTATGTAACAAAACAGAAAGTTCTTGGACCATTTCAGGCAATTCCAGGTCTGATTTCTCCAAGGAGAAGTCAAGGAATCAAACCCCATGATTATCCAAGCAAGTAGGAAGAAGAATCAAGTAATTTCGTTAAGAAATGAGCAAGTTATACTCACTTTAGTGCAAGAGTATGAATCTGTCCGAAAATGCAGATTTGCAACTGATTTGAGAGTGAATTTGGAGTGATTTGAGAGTGTTGAAAGTGTAGAAATGCTTGGAGAAGGTGTATATTTATAATGGAAGAGTTTGGAGGTGATTGGAGGTGATTAGAGGTGGCTAAATGGTGATTGGGGAGGGTTAGAAGATGGGATTTCGTGCCATAATCGCGTACATCAGCAGCTGAAATGTTTTTCTGATCTGGGCACCCTCAGGCGGCCCGCCTGAGATATCAGGCAAGTTGAAACGGGCCGCCCGGGCCTTCTAATCCGGACATAAGTTTCATAAATTACAATTTAGCCCCCAGACTTGTTTATTTGATGATTTTAGGGCTTTTAAGGACCATTCTTGCCACCAAGGCATAGTTTGAGGTACATTTAAGTATGAGAAGTATAAACCAAGTATAATTAATCGTATGAGCATCAAAGTCAAGTGTCGTTCTCGTTCAAAACACATTTTGGGCATAAGTTTAGATTAATTACAAGTTTAGCACATAGTTTCCAAGAATAACGATCAAACACCAAATGATTCACTGATTCGAACATACGAGCATATATAACGTGTGTATAACATATTTGTAACAAAATACGAGTTTCATTAATGATCCAAGCCTCGGTTTTACAACGATTACAAAGAAGGAACGATTACAAGAACTCAAAGTTTCCAAAAATAGAAATACGAACAAAACTTTCTATAAATGGAAAGTACAAAAGAGCCGGGCGTTACAGTCTCCCCTCCTTTAGGAAATTTCGTCCCGAATTTTAGGAAGACGTAGGGAAAAGATGAAAAGGTGAGACTTGATCATAATGTTTGCTTAAGAAAAATCGTTTGCATAAGTTGTTTCACATAGCATAAGGTGTCATATAGCATGAAAAGTTCAAATTGATTCACATAACATAAAGAGTTTAGATGTCACATATAGCATAGTCATGAGTCCAACATAGCATAACATGAATAAATGAAAGCATTGTAAATTTAGTTTGTTCACGAGGGATTATTATTGTTTGTGATTGCGATAACGTGCGAAATGATTAAAACGACATTTTGAAATGAACGAACGTTCAAGTATAAAATCACATATAAATTGAGAGACATAAAAGAAAGGCTCAATAAAACATAGGATTGTTTCGGGTAGAGAAACGTCGACTATTCCAAAGTGGGTCGAAAGTTCTTTCGAATTAGAGAAAACGTGCTTTGGCCTATAGGTAAGATACTCTCGTCGAGAAGCGATTAACGGTATCTTACCCTTCCGGTTACTACACATCTCTAATTGATTGAAACAATCGGGACTTTGGCGAGATTGAAAATCGAGGAATGGGACTTAATCGACGAGATGCGGGTTTCACCCCTAGCTTGACGATTTCGTACCCTAAATGTGGTTGGTACTTGTCGGGTCAAAATAAAATTTCGACACTTTGACAAGGGTCCACTAGAGTTGAAATGGAAATTACCATTAAGTTGTGGATTTCACTCCTAGCTTAATGGTGAAATTTCGTGCAAAAGAAATATTTTAAGGTAGAATGAGAGTCGTTTACCAAATTGTGGGTTTCACTCCTATTTTGGTAAAGTTGTCTCGTTTGTGTTACAAGAGTATACAAATAAACAAAAGTGTATTCATGTTAACCTTAGGAAAGGCGTATAAATTTAATCAACAAGAAGTGTAGCTAGGAAGCATGCATGGTAGAGTACAAAAGTTTTAAACAACACATAAGAGGCAAAATTCCTAAAACTATAGATTAGAGCAAAAGCATGGCAATTTTCCTAATTCCCTATAGTTATGGCTCTGATACCAATCTGTCACACCCCAACCGATGGCGGAAACATCGGGATGAGACGAATAAATTGCTCAAAACATCATAACACTATGTGACAATATTTAATTGAATTCAAATTTCATTGCAAGGACTAAATTGTCATACAACATTTAAAATGGAAATAACAACATTGTTCAAATTCAAATCAACAAAAGATAAATAGATTAAAGGTGTGTATCTAGTCCACCCTACACTTGTTTCATCAATCATCCATACTTCATTAATCAACCTGCAACATGTATTAAAATAGAGTTTCAATGCAAAGGCAATGAGCGAGTATACAAGTTTGTTTACATAGCATAATAGAATAAAAACTCAAATCCAACATGATTCATAATATGTGAATTACTAGTATGCAATTTTGGCGTACACTATGATCAAACCCAAGAATCCAACGCATAAAATAGCCTAATCCCAATTGATAGCGGGATGGTAAATGTTTAACTTAACAATACCCCAAGTTTAACGGGCGGTGCGTAAATCCTATAGCGCTATAATTGTTAAGGTGGGCTAGCAAAGTTAATGAGCATATACGTTCCAAATCGTTCAAATAGAGCATACAAGAATCATAAGTAAAGCACATTAGTTTCACGTTTGTACAAGGATTGAGTATGTTTAGTTTCTAGTTTCAAAGATTGTTTACATAATGTACATGTTGCATCCCAAAATAAAAAGGGGAAAAAGGGATCGAGTATACTCACGGTGGTTGCAAGCTTTCCTACTTGGAATTCTCGCGAGTGAGTTGTTGGAGTAGATTAAGTTGGAGCACCTAGTCCTTCTACACGAGGAAACATAGGTGTGTGAGTTTGGTGTTCAACGGAAGATTAAAATTTGGAGTTTAACATAACATAAAGTATGATATCAAAATAATCATCTTTAACTTATACTCTTATATGACACTACGTAACCACTAGGGTTATATTGTATTTCATGGGTAGTATGCCCATTAGAATCATACTTGGAGTGTTAAGTCTTAGATGGTATTCTACCACTTTAACATATAAACACAAGTTTAATATTAAAGGTTCGAATGAGTGCATATTTATATTTAGGTTAAGTATTACACATTATTAAGTTCGATAATTCAAGTAGGAGGTAGAAGATTAAGATCTTCATTTAGGCACCTCAAGTTTATTCATGGATGTCATGTATTGGGTAGGAAGACAAGCTTCCATTTAGGAACCCCTTGAATGTTCACCACTTCTCTTGATGTAAAAACAACCAAGGAGGGTCACGAACTAGGATTAGTATAATATAAACAATCTAACTAAGAGAAATCATCAAATCATGTGAGGATTGTATGTTTGGAACAACCCAAGTTGTTCCATAATCACTCTACATCAAGAACTAGCTCGAACATGACTTGTGGGTCAAAACACCCTAACAAAACAGAAAGTTATGAGGTTTAAACCTCTGATTTCAAGTGTCTCAACCATATTTTTAAGCTTAACCAACCATAAGAGAGGTTGTAAGCATTAGGACATTGGTGTGAGATGTGTTAGACACAAGTTGGATGAAGTTTAAACAAGTTTGAAAGAGTATGTAACAAAACAGAAAGTTCTTGGACCATTTCAGGCAATTCCAGGTCTGATTTCTCCAAGGAGAAGTCAAGGAATCAAACCCCATGATTATCCAAGCAAGTAGGAAGAAGAATCAAGTAATTTCGTTAAGAAATGAGCAAGTTATACTCACTTTAGTGCAAGAGTATGAATATGTCCGAAAATGCAGATTTGCAACTGATTTGAGAGTGAATTTGGAGTGATTTGAGAGTGTTGAAAGTGTAGAAATGCTTGGAGAAGGTGTATATTTATAGTGGAAGAGTTTGGAGGTGATTGGAGGTGATTAGAGGTGGCTAAATGGTGATTGGGGAGGGTTAGAAGATGGGATTTCGTGCCATAATCGCGTACATCAGCAGCTGAAATGTTTTTCTGATCTGGGCACCCTCAGGCGGCCCGCCTGAGATATCAGGCAAGTTGAAGCGGGCCGCCCGGGCCTTCTAATCCGGACATAAGTTTCATAAATTACAATTTAGCCCCCAGACTTGTTTATTTGATGATTTTAGGGCTTTTAAGGACCATTCTTGCCACCAAGGCATAGTTTGAGGTACATTTAAGTATGAGAAGTATAAACCAAGTATAATTAATCGTATGAGCATCAAAGTCAAGTGTCGTTCTCGTTCAAAACACATTTTGGGCATAAGTTTAGATTAATTACAAGTTTAGCACATGGTTTCCAAGAATAACGATCAAACACCAAATGATTCACTGATTCGAACATACGAGCATATATAACGTGTGTATAACATATTTGTAACAAAATACGAGTTTCATTAATGATCCAAGCCTCGGTTTTACAACGATTACAAAGAAGGAACGATTACAAGAACTCAAAGTTTCCAAAAATAGAAATACGAACAAAACTTTCTATAAATGGAAAGTACAAAAGAGCCGGGCGTTACAAGGTGTAAGGACATGAGAGGCGGTAAAGAATACCATTTGTGGTAAAAAAAAGTTTTGAAAGGAAGTGTTGACATATTCACGTCCGTTGTCGCATTGGAATGTTTTGATGGTTCTTTCAAATTGGGTTTTGATGGTGGATGCAAACTGTTGAAAAGATGAAAAAACTTTGGATTTGTTAGAAATAGGGTAAGTCCATAAAAAAATAGAACAATCATCCAAGAACAACACATAATATTTATGACCAGATGAGCTAATAATTGGAGAAGTCCAAACATCACTATGTATAATGTGAAAAGGTTGAACAGTGCAATTATTGGAAGCAAAAAATGGTAATCGAATACTTTTACCAAAAACACAAGACCGGCATACATTATTATGAAGTTTATTAAAAACAATAGAACTAGAAGTTTTTAACGATTGTAAAGAGGAGCGTCCAGGGTGGCCTAGACGATGATGCCAGAGTTGTGCAGAAATAGCAGCGAGAGCTGTAGGTTGAGATGGAGATGGCCCGAGCACCAGAGGGTAAAGATTACCACTGCTGTTGCATCTGAGAAGCGGCTTCTTGGTCTTGTAATCCTTCACAAGAAAACCAAATGGGTCAAATTCCACAGAAACAAAATTATCCATTGTAAATCGGCGAACGGATATTGGGTTTTTGACAATTTTTGGTGAGTATATGACGTTTTTAAGTATAAAGGACGTTTTAGTAAAAACAATAGAACTAGAAGTTTTTAACGATTGTAAAGAGGAGCGTCCAGGGTGGCCTAGACGATGATGCCAGAGTTGTGCAGAAATAGCAGCGAGAGCAGTAGGTTGAGATGGAGATGACCCGAGCACCAGAGGGTAAAGATCACCGATGCTGTTGCATCTGAGAAGCAGCTTCTTGGTCTTGTAATCCTTCACAAGAAAACCAAATGGGTCAAATTACACAGAAATAAAATTATTCATTGTAAATCGGCGAACGGATATTAGGTTTTTGACAATTTTTGGTGAGTATAGGACGTTTTTAAGTATAAAGGACGGGAAAGGTTTGGGTAAGTATTTTGTGCCCTGTCCTAGTACCGGAATGGTGTCGCCATTTCCTACAATTATATTTTAAGACACGCACGAATTAGAAAAAAGAATGGTAGTCACCTGATTCATGAGATGCATTGGACGTTGCTCCCGTATCCATATACTGTGTAGGGTCAGGTTGCTGCAAATACATGGTATACATGGCTTGTTCGATGTCTGTCGGGCTGTAGGCGGTGTGAACTTGAGTGGGGCGTGGGCCGAGAAGTCCTGAACCTTGGTTCGGAGTGCTGTTGGGCCGGTTGGTAGAAGGATAGGGGCACGGCGGTACGGGCCAATAGGCCTGCTGAGGTGGGCCGTGTGAGGGAGGATATGGGCCGTAATTTGGGTTGGGCATCCACGGATTGTAGAGTTGATTAGGCCAGTGTTGCATTGGACGCCCTCTGCTATAGGACCCACGTCCCTGTCCACGTTTGCCCGACCGTCCATGGCCCCTGTCGCCGGTTCGGTCATCGTGTCTATTCAGTTCGGAGGGAGCCGACCGTTGTGTCGTGGCTGTGAGAGCCGAACTAGCAGCTTTGGAGGCATGTAAGGCCTGTTCGGCTTTACGGCTTTCAACTTGAATGATCTTGGAGCGGGTGGTGTAGAAGGACGGTAGCGGTTCCTGTTGTTGTAAGATGGTTGCGATGCCGTCATATTCTTCGTTCAAGCCGACGATTAACTGAAGCACAAGTCGATCATTATCCACAGCATCATTGACATTGGCAAGTTGATCGGCCAAGACTTTGAGTTCTTGGCAGTACGAGGACACATTCGGGAAACCGTCGAGCCTTGTGTTTGAGAATTTATGCATAAGGTGAATCGCACTGGCGCTTTTGTTGTCATGAAAAAGGTTTTCGATGGCAACCCAAGCGTCGTACGCGGTGGCGGTCTTGTTGATAATGGTGTGCAAGAGGTCGTTTGAGATCGTACTGTAAATCCATTGCAAGACAATGGCATCCAGACGCTCCCACTCGTCCGACGGTTTGGTGGTTTCGGTAGAGGAAGAAGATGTTTCAGTTTTGCGGGAAAGGTGATCATACACAAGAAAAGCTTTGCAGTGGAGTTTGAAGAGGGTGGCCCAAGAGTTGTACTGTCCGGAGTCAATTTCGAGTGTAACAGGGATAAGGTTTTTGATGTTTGTAATGGTTGTAGCAGGATGAATCTTGGATTCTATAGTGACAGGAGGAGTATTGTTTGAGCCTGTCATATTCGAAGGCAGAGATGGCGGCAGAAGGTGGATTAGAGGAGAGGAGGGAGGCGATTAGGGTTAGAGAGGATCGAAGGATGATACCATGAAAGAATAGGTTCCTTGACCTTTTCCATTGATTATGATCCCTATAAATAATACAATCGGTTTCGCTATTTTTGGTACAAATAGATACACATTGATATGCAATTACATCATAAAATCATTGCTTAATATATACGCTATTAGTAGTTGTTTGAGAATAAAGTTTTGAAAAGTGAAAATATTAGATAATTCACAAAGTTACAAGCATGCTTCCATTACCATTTCATTTCTTTTTGTTATCTCTTCCAACTTTGAAAAAACTTCTAGTTACAAAAAAGTTCTTTAAAAATAGCATCCCTAAACCAAAGGCGGACCTAAGCCCAGCCCAGGGTGGGCGGGCGCACCCCCGGGAAAAAAAAAATTAGTGCTAAGTTCCGTCGAAAATCCCGTCCGCACCCCTTGGAATTTTTCGTCCGCACCCCTTAGGTAAAAAGTGTTATCAATTTATATTTTAAAAATATTATTTAGTAAACTCCTATTTTATAAAAAAAATACTACCTAAATTATATTACTTTTAATACCTAAATAACTAAACCCAAATACCCAATACATTTAACTAGCCCACTACTAAGTCTTAGCCCAATAAACAAACCCAACAAATCAACAATATTTCAAACTAAAATAAAATAAACAAGCCCAAAACCCTTACATATTCTATCCTGCTCTCTTTATCGTCCTTGCACGCCAGCGATCAGAGCATCAACATCGACAACAGTGAACAGTCAGCAGCCGCATACCACCGTAATCAGCCACGTGTAAGTTTCTTTATTATTTTTGATGATTTTTTGTTGGTTTTGGTTGATATTATCCACCTCCAGCAGCCTATTATAGCCACATACTAACCATAGTAGACATGTGCTTCGTTTTGTTTTCATTATGTTATGGTGGGTTATATAAATTAAGTTCTTTTGTTTTACATGACCCGACTCGACCCGACCCGAACCGACCCGATACGAACCGATGTTTTATTTATATACCTTGGGGCCTAAAATTTTTAAAAATGTTCCGCACCCCCATGGAAAAATTCCTGGGTCCGCCACTGCCCTAAACTAATCACGAAAGAAACATAATAAAATACCTTATGCAACTCCTAACAATAAATGTGATCCAAGTCAATAAGGCTATGGGGTATTAGGATGTGGGATCATGAAAGGTGTGATGAGCGCTGATGTGGCATCATGACCACTAGTGAACGCCGCCCTCTACCCACACGAATCATGAAGATCATGGATATCTTTACGAGGCTCATGACTGCTTTCTCACTCACTCTCCATGAAGCATGAACAGTTGAACACCATCCCCCTTGATAGGGATGAAGGGGAAGATGGTAACATGAAGGTCATGAAGCATCAACCACAATGACATAAGGGTGAGAGGGGCACTCCCCTCTTAGGGGAGTCCCCTCTCTTACGCACACCCAATCATGTTATGCCACGTCAACTCCCCTCTTAAACTCCTCTCTCACCCCAATTTGATGGCGGCACTCCCCTCTTAGGGGACTTGGTTTTTTATTCAAAAAAAAAAAAAAAAAACAATTTGATTGGTGGGAAACATGGACCTCACACCCTCTCTCTTCATTCTTCATCGGTGAACAACCCTCGATTCCCCTCCCCAATTTGCCTCACCGCCTTGATGGCGCCGGTGTTCCCGAGCGGGGACTTCGGTCATCGAAAGGGGTCACCGAGAGTGCCCCGTACACCCTAAGTATGCCCCAATTTAAAAGCTTGTGTCAGGACTTGAAAAATGTTACGCCACCCCTTTATAAAGTGATTTATGTTTCACATTTTTTGTAAAATACTAGACAGGTCTAATTTGTATGTCACATGATATTAGTTATTATCCGTCATCTCGTTTACAATATATTTAACATGTTTACAACTTTCATAATATAATTAGATAAAAAAATTAAATTAAATAGTTAACTCTTTTTGAGTAAGTAATGTGGTATAGGGGAATGATCCACTAAAAAGTTGATTTTGCCTCTAAGAAGGCATCTTAGCCTTCCATTTTTTTAATCAATGGCTTAAATCAAAATATAGGAAAAAAATGGGTAGAAGGGTATATTAGGAATAACCAATTATGTTGACTTTTTACAAGTTTTCCTCACTTTTTTTAAACATTCATAACTTCTCTACACGACATTATTTTTTCAAAAGAATTATGTCATAAAAAGAGCATTTTTTTCTCCTTAATTTGAGTACAATATTGCAATATAAAAAATGACGATTGAAAGAAAGTACGAAAATTGTGTTGTATTTCGAATCCAACACATTTCTTTTTCTCTTTGGTCAAATCTAGCACAATCCGAAGAACAAAATCCAGCACATTAAAAGAATAAAAAAAACCCAGCACTTAAGAAGAACAAAAAAAACCGAGCACAATACCAAAATCCAGCACATTGAGAAGAACAAAAAATCGAGCACAATACCAAAATCCAGCATAATAAATAGAAAAGCGTGTAATAAAAATGATAAAATAATAACTAATACTTTCCAAATGGACATAAAACCTTTGTTAGTCTCACTTTCTCGAAGGATCAAATCAGCGAATTTAAACCATTTAATTCTTACAAAAATGGTTTTCTTTATACTTGGCCAAAAAGAACGAGACGAGACAGTTGCTCGGTCATATTTTGATTTTTGAGACCTCGAATACAACCACCAACATCTTATCAACCCTAAATAGTTATTCACAAAGGTTTCAACTAGTTCTAGTACAGGAACTGGTTACCGGAAATGAGAAGGGTGCCGTCGAGATCAGACGCGATAGTTTGGTTGGATCTGGAATTTTGTACTGCATTTTGAGATTGAAAACTTCTTCTTATGTGTGAAGGATTTGTTGGTTGTCTTAAAAGAGGGTTGCACATCAGTGGATCTAAAATCAATAATCAGATCGTGCAATGAAGGTGTACGAGAGGGATTTGTACTAGATCTGAGATGTGTTGGTTACAGATTTGTTGAAATCGCCACTGTTAGAATCCCAATCGCAATCAAACTTCTGATGAGAACGAGTGAAAAAATCGAAAGCAATCCGTTGTGACCTATTGAACGATCATCGCCGGCAGTCAGCCGGTCGGTCGCTGTGGTTCTCGCCGGAGAGCTATAACCCTTTAGTTTCTTTCTTAAGTTGAAAAAGTGTGTGTGGACTCTCTGTAAAAATGAGACGTGTTTGCTTGAAAAAACAAAATGGACGAAACTGCCCTTTATTCATATTAGGAGGAAGTGCCACGTGTCAGCTTCATATTACTTCTTAGCCTTCTTAGGCAAAATTAACTTTTTTATTTGATCCTACCCCATGTGGTATATATAAGGCTGGCAATAGGTAACCTGTAGGTAACCTGCTAAGACACGATAACATAAAAGTACACCATGTGATTTTTTACGTTTTTAAAAATAATCACAATTTGAAAGTTAGGATCCATTATTTCTCTTTCTAGGTGCATAAAATATACGGGGTAAAATCAAATAAAAAGTTTATTTTGCCTAAGTAGGATAAGAAGGAATCTTAACCATTCATTTTTCAAATCAATTAGGGCTGGCAATTGTGTACCTGTTAAGACACGATTAAGACCTGTTTGACTGAAAAATACACCCTTTCACTTTTTTAAATTTTAAAATAATTAAAATTACAATGTTAGGATCTATCATTTTGTAACACCCTTATTATTATTTAACGGTTTTCGTATAGTTTATGAAGATAAACGGGTAATTATGATTTCAAATACATTGAAATTACGGGTTCATTAAAACTTTTACAGAATTAAAACTATACAACATAACGTGTGTGAGTTCGTCATTTAATCATAACAACGATACATAGTGCGGAAGCTTATTTCTTAATCGTGTTCGGTTCTTCATTATGCTTGATCGTCCTCCGGTGCTAAAATCATACCTGAAACTCATAAAACATGAGTTGGATTAGTCATATGTAACTTAGAACGTATTTAAACGAGTCCGGGAAGCGAAACTGATTAAAATAAATTTTTTTCGCTAAAAAAGGGTTCCGTCGCGTGTCGCGGCGGATTCATGTTGTTCCTCCGCGTGTCGCGGGGGAAACCAGTTTCCAGCAGGTCTGGAGCTGGGTCCTGCATTTTCAGCTATGCCTGTTTTTACGGAAACGGCCATAACTTCTTCGTTATTGATCCGTTTTACCCGATTCTTTTTCCTACGCGACCGTAATGTAATTCTCCATCTAATGGAGTTGAAATCCAACATCCTATATAATAAAATTTCAGACTTTTAACTCTTCGGCTTATTACCCTTTTTACCCACTTTTGACCCGTTCGTGATTTCATCATCAAACGTGTTTTCTTGATCCTTATATCACATACACTTCTTCAAATTAACGTTATCTACCATAAAGATTCTAATCACCTGTTTATTACACAAATTAAACTCGTTTTCGCTTGTATGCTTATTTTGACCCGTTAAGGGTATTTAAGCACTTTTAAGCTTGAATTCGCTTTCATTCATTTCTAGCATCTTATTCCTACATTTCTTATCAAGTAATCTTCAACTACAACTATATGTGTGTTGGATTTAATGTGGATATCTAAATGTTCCGAGTTTTACCCCTCGGATTATTATTTTACGACAAGACTCAAAAAGAGCCATTTGACTCACGTATGGCATCTTTCAACTTCTACTCTTATTCTAACTATTTATCTAATCATGAAACTCGTTTCCAAACAACCTTTAAGGGTTGTTTGTTCAATTTAGCCTACAAGGGCGTTTTGGTCAATTTTGATCCTTCCTATACGACGAAGGACTTTCAGATACTTGTTTGACCCTAAAATCCGGTCTTTTAACTATAACCTTGTTTAGAAATCATTATGTCTCTAAAACACTACAATTATAACTTGAATTATTCGGTTTATCTTTAAGATAACCAAATATCCAATTTGACCTTGTTTAACTCTTAGAAAACCTCAAATTCTACATGGTGAGTTAAGTCATTACACAAACCTGGCTCGGGTCAATGTATTAACCCGTTACGATACCTTGCCTTAGTGGCGCTAAGTAATAGCGATGTCATCATTCAATCGATATTTATTCCTGTAATCATGCAACTCGACAAAACATTAGCCGACATTGTCAAAGGGTGATATTTTCACCTTTTGACCCATTTGGTCTATATGACCGTTTACTTTTACGAGATGGATTTATTATCATCTCGTCTACATGACTTGTACCGGTTTACACCGTACGGTCAATTTACTTATAAATCTACTTCTTGATTATTTCGACCCCATTATATCTTACGCCATAAAATGTTCTTCAAAACTAATGGTTATCGTCAACGAGTGACCACATTGCCGTTTTACCCTTATTAATTGTATTGATTTACCTTATGAGGTAAGTCATTCAAAACTCATTATTTATTAGTCATTACATGACTAAATGACCTTATTAGTTCTTTTTAACCATTCAACATGGTTTATCATTATTGCCTTTTGTCCCGTGCCTCGTGTGTCGGGTCGAAACATCATAAGTCAAAATGTGACTTTTGATTATTCAAAATCTATAAAGCCAATAGATATTAAATAAAAGGTGTAAGTTTTAACTTACCTTGCATCCGAACTACGCCTTTCCTTTCCTTCGTGATTCGTTTGACCCACTCCCTCATCAAGCTCCCACCTAGCTTGTTACGCGTCAAACTATCATCATCATTTTCAAGGTTGTTAGATTAGTCATTCAAGATCATGACCTTCACACCTTATGAATCTTTTACCACTATTCTTAATGAACCTTATCATAGGTCGGTTTGACTTTTAAAAGTCAAACCACCAATTTACAAATATGAATGCACTAACAAGTTCACATGACTCGATTTAGGCACATCATCAACCACTTAGTGAGCGTCATCTTTTGAGATGCTACTTCTACTAACATGTTATCTAATTCATATCTTAAGTAACCATAAATCAACATGTAATTTTAGTCATTGTATGCATATATACACTTTGACCATCATAACCATGGGTTTAACTCTTATGTCAAAACCCACTTCTAATCGCTTATGAACTCTTAACAAAATCTCTAATTTGTTCAAATAGTTCATTCATATGAATTAATATGATGTTTATATACATCAATTTCATTAAATCAACAAAACCCACTTAGCTCATACTTGGCTATTTGATAAATCACTAGTTTATGGCACAATTCTACAAGTTTGCATCTAGGGTTTGTTCCAAGACTTGTACCCACACTAATATCACTATAACATTGAATATTCATGCAAGAATTTCGTTCATGCATGTTCATCAAATTTTCAAAATATCAATAAACATCAAAATTCAACATACCTTGTGATCCCCTAAGCTTGGTGATCACGATTTTATTAAAAGCCCCAATTTCTTGGCTTGATTTCTCTTTGATTCAGGCAATTTTGTGAGTTAGGGTTCTTGGAAAGGAACTCCCCTTTTTCTCCTGCATATATCGACCAAAACACACACATATTTGTGTGTTTTGGTGTTTTTAAGTTTTAGTTATAAACTTGTTTCCAATTGTCCACTTTTAGTCCCTCAAGGTTTTATCTTGATCTATTTAAGTTATAATCCATTATTTATAACCTAATCACATCTTATTAACTAGGTTAATTATTCCTAGTTAATTTAATGGGTTCGGGAGTTATAACCCGTTGTATTTTAAGTCCCGTTAACTCGGGCTTCTTATAACCTTGTTTTCTCAAGCATTTATTAAATTTTATAACTAATATTAGGATTGTTTGTCTAAGTCCTAATATTCACCGGGTAAATTTTACCACTAACGCTATTTTACCCGTTCATTATTATTAACGTGGTTTAATTACCAAACCCGTTTTTGGGATGTTACACATTTATTCATCTTTGTACATAAAACATAAAACTGTTTTATAAACATGAGGTAGAAAGTAGTTAAACGAGTCGTAATCATGTTTGAAACTTATGTTGTGCGCGCCGTCAGAAACCTGTTAAGACACGATTTGCCAGCCTTAAAATCAATGGTTAAGATGAAAGTGTAGGAGAAATGAGTAGTGCAAGGGTATATTGGAAAAATCCCTATTTATGGACTTTCTCTCTCCACATGCAAGTCACATGCATATTCCATCCCCATTTTTTTAAACGTTTATAACTTTTTTATACGACCTTATTTTTTCATAAAAATTTCACCGTAAAATCGAACGTCTTTTTATCTTTAATTTGAGTACCATATTGCTATATAAAATATGAAGACTAAAAAAACCACTAAAACGTGTTGTATTTCTATGTTATATAACAATTTTTTGTGCTGGATTTTTGTACCAACTTTTTTTGTGCTAAATTTTTTTGTCTTAATTTTTTTTTCTCAATTTTTTGTGCTGGATTTTTTTATACTACATTTTTTAGCTGAATTTTTTCGTGCTATATTTTTTTGTACTAGATTTTTTTGTGCTATATTTTGTTGTACTACATTTTTTGTGCTATATTTTTTGTACTAGATTTTTTGTGCAAGATTTTTTTGTACTAGATTTTTTTATTGTATTTTTATAAAACAAAAGGGGTGCCACATGTCATTTTCACTCATATTTATAAGGACCAAAATGCCCTTCATTCCTACTTATTAGGAGTGCCACATGTAATCATCACAATCCTTCTTAGGTTACTTAGGCAGAAGAGTTAATTACTATTTTCGTCCCTGTGGTTTGTCAAAAATCACTATTTCAGTCCATTAGTTTAAAAATTGCGATTTCAGTCCCTGTGGTTTCACTTTCGTAACCATTTCAGTCCACCTCCGTTAACCCCATCCATTTATTCTGTTAAGTACACGTGAATTGACCATAATGCCCTTATTAATAAAAAACAAAAAGATATCTAAATGAGTTAATTACTGTTTTCGTCCCTGTGGTTTGTAAAAAATCACTATTTCAGTCCCTGTGGTTTCACTTTCGTAACCATTTCAGTCCAGTCTCTTAACACCGTCTATTTTACCGTTAAGTTTTAATGAAATACCTAAATTACTCCTGTGTTAATTAAATAAAAAACCATAGAAATTTAAAAGATTGTATTCTAGGACCCACTTGTTAAAACACATCCCCACGCTACCCCACCCCACTCCATCCCTGCTCTCATTTCTGGCAAAAGTTCCGGTCATCTTCTCCGGCATCACAACCCCACCCTCTTAATGTCCAGTGACCCGTTACCCCACCCCAATTAATATCTTCCTAGCCGCATCAAATAACATATTAACTTTGAAAAATAATGCTCACCTGGACATTTTCTCATTCTAAAATCCAAAAATAAAATTTTGGAAACATATATGTAAAATTAGTGCCAGACTTCTACTTCTACTGAAGACATGGTGGGTCGAACCCTACAATCCAATTTAAGTCCATATGTCATACAACAATAAAATCATATAAATCCAATAATAAAATCATATAAGTCCATATTTAATTAACACAAGGGTAATTTAGGTATTTCATTAAAAACTTGAGTTAATTGCCATTTTCGCCCCTGAGGTTTGGGCACATTTGCCATTTTCGTCCAAAATGACAGTTTGGTACCATTTTGACCCTCACGTTTGGCCATTTTTGCCATTTTCATCCAAATCTCTAACCTAGTTAAAAATCTCTAACCTAGTTGGACGAAAATGGCAAATGTGCCCAAACCTCAGGGGCGAAAATGGCAATTAACTCTTTTTTTAATTTAATTTTTTATATTTACTCTATAAAATACAATTGTTTAATTTAATTTTTTAAAAAGTTCTCTAACATAATTGTTTATTATATTTTATAGAGTAAATATAAAAAATTAAAGAGTTAATTACCGTTTCGACCCGTACCGTTTCGAGCCGAACCGTTTCGACGCGAACGGTTTCGACCCGTACCGTTTCGAGCTGAACCGTTTCGACGCGAACCGTTTCGACCCGTACCGTTTCGAGCTGAACCGTTTCGACGCGAACCGTTTCGACGCGAACCGTTTCGACCCGTACCGTTTCGACCCGTATCGTTTCGACGCGAACCGTTTCGACCCGTACCGTTTCGCCCCGTACCGTTTCGACGCGAACCGTTTCGACCCGAACCGCCGTTTCGACCCGTACCGTTTCGACGCGAACCGTTTCGACCCGTACCGTTTCGCCCCGTACCGTTTCGACGCGAACTGAACCGTACCGTTTCGATACGGGTTCGATACGGTACGGGTCGAAACGGTTCGGCTCGATACGGCGGTTCGCGTCGAAACGGTTCGGCTCGAAACGGTACGGGGCGAAACGGTACGGGGCGAAACGGTACGGGTCGAAACGGTTCGCGTCGAAACGGTACGGGTCGAAACGGTTCGCGTCGAAACGGTTCGGCTCGAAACGGTACGGGTCGAAACGGTTCGCGTCGAAACGGTACGGGTCGAAACGGTTCGCGTCGAAACGGTTCGGCTTGAAACGGTACGGGTCGAAACGGTAATTAACTCTTTAATTTTTTATATTTACTCTATAAAATATAATAAACCATTATGTTAGAGAACTTTTTAAAAAATTAAATTAAACAATTGTATTTTATAGAGTAAATATAAAAAATTAAATTAAAAAAAGAGTTAATTGCCATTTTTGCCCCTAAGGTTTGGGCACATTTGCCATTTTCGTCCAACTAGGTTAGAGATTTTTAACTAGGTTAGAGATTTGGATGAAAATGGCAAAAATGGCCAAACGTGAGGGGCAAAATGGTACCAAACTGTCATTTTGGGCGAAAATGGCAAATGTGCCCAAACCTCAGGGGCGAAAATGGCAATTAACTCTAAAAATTTAACGGTAAAATAGACGGTGTTAGAAGACTGGACTGAAATGGTTATGAAAGTGAAACCACAGGGACTGAAATCGCAATTTTTAAACTAATGGACTAAAATAGTGATTTTTGACAAACCACAGGGAACGAAAACAGTAATTAACTCTAGGCAAAATCCACTTTTTAGTGGATCATTCCCCTAAAATATACATCTGTCTTATAGACATTGGATATAAAGTAGTTAAACGAGTCGTATTCAGGTTTAAATTTTTTGTTGTTCGCGTTATCAGATACATGTTAAACCTGCTAAGACACGATTTGTCATGCTTCATTAACATGTGAACTAATACAACAATATTGTTTAATTTCTTGTTACGATCGATCGTGACAACTTTTTATCACAAAAGCCATGAACAAAGATACCATAAATCCACATTATTTTTATAAGTTGACCCACAGCAAAGCAAATCTAAGGATGTTTTGCCACGTACTTTTTATTGGTTTTTTAACACTTTGAATTCTCCGATGACAGACTTTGACTTCGATCATCTCCAAGTTGTCTTTAGTCAGTTACGAGAATAAAAGGGAAAGATTATTTGTTTTGCTCATGAAACATTGGAAAATAAAGACGAAATGCGTGAATTACTTGAAGGTGTTTATTTATTTATGATCTTGTTACTCTTTTTAGTTACCATGTGTGGTGTGATTCTGCAAGTATTTTAGCATAGTTTGTCTCACAGGCATTTATACAAACACCTGGTGTGCATCATGATAATGATTTTTCATGGGGAGGGAGATGTTATACGAACACCCACCCTATTGGTTTTGATGTAATATGGCCGTATAAGGGTGTTCGTATATGCCCATATAGGAATTTTATACGCCGTATAGAACTTTTATATGGCCATATACGGCAGGCGATGTGATGATATATTTCGTTTTTTAAAATGTTGTACGCCAATATATCGTTTGACTGATGGATTGATGTGATGGATAGGGGGTGTGCATCCCGGCATTTGTGAAAGGGGAGGGGGTGTTTCTGTAGCATGGCCGTTTTTTTATGTAAAAGAGTTAAATGCCTTTTAGTCCCTGTGGTTTGAGCCATTTTGTCAGTTTAGTCTAAAGGTTTCATTTTTCGCCTGTGGGTCCAAAAATGTTTCACTGTTGCCATTTTAGTCCACTGGATTATCTTCATCCATTTTTTCTGTTAACGAGAAGGGCAATTCAGTCATTTTATATGTAACTATGTTAACTAGAAGGGCAATTCGACCATTTAAAATGACCGAATTGCCCTTCTCGTTAACAGAAATAATAGATGAAGTTAACCCAGTGGACTAAAATGGCAAAGGTAAACCTTTTTGAACCCACAGACGAAAAATGAAACCTTTGGACTAAACTGATAAAATGGCTCAAACCACAAGGACTAAAATGGCATTTAACTCTATGTAAAATTTGATCCACTTTTGAATCAACCAATAAAATTGTAGTCTTTGGAAATTTAAACATGTTCCAAGATATGGATTTGTGTTCTCATCTAAACAAGAGTGGGCTTACATTATGGATCATGTTTGGGTTTCAAACAAAATTCTCAATTTTTGTAGTGAACACTAAAAATGGTGTTAGCTGATAACTGAATAAAACTTTTCATTAAGAAATGTAGAACTTATGTCCTAATGTAACATTAGTATCCAAAACGATTAACCGATGGTGATATTATAACCTTATATGTGGATGCAGCAATATCTCCAACACCCTTATCACTCAATGAAGAAAGCTCATCAAGGAAGCACACTCCATCTGCCATCTTCTTTTTCCTCGGAGGGTTAATCGTGCTCCTAGTTTTGCTGGTTCTTATATTCGTTTTCTGGAAGTTTATCAGACCAGCGCGAGTCAACAAGTTAAAAAAGCGCGATACCAGCTGCAAAGGTTATAACTTTATTGTGTAGGATTGCACAAATATTATTAACGTTTGCTAACTAATGTCGTCTTTTGTGCTGTTGGTTTAAAAGATTATTTCAGTGGGAACCTTAGGACAATAAGTTACTTTAGTTTTCAAGCGTTAAAGAAGGCGACTAAGAACTTTCATGAGTGTAACTTTCTTGGAAAAGGTGGTTTTGGTCCGGTTTATTTGGTATGTATCCGTTAAACCTTCTTTGGAATACGTAATGATAGTCATTGTTGATTTGTTTTCTTTCTTGCACTTGAAAATCAATAGAAGATAAAAAAAATTAAAAATAAAGAAAGATAGATGTAGAAACACGGTTTAGATCGATAACCTAAGATTAGTGTTGGATATAGTTCACAGACGGAATTTTCGAGATTAAACACTCAGTTCGATAGAAATTTTGGCAGCATAGCGTTTCCGACACATATTAGATTCATACCGAAAGAGTTTACATCGTTCAGACCGGGAGAGATCAAGTGTGATCTCTTCTCTCACTTGACTCCTTATCGTTATTTCCCAATCGTCTGACATCTACAAACGATTGGGACACATTCGCTTGAGACTTTCAAGCAAATGTCACATACTCACATTCACGTCAGTCAAACGAATGGCCTTCAGTCAAACAAATCTCTCATTCGTTTGACCGTGTTCATTTGTTTAAAGTCTAAACACAATCACATACACATATATTTACAGTACCAAACACACTAAAATGCATTACCAAAAGACAATGAGTACGAATATCTATTCGTTAATATAGATACATGCTTTTATCATTTATGTGTTTTTCAGGGTAAACTACAAGATGGAAGACTAGTTGCCGTAAAGAAACTGTCTTCCGATAAGTCACAACAAGGAGACGCAGAGTTCCTTGCGGAAGTGAGAATGATCACTGGCATACAACACAAGAATCTCGTTCGCCTTCTTGGTTGTTGCTCTCAAGGACCTCAAAGGATTCTCGTCTATGAATACATGAAGAACAGGAGTCTAGACCTCATTATCTATGGTACATGACTTAAAAGTACATTTCTAGATGTATTAAATATGATTGTCAAAATACTAACATAGTTTTTGTGAATAGGGAAAAACGACGTGTATTTAAACTGGAGCGCTCGGTTCCAAATAATTATCGGTATCGCTCGGGGATTGCAATACCTACACGAGGACTCACACATCAGGATTGTGCACAGAGATATAAAAGCAAGTAACATTCTTCTTGACGACAAATTTCAACCGAGAATTGGAGATTTCGGGCTGGCAAGATTCTTCCCTGAAGATGAAGCTTATCTTAGCACCGCGTTTGCAGGAACGTTGTAAGCTACTTTGTATAAACATAATATATAAAACTATAATTATCAAACAATTTATAAAAATGCCTTTGTTTTCTGATTTGTAGAGGCTATACGGCCCCAGAATATGCGATTAAAGGAGAACTATCCGAAAAGGTCGACATTTATAGTTTTGGCGTTTTGGTGCTTGAAATCATTAGCTGCAGGAAGAATACCGATCTTAGTTTACCGTCAGAAATGCAATACCTTCCTGAATACGTAGGACCCAATCCCGTTTACGTATTTAATCTTGATTTAATTCAACAAAATTAAATCTTTATATATTTCTGTATTTTTAATGAAAATAGGCATGGAAGTTGTATGAGAGATCAAGAATGGCTGACTTAATCGATCCAAGAATGAAGAGCGATGGTTTTGTCGAGAAAGATGTGATGCAAACGATTCGCGTGGCTCTATTGTGCATTCAGCCTCATGCAAACTTAAGGCCACCCATGTCAGAGATTGTATCAATGCTAACATGGAAAGTGGAAATGGTCAAATCGCCGATAAAACCGACATTCTTGAATGCAGGACGACGGCTAACGGATGACAAAGAATCTTGGGAAGCCGTCTCTGATTATTTTTCTTCTGCACTTGAAAACGAATCGCCCAACTTGACTCAACCTCCAAACTCTATAGATTCTAGTAACACCATAAGTTTTTCAAGAAAAGTTGGCACTTTCAAAAATGGTTAATTTTGTTTGTTTTTTTTTTTTGTTCTAATCTTGTTTACCTAAACTTGCACCAAAAATGGAGTTGAGCTTGTAAATGAGTGGCATATTTTGTTAGAAAATAAGGCAAAAAGTGTTATGTTAGTATGTACCAAAAACAATAATACCCATTTGTTTATATGTTATTTTTTTTTTGTTTTTTCATAATAAAAAAAATAAAAATAAATACCTAACGGTTCTTTCTGTGCGATCTTTGTGAAGGCCTCTCAAACAATTCATGATTTCCTTCAAAATCCCTTTTTGTCGCTTTTCTCTGAAATTTTCTCTCTCTAGACTCTGTATTCTCTCTCTCTCTCCTCTGTTTATCTTTTGTATTGAACATGCACATAATTTCTGACATTTGGATTTGATCAACACGTTCTGAATTATAGGTAATAATAATATAGGAATATATCAGAATATGAATAATGTGTGTGTAAATATTAATTTAAATGTTCATGAAATGTTCAAGAATATTGAATAATGTGTTTGTGAATTTCAGGTTGATTTGATTTCATCATAATAAATATATTGATTGTGGTGCATAAAGAAGCATGTCTGTTTCTATGAAAGAAGTAGATCCAGCCTTTCAAGGGGCTGGACAAAAAGCGTATCCTTTTATCGTTCTAAATAGGAATTTGTATAAAGTTTATATTTTTATTAATTATATGAAGTGTATCTCTCTCTCTCTCTGCATGTTAATCTTAACATCTTCCCTGACAATTTATAGAGGAATTGAGGTGTGGCGGATTGAGAATTCTAGTCCGGTGGCTGTTCCGGAATCTTCTCATGGTAAATTTCTTACAGGGGAATGCTATATGATTTTAAAGGTGCGGTTTAATCTTAGTACAACTGACATAATTCTTGTTGTATTGAATTTTTATATCTGATGATAAGTATCGTAGTTGAATCCTAAGGCGTTTCGTATTGTTGGTCCATCGTGTTGTTTTGTTCGTCATCTAAATGATATTCTTTTATAGACCCATGCTTCAAAAAGTGGTGCTTTCCGCTATGACATCCACTATTGGATAGGTAAAGATGCAAGGGAGGTGAGCTCATTTCTTTCCTGATATACATGATACATTAACTTGTTATATTACCACATAGATATGTTAACCTCCTTTTCTTTGTATAGTTCTTTGATTCGGTACTTATTTATAAATACAGGATGAAGCCGACACTATATCTGTAAAAACACTTGAACTTGATGCAGCTCTCGGAGGGCGAGCAGTTCAGTATCGTGAGCTACAAGGATATGAAACAGAAAGATTCCTTTCTTGTTTTAAACCATGTATAATACCAGAAGAAACTGACTCTCAAGAACACAAAACTCGCATGTTTTATTGCAAAGGAAAACATGTGGTTCATTTAAAAGAGGTAAATCAGGTTTATCGAAACAGGTTATATATAAATATGACCATTTATGTGTATATATTAAAATTTATCGAAAACAGGTTCCTTGTGCACGATCGTCACTCAATCATGATGCAGTTTTTATATTAGACAGTAAAAATAAGATATTCCAGTTTAACGGGTCGAATACTTCAATACAAGAAAGGGCTAAAGCACTGCAAGTCGTGCAGTATATCAAAGATACTTACCATCGTTCAAAATGCGATATAGCCACTATCGGTAAGTGAATTTATATTATGTAAACGACTAAAGCATTTAAAAACAAAATAAAAAATCATAACTCGAATTTTGTTTCCGGTTTTATTTAGACGATGGGATGCTGATGGCTGATGCTGAAGCCGGTGAGTTCTGGGGTTTTTTCGGTGGATTTGCTCCACTTCCGAGAAAAACTACAACGGTGAATGATGTTCAAAGTACTGATACTCTTCCTACTCAGCTATTTTGGTAATATAATCATCCTAAACATTTTAAAGAATATTTATTTAAACGATCTCTTGATTTAGTAAATAGCAGTACTGACAAGATATATGTTGGTATTCAAGTGTCAAGAACGGGCATACAGAACGTGTTGCTGCTGATTCCTTGGCGAAGAAGTTACTCGACACAAAAAAATGTTACGTTCTGGATTGTGGATCAGAAGTTCATGTTTGGATGGGCCGAGATACTTCTATGGAAGAAAGAAAAGCTGCAAATGGAGCTGCAGAAGTAAATTTATAAAAAAATGAATTTGTGTGGTTATTGTAATGATTTTATCTTATTTCTGCTTATAGTTTTTGATATTAATTTACAGGAATATCTACGTGGTCAGGACAGACCAAAATCTAGAATAACTCGCATGATCGAGAATTTTGAAACGGTATGTTTTCAGTCAAAGTTTGACTCGTGGCCTCAACCGACTGATGTGGTAGCATCTGAGGAGGGCCGAGGCAAGGTGGCTGGTTAGTTACGCCATACTTTTATAAATTTTTCCTTTAGAAATTATGCATGATAACTAAGGTTTTTTTTTAATTATTTTACATTGTGTTAACGATGATTTTGTATTTGTAGCACTTCTAAAACGACAAGGGGTCGACGTTAAGGGTATTCTCAAAGCGGCTCCAAAAAAGGAAGAGGAGGAAGAACCTCAACCTTATATTGATTGCAGTGGAACTTTGCAGGTTTTTACAAGTTTTTTTAATCTTTGACTTAGTCAAGGGGTAGTTTTGTAATTTATTAATGTACGCCAAACACGGTTGTGCAGGTGTGGCGTGTGAATGGTAAAGAAAAGAGTCTTTTATCAGACACTGATCAGTCAAAATTCTACACCGGAGATTGCTATATCTTTCAATATACGTATTCCGGAGATGAACAACAGGAGTGTCTTATAGGGACATGGTATGGAAAGAAAAGTGTTAAGGTAATTATTTTTCTTAATTAATTTTTTGTACCCTTTTCAAGATATTATAAATTTATGATGCTTTATTTAGCAACAAAAAACATAGGCAATTAGTAATGTATATCTATAACAAAATATGTGTTGTAGGAAGATAGAGATTCGGCTCTCTTACAAGCGAACAAGATGGTCGAGTCGTTCAAGTTTTTAGCTACTCAGGTAGTCATTTGACGTGATAATTAACTTTATAATTTAATAAAGTTCGTAGAAGTGTTAGCTTGTGTTTATACTCATGATTTTATTTTAATGGTCTATAGGCACGGGTTTATGAAGGAAACGAACCGATGCTTTTCTATCAAATATTTCAGAGCTTTATGGTTCTCAAGGTGAGCTTCAACTAAACTACAAGGAAAGATATTCATAAAAAATGTATTGTTTTTTTTTTGTCTTCATTCAGTTTTTAAAAACTAATACATTTGATAAATTCTCAGGGCGGTCTTAGTAAAGGGTACAAGAATTACATATCGGAAAAGGGGCTACCAGATGATACTTACAAAGAAGACGGAGTTGCATTATTTCGAGTTCAAGGCTCTGGACCAGAAAACATGCAATCCATTCAAGTTGAACCCGTAAGTTCACTTAGGCACACACATGCGCGTGCGCACACACACACACATACATATATAATTTTGTTTCTAACTGGCTCAGGTTGCTTCATCCTTGAACTCCTCTTATTGTTATATATTACATAAAGATTCAGAAGTCTTTACATGGAACGGAAGCCAGACAACCACGGACGATCACGACCTTGTTGAGAGGCAACTTGATTTCATAAAAGTATGCATCTTATCATATTGTAAATATAAAAAATCTTTTTCTTCAACTTATAAAAGGATATACACATCTTATTTGTATAAGTGACTGATGATAATATTCATTTGTCATCACAAACGGTTGCAGCCTGATTTACAGACCAGAGTGCTTAAAGAAGGTGTAGAGTTAGACCAATTTTGGGAAATCCTGGGTGGAAAAACCAAATACGCTGCAAAAAAGATTCCACGTGAAGCTGAAAGCGATCCTCATTTATTCTCATGCACATTATCCAAAGAAGATCTGAAGGTTTGTATCTGTTATATATGTTTTGCATGTGAAATTAATAGATTTGTTACCGTTTTATATTTTTTTTGGATTTAAAATATTGATTCTGGTTTGTCGATGCAGGTGTCTGAGATATACAACTTTAACCAAGATGATTTGATGACAGAAGATATTTATATTCTTGATTGTCACACAGACATATTTATTTGGGTAGGGCAGGGGGTTAATTCAAAAACCAAAACACAGGCATTAGCTATTGGAGAGGTATGATTTTTATTAAACGACAACGTTGACTAATTCTAACTCGATCAATTGCTGTCAACTTAACTGTATTTAATGTGTAATTTGACAGAAATTTCTTAAACTCGATGTTCTTCTTGAGAAATTATCTCTCCAATCTCCAATATTTATCACAATGGAAGGAAGCGAGCCACCATTCTTCACGCGTTTCTTCACATGGGATTCAACTAAATCTGGAGTAAGTTACCTTCTTTCATTTGATAATTTGGCACTTTATAAAGTATATTACATAAGTTTACTATTTAATATTTATAACATGTTTGAATCTATTAATATGTCTACAGATGCATGGAAACTCATTCCAAAGACGGTTATCGATTATAAAAGACGGAGGTCGTTCTACTAGGAATTTTGTAAGCCATTGTAATCAGATAATCTAGAGCGAAAAAATGCAGTTACCAAAAAAAGTAAGCCGAGCGGCTCGAGAATAAGCTTGAAATGAACCGAGCCTTATCGAGCCCGAGCTGAGCTCGACATGTGAAGCTCGTCAGGCTTGTCAAGGCTTAAGTGTATTATTAGTTTATTTAAAGTTGTCTAGTAGACGAGCCGAGCCGAGCTTATTTAAACTTGGTTACGAGCCCGAGCCTAAAATAAGCATGTTTAGTAAACGAGCTCGAGCCCGAGCTTCACTTATCCAGCTCACGAGTCTATTATTTATTTTATTTTAATTTAATATATTAATTAACAGATAATAAACGAGCCGAACCCGATGGTTGAGCTCGGGCTTGGCTCATTTGCACCCCTTAAAAAAGATAATTATTCATTCTAATAAGATAATTATGACGTCATCAGAAACCGAAAAGGAGAGCACCGGTATCATTCGGGGGTAGATCGGCGTCCGAAAAACCACAACGGTCAAGAAGCGTGTCATGCAGCTCCGATCGCCCACGTGCCAGGGGCAGATCTCCAGCCTTCAATGCCCTTGCTTCGAAGTTTGATAATCCAGGTGGATCAAGAAACGTTTCAACTCCGCCACAAAGGAACCTCTCAACTCCGCCTCCAAGTAATCTTGGTGGTGCCAATGCAGGCGGTGGCGGCGGTGGTGGTGGTGTTCATGATATCTCTAAAGCTTTTTCCACGTCGAAAGCTATCGCATCACTAACTGCCTCTTATGACAAACCAACACGAGAAAAACTTATGCCCCGTTCTGTAAAAGGTAATATATCTTACATCATTTTTATGAATTATGGTTTAGAAATATTTGACTGTCGAAACTGATTAAGACGTTTTAATGTTATCAGCGAGCTCTGATTCTACTGCAAAATCTGAGTCAAACACTAGGGTTATTCCAATGAGCAGTAGAACAGATGTAAAGGAAAATGTGAAAGAGAATGAAGTTGAAGATGATGAAGGGCTCACATTATATCCGTACGAGCGTTTAACAACATCATCAACTGACCCTGCTCCGGATATTGATGTAACCAGGCGAGAGGTACATATTTTTAAAACAACTCGTTTAAAATATATATTTCTTAAATATATATATAATATATGTGACCATTAGATCAAAACGGGCTCTTTTCGGTCTTGATAACATGCTTGACCCGTTAGAGATAAAGCGATATTTCTATGATAAATAAATTTGTGAATATTATTCGCAGATGTATCTGTCAAAAGCCGATTTCAGGGAGAAATTTAATATGACCAAAGAGGCTTTCTACAAGATGCCAAAATGGAGACAAAATAAGATGAAGACTTCACTTGCGCTGTTCTGAGTTATCTACACTCTATGAAGGAAAGCATGCTTACAGATTTTCTATATGTTTATGTTGCAGTAGGTCTATATTTCATTTCTTTTTTTTTTTTCTGATATATATATATCCATTTTTCTAGGAGTTGGTTACTTCCATTTCTGTATAACAGGCCTGCTTCACAATTTATTGTGTTCAGTTTCTTATTCCCATCAATTAAACATTCATTTGAATGAAAATGTATATGTAATGAAACCCTTCATATTCATTAATAAAATCTATTTTTTTTTTAAATTGTAATAATCATTAGTTATCATATCAAAAAATAAATTATAACCTTCAAGAGAGAGGCGCGGTGGTAAGCGTCGAATTTTCTTTAGCAATGGTCTCATGTTAAATTCCAAGTTATAGTGGTTTTCCGTCTTTAACCCCATTGAAGGTCACCAACCTGATCACAATACGTCTTGTAATTTTACTGGAAACATGTTCTAACGGTTAACAAAAAAAAATATTATTCAGCTTGCACCGGCTATTTTGATACAAGTCAACGGGTCAAAGGAATTGTTTTAGCTGCTTTTGTATAGTTTGTTAGTGCAGGGACTTAAATGTAAATTTAGAAAGTTAGGTCGTTATGGTTGTTAAATACAGTTGAATGAGAATAACAAACTACTGTTTGATTGGCCTTTGGGGGTTCAATGGTTGTTGCCATTAGGGGATATTGTTTGGAATTTTAAGGAGTTAACTATGCAATTTAAGGTTGAGAATGAAGTGTATTAACTTAGGGGTAGTCATATAAACAAGCTAACTATGTAAAATCTGTTTTTTTTTTCTTTCTAAATTGTAATAATCATTAGTTATCCTATCAAATTATTAATTATAGTGTGGCGCGGTGGTAAGCGTCTAATTTTATTTAGCAGAGGTCCCATGTTAAAATCCAAGTTCTAGTGGTATTTAGTCTTTAACCCCATTGAAGACATCCTATGTTAAAATCCAAGTTCTAGTGGTATTTTGTCTTTAACCTCATTGAAGGTCACCTGCCAGCTATGTCGTTATAGTTTATAACCGCATTGAAGGTCACCTCCCTGATCACAATGCATCTCGTAATTTTACCATAAACATGTTCTAGCGGTTAACAAAAAAAAAGTTATTAATCAACTTGCTCATGCTATTTCGTCTTAAGATATAAGATAGCTCAAAACAAATAAGCGGGTAAACATGTATAAACCGGTTTTATATCGTGTGATAGCATATCATCTCACTTTTAATATATTTTTCTGAAAAAAAAAAGAAATTATCTAAAGAGATGAATCAACCACATTTTGTCTTCTCCGTCTCGGACCAGATCTGCACAACACCATGAAGAACTTGTTGAAAGTGATCGTAGACCACCCTCTAACGCTCAAGTCAGTATCAAATTCCACCATTGACCTATGTATATATAATTCACCATGAAGATATAGTCTTATTTTTTTATTAACAACAATGGGACTATTAGAGTACACAATTTAACCACCGGTATGTTTTCTGATAGACAATAAGTTTAATAAGGGGCAAAACCGTATATTGAGAATTGTTGAAGGATGAAACATGTAACTCAACAAAATCATGTCTATCCAGTACACATGGCGCACGATATCACCTCACAACAGCTAGTAGTAGTGTATCTATGTGTGCAAACCACACAATTCATACATACAGCCGCTTATGGAAACCGTTAATTAACTAACTAACTGATCACTCAAATGTCAACTTCAGAACGAACACCAGTTGAAGTCGTTAAATCCGTCAACGGTCTCGAAAAAGTTGTTCTCCGTGAAATTCATGGCAGCAGTGTTGAGGTTTGTAACTTTAATTTCATGTTTTGTTCAGTTAGGGTTTTGTTATAATCGTAATTCAATTAGTTAGGTAGGTTATTGTTTCTGGAATTTGGGGGTTTGATGGTTGAGTTGAAGTTTTTGTAGATTGAAGAGGTTAATTTGGTAATTATGTTTATTAGAGGATGGTGATTTGGTTAGATTTGAGAGATATGTTTAAGATTTAGTGTTAGTTGCACTGCTAGTTCATACTGACTAAGGGGCTGTTTGGCGACATTTGAATGGTCAAGTGCTGAACCAGTAAGAGGTCTGAACCATTAAGTGCTGAACCAGTAAGTGCTGAACCAGTAAGTGGTCTGAACCATTAAGAGCCTGTATAATGCTTAACCGTTCAGAGACCATTCAGACTCTGTATAATTCTTAACCATTCAGAGGCAAATATTTGAACCATTCAGACATCTGCTCGTGAAACAAACAGTCTGAACCATTAAGTGCTGAACCAGTAAGAGGTCTGAACGATTAAGAACCTCATTAAGAGGTAAACAAACTACCCCTAACTGAATTGGTTTTATGGTTGTGTTGATGAAGGTTATGGTAGTTAAACTGACGTGATATCACCTAGTTATATCACTGGTATTACCCAGAGTTCATTTAGTTGGATCTTGTGGATTTAATGGGAAGTTAGGAAACTTCTGTGGTAGGTTATACGTGCGCGCCTGTGCGTAGGCATCATAGTTGTCAATAGCGAGCGTAGCGATCGCTACAGCGCGCTACGTAGCGTATATGTCTATTAGGGTTGTAGCGAACGATAGCGATAATAGCGACAGTTTATTTTATTTTATTTTTTTTGTAATATAAATAAAAATTAAATATAGCTATAAAATAGCTGGATTTTAGGTTTTTGTTGAATATACATGTAAAATAGCATATATGCCTGGGTATTTTGATATGATATACATATCAAATATACATATCATTTTTTTTTTAATTCTAGTGTATCGCTATTTATAAAATAGCCGCCCGCTATCGCTATTCGCTATGTAGCATATAGGTACCTTATCGCTATTTGTCGCTATTCACCATTAACAACTATGCTATTAGGGTTGTAGCGATAGATAGCGATAGTTTATTTTATTTTTTGTTTTGTTTTTTATAGTATAAATAATAATTAAGTATAGCTATAAAATAGCTGTATTTAGGTTTTTGTTAAATATACATGTAAAATAGCATATATACCAGGGTATTTTGATATGATATACATATAAATTTTTTTTAATTTTTTTTCCTAGTGTACCGCTATTTATAAAATAGTCGTCCGCTATTTATCGCTATTCGCTATGTAGCGTATAGGTACCGTATCGCTATTTGTTGCCATTCGCCATTAACAACTATGGTAGGCATGTAGTGACCCTTTTAAATTTTAATACACAGGGCATTCAGGTATAGGACTTTGACAATTTTGCTTTAGACCATGAGACCTCTATTTGAAAAAGTTATATTCGCTACACGAGGTAGAAACGTTATGTGGCAAGGTTTTTGGTTGTACACAGTCTGGATAGGAAGACTGATTGACCCTCTTTGGTTTGACTAGTAGTGGAGGTTTCATATGATTTTCAAATCTTGAGGGGCTGGTACATGACATAAACCTTGCATACAAACATAATATGGGAAATTTATATTAACTTGGATGTGGGTGATTGAAGTTGGCATAGTTCCTTTTATTGATTTATGATATACAATCTCGATTTGTGAAATTTTACTTTATTTTTACCTCAAAATGCAACTCCTTGTTTGAAAGTTGAAACCCATATGGAATATCTAATATCATAGTTATAGTGATATTTCATGATTCATGAGCTCCTAGTGGCCAAAGCAGGCAGTATTGGTTGGTATGAGGGTTGGATGTTACAATCATAGCGATAAACATATGTAGCGTATGTTCATCTTCTTCTGATGATGAGCCCCCGATTAGCCTTATGTATGATAGTTTATTCATAAGTTACATGGATTAGTTGTTCTTCATGATGCAGTATTGTAGTGTAAGTTGAATATGTATCTGATTGTTCTTTCCTTTCTATCTATCATGTAGGTATATTTGTATGGGGCCCATGTGACATCTTGGAAAAACGAGCACGGAGAAGAGTTGCTTTTTATCAGTAGTAAGGTGTCGGACTGGTAGATATAATTAGTAGCTTAATTACTTATGCGAATGAGTGAGTTACTAATTATCACTTGTCAACTGACCTTAAAGTTTTTGGCTGGTTATATATCTATGTTGTTTTTCTCTCTCATATCATACATTCCTTTGATTAAATTCTAGTATACTAGTATACGAACATTAATATATTATATCTGCAGGAAATCTTCAAGCCTCCAAAGCCCATTCGCGGCGGTATTCCTATATGCTTTCCTCAAGTAAGTAACCTTTCATCTTTTGCTGTTTGATTATTCTGTTTTGATATTATATAAACTGGCTTCGTCGTTGTAGTTCTCAAATTTAGGTCCTCTCGAGCTTCACGGGTTTGCTAGAAACCGATTGTGGGCATTAGACGATGACCCACCTCCTCTCCCACCTGATGTCACCAATAAGGTCTTTCTTGATTTGATTCTCAGGTCCACTACAGAAGATTTGAAAATATGGCCCCACAGGTACATCTTATAAAATTTAATCTAGTTAACAAGTTTTTGTTATTGCTTCATATTATTATTAACTAGTGGGTTACCTGTGGGTTCGAAACATAGATAAAAAGAAGCAAATTGCGAACGTAATGATAAAAAACGCGCCGCGGCGGTATATTAGAAAGTCACGGAAAAGTTACGTCGTTGTATACGAAAGCTAAGTTATCCAAACAAAACTTACACCAAAACGTATATAAAGATAAACACGACGGCCACACATTATAGCGGATCGGTCAAACGTAGATAAAAAGTACGTCGCAATGGTGTATTTAGAGATGAGCGACGGGCACTTTAAAAAACCGAATGGGTTAACAAATGTTTAAAACAATCGGTCGGTTTAAAAACAACATTACGGACATTCACGTCTAAATGTGGATAGAAATAATATAATAAACGAAACCCATAAAAAATTACGAAAGACTCAATTCGTTAAAAACTCAATATGATAACTTTATTAAAGTTTAGGGGTTGTAGTGAAAATCGGTTAAAGTAAAATAAAGAATAAAATATAACTTTATTAAAGTTGAGGGAACAAATAGTAAACTTATCAAACATCAAGGGTTGTAAATAAAAATTAGACACTAATAAACAAAATACTACTATTTATAAGAGACACATAAATGTTATATTAATAATTCTCATTGCTTGTTTAGCTTTGAGTATCGTTTGCGAATCACTCTGGGACCTGGAGGAGACTTGATGTTGACTTCTCTGGTCAGAAATACCGGCACTGATGGAAAGCCGTTTACATTTACATTCGCATATCATACCTATTTCTCAGTTTCAGATATCAGGTATATAATAATATAACCCATTTTTACGTGTTCCAGTTTTATCATATATCCACTCTAACTTTTGTTGATTCAGTGAGGTTCGCGTGGAAGGACTGGAAACATTAGATTATCTCGACAATTGTCAAAAGAGGGAGCGGTTCACGGAACAAGGAGACTCGTTGACCTTTGAATCAGAAGTAAATTTAGTAACCTCTTCGTTAACCTCAGTTATTTAGTCCTTAACCATGGTTATACGTAATGTTATCTTTTGTGGTTTTACCAGGTTGACAGGATTTATCTTAGCACACCAACTAAAATTGCAGTAATGGATCACGAAAAGAAACGAACATTTCTCATCCGTAAAGACGGACTTCCAGATGCTGGTGACGAGACTGCACTCCCTTAATATCTTTTAGAGTAAAATGCCATTTTGTCCCTGAGGTTTGGCTAGTTTTGCGACTTCCGTCCAAAGGTTTATTTTTCCGCATCCGGATCCAAAAGGTTTGAAGTCTTGCCATTTTCATCTGGCTCATTAACTCCATCCATTTTCTCTGTTAAGTCAGGGGTATTTCCGTCTTTTTTGTTAACTTTAAGGGCAACTCGGTCTTTTTCAGGGGTATTCGGTCTTTTTACATAAAGTGAAAAAGACCAAATCGCCCTTTAAGTTAACAAAAATGACAGAAATACCCTTGACTTAACAGAGAAAAATAGGTAAAGTTAACGAGACGGATGAAAATGGCAAGAGTTAAAACCTTTTGGATCCAGATGCAGAAAAACAAACCTTTGGACGAAAGTCACAAAACTGGCCAAACCTCAGGGACGAAAATGGCATTTTACTTTTTATCTTTAGGTTAAGGTTGCTTATATAAATATTGTAGTGGTGTGGAATCCATGGGATAAGAAGGCAAAGGCGATGGCTGATTTCGGAGACGATGAGTACAAACATATGTTATGTGTGGAGGCTGCCGCAGTGGAAAAGCCGATTACGTTAAAGCCTGGTGAGGAGTGGAGAGGAAGGCAGCAACTTTCAGTGGTCAACAAGTTGCTCGACTCTTAAGGAATGTGTCTACAATTGCTTATGTTATGTACATGTATGTTGCATAATCTTATTACTCTCATGTTATTTCTAATTTTTACTTTTTTTTCTGATTTCTTTAATATATGTGATTTTGTGCAGGTTATGTGGTTTGGGAGGAAACAAAGGTTCTTTTTCTTGTATAAGTATGTTGATTACCTTGGTTCATAATGTCTGGACTTGCTGGCTGTTGTCAAGTTTTTTATTGGTAGCTAGCACCTGAAATGGGTAATAAGAATCATATATAATTGTATCTATGATTTAAAATTCAAGTTGATTGTTTGTTATATGTACATGAGATAGAATTGACTATCCTATCAAATGTATGTCGGATATGACTGTTGGATGGATGCATAGCTCTACTACGTTGATCGGTGATGAGTTCTGGTTGTTCTTGACCGAAAGGCGAAATGGGTATTGGAAAAGGAATTTGGACCGGCAAAAGGACACAAATGTGGCAATGAAAATTATTAGGTTTTGGGTTGAGCTGTCTAAGTCGTTCAAGAAACATGTAATGTCCAGATTAGTCGTGCTTGAGTTGAGCTGTTTAACCTATTTAATTTGATATGTCGACCCATCAAGCTATTTGACATTAGAATAAAGATTAAACGATATAGTTTATAAAGTGAGTGTGCTTAATCGTTTAACTCATTTATTACAAAAAATCTGTCTACATGTTTACAACTTTATTACAAGCACCTATGTTTTTTTTTTTTTTTTTTGTATAATTGAGTTGTACGAGTCCTTTTCGGATTACATATTCTTAAAGTGTATCTGAATTTATAGTATATTTGGGTTAGGCTAATGTTTTTGACACAGAAATATGTGTAGCTTATATTTGGGTTCATTTCTCTCTTCCGTTCTCTTCTCTTTGCTCTAGGCGGACTTAGAAATTATTTTCTAGGGTGTGAACGAAGCGTTCAATCAAAATTTCAAGGGGTGCGATTAAGATTTCAGCCAATGAAATACACTATAATTTTCTTTTTAAGGGGTGCGCCCTGTCCACCCGACCCATCACTTAGGCCCGCCTCTGATTCGCTCCACTTCTTTCCAATTTGGAAGGATGAAAAAGAGTTAATTTGGAATAAAAGTATAGATCAAATCAAATTAACTATTTATAAATAAAAACATATGGCACACATTATTATTACTTTTGACATGACTTTACGGATTAAATAATATACGTAAATTTCTGATATAAACCATTCACCACCACAACACAATCATAATTATAACAAACAAAACACGATAGCAAAAAATGAAGAACCAAATGCTATGTTTGTTCTTCCTCTCTTTCTATGTTACTTCATCTTACTCTCAACTCACACACAATTTCTACCAACACATTTGCCCAAACGTCGAATCAATAGTCCGATCAGCCGTCACCAACAAATTCAAGCAAACTTTCGTCACCGCTCCAGCCACTCTTCGCCTCTTTTTTCACGACTGTTTTGTTCGGGTATTCAAAAGGGGTTGCGGCGCAGCTTGTTGCCCGTTTACCTGCCATCCTTCCTTATGTATTTTTTCTATCGTTTATTAACAAATTGCCATTCTAATATATATAATATATGGTTTGTTTTGTGATATATATATAGGGATGTGATGCTTCAGTGTTACTATCTAATGCAAAGGCTGAGAAGGACCATCATGATGACGTGTCGCTCGCCGGAGACGGGTTTGACACGGTGGTGAAAGCAAAGGCAGCCGTTGATAGCAACCCAAGTTGCCGGAATAAAGTGTCTTGTGCAGATATATTAGCTCTTGCCACTAGAGATGTTGTAGCTTTGGTAAATATTATTATTATTATTATTATTTTCACATCACTTTTGCTTATTTTGCCACTAGATGAGTGTATGGTAGGTAACACGCCAAAAAAGTTATCATTATTATTTCTTTTTGTAATGTAAAACTAGTGGGATACCTTGCGCGATGGGCAGGAATTCGGTCCGTATCGGTTCAGTAAGTTTGTTATGCGAGGAGGTTTTCGGCTGATATCAGTTCAGGTCCTTATGGTATTGGTAGGGTTCCGACACTTAGTACAACAACTGAAAAGAAAACCCAAAAAAAGTCGTGATATGCATAAAAGGATATCGACACTTGTTGTACATCGATCGAAAACCATAAAATACCAGGACCAGTTCTAATAATACCGATACTGATACCGATATCGATATTGGATTAGTTCATCACGATATTGGTATGGTACTACCAGTTGCTATAACTTACGATACCTAAAAAACACTATTTTTAATGAACAACATGTATAATGAAATTTATACCTGAATGTGGAGATATTTCTCAAACAGTGAGAGTTCAGATCCTATTAAAATTAAAAATAGTAAAAATTTGGGTTTCAGTTAAAAAGAAATAGAATCAATATTTTAACTATTTGATTTTAGAGTTAAATGTCATTTTAGTCTATGTGGTTTGGACTATTTTGGCAGTTTAGTCCAAAAGTTTCATTTTTCACCTATGGGTCCAAAAAGGTTTCAACCTTGTCATTTTAATCCACTTGAACTTCATCCATATTTTCTGTTAACGAGAAGGGCAATTCGTTCATTTTATATGTAATTTTGTGAACTAGAAGGGCAATTCAGCCATATAAATGACCAAATTGTCTTTGTCGTTAACATAAATAATGGATCAAGTTAACCCAGTGGACTAAAATGGCAATGGTGAAACCTTTTTAGACCCACAGACGAAAAATGAAACATTTGAAATAAACTGGCAAAATAGCCCAAACCACAAGGATTAAAATAGTATTTAACTCTTGATTTTATTTTGGATACATAGACAGGTGGGCCATCATACAAGGTGGAATTAGGAAGGAGAGATGGTAGAATCTCTACAAGAAAAGGTGTTCAACACAAGCTTCCACATGCTGATTTTAACTTGGACCAACTAAACACCATGTTCGCTTCTCATGGTCTATCTCAAACCGATATGATTGCACTTTCAGGTAAATTGTTTCACACAAAAATTGTTGAGTAATTCCTTTCGGACATATTTAAATACTCTTCGTTTTCGTCTGGAAAGTTACCGTTTACAAATTGTTTAATCGCCGATCTAACTTTTTGCAACGATGTAAAACTCTTTTTCATTCTCCCGTCAATGCGCTCTTCAAACCACGGGTTATTCGCTTCCACGTTGCTCACAATTTTTAAAAACAACATTTTTGACATTCGAAACCTATGACGAAAAAAATCATCATTGTATTTCGGCTCTCCTCGACAATACAATGTGCCATAAGGGTTTCGTGGCCTTTTTCCTGATCACGACGGACATGTCTTTTTTTACTAGATGTGTCTGTGTCTTCTAGTTCGGCTTGTTCGATGAGATCTTTGAAAAAACATAAACTACTATTGGTTGAGGAGATATCATCGTCGGTAATGTCGGGTGGAATAAACAACGGTATTTCATTCCCTATTTTGAAAAATTGAGATATAAATGAGAAGAGAAATGGTTTGGTTTGTATTGTTTGGTTGAGAATAGTTTTGGTTTGTGTAAAATGGACTGTGAATGGTTTAGTTTAAATATAAATAAAATGTAATTTAAAAAAAACTAACGGCATTATAGCCGGTGAACCATCCCCAACGTTCAAAAACAACCTTCAATCTATTCGGTGATTCCTCCCCGCTTCCCTTTGTTTGCCGCACACAATATGGGGATGGCGGTGGTGTTACCGCGTGGTAAGTGGTAACAGGCTCACCGCAAGCCATCCCCGCACACGCCCCTTATACCCTTAATAGTTAAATGTTAATATTTTAATTTAATCTTTAAACTCTTGTTTTTTAAAGGAGCACATACACTTGGATTCTCTCATTGTGGTCAATTCTCAAAACGTATTCATTCCAAGGCTGGAATAGACCGGACCCTAAATCGCCAATATGCTCTTCAGCTAAGAGAAATGTGTCCGGTTAATGTAGACCCGAGGATCGCGATTAACATGGACCCCACCACCCCGCAAACTTTCGACAATGTATATTATAAAAACCTCCAACAAGGGAAGGGCTTGTTTACCTCTGACCAAGTCTTGTTCATGGACGCTCGGTCAAGGCCTACGGTTAATCTGTTTGCTTCTAACAACAATGCATTCAATCTGGCATTTGTGAGCGCTGTCACCAAGCTTGGCCGTGTTGGGGTTTTGACCGGTTACCATGGTGAAATTAGACGCGATTGTTGTAGGGTTAACTAGGAAAATGATGACCGTATTTTTTATTTATCTTAATATCTATAATGTAAATTTTGTTATCGAATAAGTAGCTACAATGTTAAAATACAAGTAGCTTTTGAAGAACAATCATGTTGATTATGTTTGAACAATGAATGCACTTTATTATTTGTAAGTACAAAATTGTTCACTTTAGTTTTTAGAGCATGCGTAGTTGACAATATTCAACCTTGGGCGTTTTGCGTCATGTGGCAGCCCAGTCAGCAATGGGACATTATGGGGCGTTTTCTAAAATGGGTGTAGTGGGGATGTGGGGATTGTGAGACATTATGTTTGTAATAAAATAAAATAAAATAAAAATTTAAAAATCTCATTAGCCAAATAATGGAAGCTCAAATGTGATTGGACAAGATTTCCCCCACCCGGCATGATTTATAAAACGCCCAAACCAAAAAAAAGCCAAACACGCCCACGGGGGCGGAGGTGCCGGCGTTTTCGGGCGAGATTCCGGGCAAAAAACGCCCCACTACGTTCGGTCTTAGACAACACATTGAAGTCTTAAAATGCTTGAGAATATAATACAAAACTAATTTTAAACACGTATGTATTTAACATACCCAGTGGCGAAGCTTGAGATTTCCAATAGGTAGAGGGGTCGAAAACGTATATACCCAAAAATTTCTATAAAACAGGGGCTCGAAAACATATATACCCAAAAATTTATATACGAAAACTACACTCTCATTACTGAGCGAAAAGTTCGGAGAGTTGGCCGCCCCCTCCCGCTCACTATATTGCGCCCCTGAACATGCCCCATTATAATAAAAATATTTTTATAAAATAGTGTTTTTGTAGCAACTATTTATAGTCTTCTTTCTTTTCCTTTTAGTGCGTATCAAAAAGTTTATAATAATTCATCATTTTTCATGCGGGAATTGTTATAATTGTTCTCAGGTGATTATGAGCAATGGCAATTATGGTTGTAACTATGGCATATATAAGAACTAGGGCAAAAATAAAATCTAATCTTAATCAACCCAAAAAAAAAACGAAAAATCCTTTTATGTCTTCTGTGTAAGATGCATTGCTTTTGAGGATTAAGAAACAAGAAAACCATTCATAGCTTTTCAAGTTAAGAAATAAACTAGAATACAAAACCGGTTGGCCAAAAAGGACCGAGCGCTTTGACCGGCATATTCATCTCTCATTTCGCTTGATTGCCAGCCATTCATGCAGAAACTTCTATTTCCTGCACAAATATATTCAACAATTTGTTAATAAACGGGCTGCATGGAAACCTCACAAAAAAAAAAAAAAAACTTTTTAACAAGTATGATATAATAATACCTGCCACTCTTAGCTGTAGGGACAATTATTCCTCTTTTCTCAAAGCTCTTGTATCGGTCTCTAGCTAGGGTACAACATGCCTACAATATTAAGATGAAGAATCTTTTGCACTTAGCAACAAACATACATACATACATTGCCGTTAATGTCAAAAGGTAGTTTTAAGCTTTTCTATACCTTCAACTTCCTCAAAGAACCGGTAATCTCTTCAGATAGCAACACTTGAACAGGCGCAGGCTCAAATCTGAAATGTAATTTATCAAATAATGCTGCAAAAGATACCATCAACTAACTAACTTTGCACTAAAAATAATATAATATTACTTACTTGTGCCTTCCTAAACGTGGTGGGCATGACTTTAGTCTTTCTTGTTTAGCGGTAACACAACGAAGATGTCGTTTCTTTTTCTCTTCATCCTCCCTGGCGATCTCATCAATTATATTTGGTAAGCTGCATTATTTGAACCAAAAATACAAGTTAGATAAATATAACAACAGCTAGCAAAAATGGGTAAAAGCAATTAACCTGTCGAGATCTTTAGAGAAGTCTTTTATCTTTTTGGCTTCTGCTTCCATCTTCAATTTTTCTTTGTTTCTAGACCTCTTATTCAGCTGTACTCTTGTTACCCTCTTTGTTTTAAAAGGCCTGCATGGTTATAAAATACAAATCGTGTAAAACTGGATCATAGATTAATACAAATCACGTCTTTTCTGCTTGACTGAAATGTAAGAATAATAATCTTAAATTTATGTAAAGCATATCACAATATCCATTATGTAACTCAAAATTGACGTAAAACACCAACTCATTAAAAAAACTACAGTCCAGACCAGACTACAAATTAATTCTCAAAATTGTTTTGAAACTTTTAACACGACTGCCAAGGACGCAAACAATTGCAGTTTGGAAATAGAATGTTACATACGGTTTCCGAAGATTGATTTTTTTACGTTTCCACGGATTACTTTGAGTTAACGTTTAAAATATAGTAGAAAACATTTCCTATTTTTATTCAAAAGATGTTTTTTGTGCTAAAGTTGTGTTAGTAAACATTTATTCGTTTTGCTGTCAAACAAAAGTCACTGCTCTAAATACAGAAAGGAAATCATTATATATATAAGTGTTATCAAATACTCAAATGAGAACTCAGAGTTAGACTTAGTTGGTGTTTGGTTAGCAGTCAACGGGTATGGAACTATGAATACTTGAAGCATTTGTTTTCCTGTTTTGTTAATAAATATGGCGGAAACTGATGCTCTGTTTGTAATATATGGGTAAGTGAAGCCCTTATATGAAGTTTAAGAAACACTTTTGATCATAAACAGGTTTTAAGAACGAAATATTAATTTACCAAAACCATACATACGAAGTCATTTAATTAAAAACGCATCACCTTGTTCTCATAAACTATTAAAATAACAGGCATACCTCTTCTCAAGATCTGCATCATCATTTTCATCAGCATCCTTCCCCTCAACATCATCATCACTCTCATTATCCGCATCTAGAAAATACATCTGCAAAGTTTTCTAACATTACGGATCCACTATCTAGATGAACCTAATTCTAAAAATGCAGAAAATTAAAGATACCCACATCTTCCTCATCAATAACTCCCCCTTCAACAGTTAAAGGAACAGGTGCTGGACGCAATTCTTTCGTATAAACTTTCTGCATTTCATCTGCAACAGCTTGAGCCAACGAATCCTGCAAAAAAACAATAAAAGTTAGCCAAATAATTCAAACATCTATAATCTATATCTATAATACTATATAAAGGAAATCTGATGTACGGAAATGTAATTTTACTTTGCGTCCAACTCTTACAGAAATATGTACAACTAATGAAAGCTTGTTTTATGGGGGTAAAATTGTAAAGAAGTCAACAATTTAAGACACTACAAGGGTATAATAGTAAATTGCATCTACACCCATACTCAATTAAAATCATTTCCTCCTCTGCTAAAGAAACCTAATCGACTGTCGACCGTCGACATCTTCAAAATCAAAACATTCAATTAGGAAGTCCAAACTTCTTCCTCTTTATTTTTCTCCTCTTAAAACCACCCATTGCCATCTATCTCAGTTGCATTTGAATCCAAATCAGAGACCTACAATTGGCCAATGACTCCTCTTCATGATTTTTTGGTTGAATCACGTAATTCGTTTTCTACAAATGGTTGCTGAGTTTTTGGATCTGGTTATCAAGTAGTAATATTTATTATACGGTTAATCGATTGGTTTTGAATTACGTTTGCAGGTTGCTTCGTTTTCATGGAATTTGGTTACTTAATCACTGATGCTCGATGGGTCTGTGGCGGTTGTTCTCTTGATCAAAGCTATGTCGTCGGTCAGTTTTCCTAAACCCTAATTTTTCAATTTTATGTTCTAATCTAAGTGACCCCATATCCTAAGTAAATCGAAATTTGTATCTAAGTTCTCTAATTGGTGTTCTGATGTTTGAAATTTCATCCATTTAGGGAAAAAGGAGTTCTCTAATTGGTGTTCTAATCGAAATTTGTATCCAGTTTCATCAGATTGTTATAAAGGAGAGTGAGGTGTGAGGGTTTCCCTTCATCGCCATTGCCGTCAGCTTCTAGGGAAAAAGTAAGGAATTTTTCATGATCATGATATTTGATAGATCAGATACATACTTGATGTAGCAGTAGTTTTCTTATAGTAATTGTGCTAAGGGCAGTTTTTTTATCTACAACCGTAGTTTTCGAGTGAGAATTTACGAGGGTCAAAACGATGAAGAAACTCTTCTTTTTCAAGGGATCCACATCTAGCAATGGATCAAACAATCTAGCATCATCTCCATTAAAAGATAAACAGTTCCACTCGGAGAACTCATCGGGGGATGGGCTTCAAGGGGCCCGTAAATCCAGAGCGAACTTCACGACAGATCAATACCAACGCAAGAGGTCATGTTTGTCAACCAAATGGTGGCAGAAAAAACCGCCACGGTTCCAATACGCAGCACCAGCATCGCCTACCAATGCTGGTTTGACTCAAAAACCTAGGTCACATTCGTTTAGAGACCCGAATAGAGAATCTAAACTCTCTACATCTACAAGAGACTGGGTCGAGAACGTAGTTGCGCACAGATCCCCAAAAAAACAAGCAAAACAGGTTGTTGAAAGACTTTCTCAGACTCGTGCTTTCCCAAGGGTTGACTCGAAAGAGTTTGACCATGATATTCCAATCACACTTGAAGATATATACTCTGGGTCTCCAAACTGTGTACCTCAAGACAGAACTGACAGAATCGTTAAAGAAAGTTCAAGTTTTGATGAAATAAACTGTGGGCTTGATGAAGTTTCTACTAGGGTTTTGGACTATGAAGAATCAGAAGATGCTGATGACGTTACGTTACTGAAAGCTGAACTGAATTTTCGTACACGAAAGCTGGAAAAAGAGAAAAACGAGTTGCAGTTGATTTTGGAGAAAGACTTAGACAGGACGTCAACTGAGTGCTCAATGAAGTTCGAGAAATATGAAATGGAAGAACATAGGCTCCGGGAACGAGTATGTGAACTTGCGGAACAAAACGTGTCTCTTCAAAGGGAAGTCTCAATGCTTGGAGAAAAAGAATTGGATAATCAAGCAAAGTCACGCATTCGGGTCAACAAGTCAAAGATTTGACCGTAAAGATGGAGGAAGCAATCAAAGAGAAACAAAAACTTCATCAAAATTATTCAGAACTAAAAGAAAAATGCAGAGCAGCTGAAGAAGATAGAGATCTTTTCAAAAGAAACTTAGAAGAAAAGGATAAAGAGTGCAAAGAATTGCATAAAGCCGTCACGAGACTTGTTAGAACTTCCGGTGAGCAAGATAAAACCATTGAAGGGTTGCGTGAAGGTCTTGAGAAAGAAGTAATACACTTTGACCAAAACCAACAGTTAAAGTCGCAAATTGAGCAATTGAGGTTAACCGGGGTCTAACAAAGTTTAAGAAAAGAAGCAGAATCGTATAGGATTGAAGCTGAATCTCTTAGACACGAGAATATAAACCTTCTACACCGTTTAAAAGGAAGTTCAGAAGATGGTTGCTTTTCAACATTAAGCTTGATCAAGAATTGTGTAGTCGTGTTCAGTGCTTGCAAAATGAAGGCATGTGCTTGATTAATGATAGTGTCCAGTTATACTTAAAATTAATTGAAAATGTTAAAGAAAGAGGATTACATAACGGCTTATATAGCCAATTTATCATGGAATCGGATATGAAAGTTCAAGGGTATGAAGGGGAGCCGAATGTCTAACAAGAAGTTTGCAAAATGTATCTGATGCGCTGCAAGAGAAGTCAACTCCGGATAAGGAATGTTCTGAGGTAAAGTTGACTTTATGCTTCTTGAGGTCAAACATATTTTTTACCTATAAAGCTAAGCACTTAATATCGTGATATATCACCGATATATCGGTGCAAAATATTGGTAAGAATATCGGTAATATCACCGATATTGACCAATATTTGACTTATATATCACCGGTTTTCCTGATATATATCGGTGCAAAATATTGGTAAGATTTTCGGTACTTGCTACAATTGTTAGTGTTTTGCAAGTTGCAAAAGGTTAATCTGTTAATATATAAATTCAGCATGATATTAAATTTACTGATATCCAACTGATATCCCACCGCGATTACCGATATCTCAAATACCAGTCCTTGACCGATATCCGATTTTTTACCAATTAACTGCTTAGCTATAAAGACAATGAATTTTGAATCTTTTGTTTGACTTGTGGCAGTTTATGAAATCTGAATTGAAAGCAGAAGCATTGTTGACAAGTTTACTGCGAGAGAAACTGTATTCAAAAGAAGTGGATGTAGAACGACTCGAGGCTGAGCTGGCAACAGCTGTCAGAGGAAACGATGTTCTGAGATGTGAAGTGCAAAACGCAATGGATAGTCTTTCTTGTATTACACACAAGATGAAAGAACTTGAACTCCAAGTAATGGTCGTTATAATTTATTTATTTTTTATATACAACATGATATAAGGTTTATAAGTTGTGGGATTTTTTGTTTTGTTTTTGAATAGGTGATCAAGAAAGATGAAAGCATTTATCATCTGCAAAATAGCAAAAAAGAATTAGCAGTCGTTAATGGGATCCTACCAAAAGTGTCGGAAGAACGAGACATGTTGTGGGACAATGTTAAGCAATATAGTGAAAATAACATGCTGTTGAATTCTGAAACGTTGTCTTAAGAAGCTGGCTCGATCTTGAAACGGCTTAAGGTGGTTGGAACGTATGTCGGAAACAAGAAGCGAGTTTTAGTGACACTATAATTTTCTTGAAACGGCTTAAGGTGGTTGTCTTAAGAAGCTGGCTCGATCTTGAAACGGCTTAAGGTGGTTGGAACGTATGTTGGAAACAAGAAGCGAGTTTTAGTGACACTATAATTTTCTGTGATATTAGTCGGGATACCCGCCGCAACGCGCGGGCATTCCAACTATTATATTTATATATACACACACGACGTATATATGATTTTTTTACGTTTTAGGTTTAAATTATGTTTTCGGCCCATATTGTCGGCTACTCGGCTCCGCTGCAACGCGCGGGTTTCCCACTAGTACCACTAAATGAATATAAGTACATAACCATATATATAATATATAATTAAGTATATATAAGCATGTAACCTGATGACTTTCAGATGTTGGATTGTATGAGCATCCAGGCGGCTCTACTTCCACAGCAGGAATAACAATAGCCTTATTCGAAACCTATCATAATCATCCACGAAAAATAAAGTGAGACAACTAAAAATAAAACCGCATCACCAAACAGGTATAGGTGAGCAACGTGCTTATGAATTAAAACCTATAAGCACGTTGCGCCTCACGTACGAAAAGCCCACCGCTTTTGCGATTTGGGCTTCACGCTTTGATTTTAGACCTTGTCGCTTTTGTGCGCTTCACGCTTTTTTAAACCAAGCATGTATTACTAAACAATAAATTTTAGCCAATGTTTAGTTTGATTATTAACCGAACCGAACCAAACCGAAAACAGACAAATTAACCTAATAAACCGAACCGATTAACCGAGATAACGCTAATAACCGAACCGAACCGTGCACACAATAGAATACATAAATGTAAAACTTTTACCTTTCTTTTCTTTACAGCATGATCAGCTGAAATACAAAACACACATTCATAAACAATAATAACTAATTAAATTTCAATTCTTTTAACACCAAAAGGATATTGATATACAAATAGGTAAAACTTAAACCTTCATCAGTCCATATATCAACCATGGTGGAACCATTTTTCTTCAAAGAAGTTGCTTCAGCTTTAACCTCTTTCTCTTTATAATTCCTACACTTTTTAGTATTGGATGATGGCACAGGTTTCACAAAAGAATTCTTTTGTAGTATGCTATCCACACGCAATATCTTCTCTCTGCTTTTGTCAATCTTACGCTTCACAGACAGATCTTCAACCACAAAATTATTATTAAAATATGAAATAAAAACAGAAAACAAGAGAAAGAAGAAGAGGTTAAGTAGTAACCTCTGGATTTGTCGAGGAAGAAGAGAGAATCGCTAGGGAGTTGGGTGAGAGAGCCGCCGGAAAGGGCGTCCTTGGTGGATTTGTCGTAGAAATCTTCGATGTCTTGTGTGCTGATGTTCGATCTCCATGCTTTCTTCCCTTTCCTTGAGCTTTTTGATTTACCCATTGCTGCAGCAGCAGGTGGAGAAACTTAAAACCCTAATTGATCCAACTGGTGGAGAAGGAAGGAAGGAAGGAGGCGGGTGTTGTTAAAGTTTGTTGTGTTTTAAGGGTATGTATTTGACAATTTAAGTCCTTTGGTTATTTGTAAGGGTCAAGTTTCGCCACCCTACTATTTACCCCACACAGTTTCAGTACTGTGCGGTTATTCTCACGTGTATATACGGGTTGAATAATAAAAATAGTTTATTTGTAAACAAGACAAGTAGACATATATGATTAGGGCCTTTCAAATCGCTCGCCGCTCGTCGCTCACTCGCCGCTCGTTCGGAAATTGCTCGGAAAATGCTCGTTCGATTTGACGCTCGGTTGTAAACGAGCCGCTCCGCTCGGTTCGGTTTGTAAACGAGCCAAGCATGAGCAAAGGTCCGCTCGGCTCGGTTCGGCTCGAATTTTTATTTTTAACTAGTGTATATATATATATATATATATACACATAGGGGACCGCTAGAATGAGAACCACCACGAGTTATGAGAACCGCGAGAACCAAGTGCCACGGAGGGGCGTTGACCACGATTTTTTTTTACAACTAGATCCGTATATTTTAACAACATTCGTAAAAAAAAAATTCAAACGGCGCGCCCGATGGGGTAGTTTTTTACACCCAAAGTTTGGTGTTTTTATTATTTTTTTGTTTTTTCTTTTTTTTTTTACAAACTTTGGGTGTAAAAAACTACCCCCTCGGGCGCGCCGTTTGAATTTTTTTTTTACGAATGTTGTTAAAATATACGGATCTAGTTGTAAAAAAAATCATGGTCAACGCCCCTCCGTGGCACTTGGTTCTCGCGGTTCTCATAACTCGTGGTGGTTCTCATTCTAGCGGCTCCCTACATACATATACACATACATATATAGGGAGAAGATCATGCGAGAACCACCTCTTATTGCGAGAACCGCGAGAACCAATGTGAACAAAACAAAAAATGCCTAAAAATAGCTAAAAATCACACAGATTTTTTTTTAATATTTTTTATATAAAAATCGCTACTTTTCGAAGCAAAAAAAAATTAAAAATTTTTTTTTTGCCACTAAAAAAGTAGCGATTTGAGCATAAAAAATATAAAAAAAAAATTTAGATTTTTTTAGATTTTTTTTTAGGTTTTTTGGGGGTTTAGTTTTTAGCATTTTAGCTTTGGGGGGGGGGGGGGGGGGGTTAGGTTTTTTGGGGGTTTTAGTTTTTAGCATTTAGCTTGGGGGGGGGGGGTAAGTTTTTTTAGGTTTTTTTAGCTATTTTAGGTTGTGTTCACATTGGTTCTCGCGGTTCTCGCAATAAGGGTGGTTCTTCGCAAGAGCTCCTCCCTACATATATAAACATGTATATACACATATATATATACACAAATATAAATTATACATACAAACACACCTATATATACACACACATTACACATACATATATACTTAAATATAAATTAAATTTTTAGTTTTATATATATACCATTATATTAGATTTTGGTCCACTATATACAAATTTACAACTATATCTAGACATACTAGTCCAACCACCTCAACAAAAAAAATAATATTAAATCTAAAAGTTAAACCCTAAACCGATAAACGAAAGGCTGCTCATCGCCATAATGTTTCATGTCGTTACCCTAGGTCGATCGTCTCTTGCTCTCAACGTAATTGTTTGTGCAATATGATCATCGCCTCGTTGGCCACAACATTGTTATCAGAAAAATATTATACCATGAAATGTGTATGTTTTTTAAGACATAAAAACTTGAGACCAAACATTGTCACTATCTCTCTCAGCAAATTTAAATCGGGCGACACGGTTGTCCAAATTGCTCGAACTTCGCTCGACGCTCGCTCGGAATATTTACGGCTCGAAAAACGCTCGCTTGATTTGAGGCTCGGTTTTAAATGAGCCGCTCCACTTGGTTCGGTTTGTAAACGAGCCAAGCACGAGCAAAGGTCCGCTCGGTTCAACTCGGCTCGTGAACAACCCTATATATGATAGTTAGTTATTCCAGGATTGTAATCATTTGCTCATACTGATTAATACCCAACCCAGTTGTAAAGTGTTTGCCACGGTCATCAATTCTTTAGGGAACTTTTTAATTATTTTTGTAGCCAATGAGATAACGAAGTAATGAAATAATTTTCATTAAATACATCGGAGAATCTACGACATATTTGACTATATTTTATTATGTTTAATTGTTATCTATATTGTTGAATATTTTTAATCATAGTTAAATTTATATATTGGTTAATGATAACAAAATTGAACAAAAATTGTCATGTGGTAATTGTAGTTAAACATAATAACGATTAAACAAAATAAAAGTTACTTGTAGTAAAATATATTAATTGTAGTTATCCATATTAATTGTAGTTATCCATACGGTATTTATTGGAATGGTTTATTAGAGTTTAGATGGAAGATTAGATAATACTAGTGGGAATACCCGCGCGTTGCCGATGGTACCTTATGTTTTTTAGCCCACGTTGCATGACGAGTTTCACATAGTTTATCTTTAATATCAATTCGCTAAAACAACTAATATATCAATTCACAAAGAGCAATCTATCGCACGTTATCGCGTCTTTGCTTCATGTTCTGACTTGAGAAGTGAATTAAAGCTACATAAACATTTGCTAATTTTGGAGGAGGTGACAAACCAACAATATTGTTTGTTTGGTGTGTTATTTTCAAGGATGGTTGGACCCATGCTTTTTACTGGGTTTGAAAGTAACCTAGCTTTTGACTTTTATGGCCATCTTTCATCTCAACTGCACATATTTTTGTCAATTTAAACTCATTAACAATAGTAATCAAAATCAAAATATAAGCAAAATAAAACTCACAAACTCATCAAACCAAGTTTAAAATTTATAACAAGGGTTTACAACAAACCAATTATTAAAAAAATCATATAACTAAGACCATCTGCACTCCATAGCTAGACAATGTACCAGTTCACCATCTCTTGGTGACATGTACGATTTTACTATCTGTAGAACCAACAAATGTACTTAACCGTCTGTAGCATTCATGAAGCAACACAAAGCCGACAACAAGCGGATCATGAACCAACATGGATGCCCAAAAGAGAAAAACAGAACGCGCTTATCGACAAGACGTGGTAAAACCGACAGGCTGAAAAGGGGTAGTACTTGGTGATGGTCTTGTATTGAATCTGAGTTAATTTTTAGTTTTTGATTTGTTTAATCTAGAATCTATATTTACCACTTGGTGCACAAAAGAAGTGATAAAATGGAACTTGAAAACTCCAAATAGACATAAGGTATGAAAAGTGCATAAATTGATGCTACATTTCTAACAAGTTCTTCAAACAACACAATCTTTCCATGTTCCAAACAGAGAAGAATATTTCAACTAAAAAACATAACATAAAACTCAAAAATCGAATCCCTTCCTCCAGATAACACTTCTCTAAGCCACCAAGGTGCTAGCAGTGGTTGATTCACTGCAAAACATAATAAACATTTATTAGAAAATCAATGTATATAAACTGTCAAAACTGATCTTTTAAACAATCCAATTTGACCAGCAATGGATCCCAACGAATGACGATAATAAACGATGCATACAAAACAATATTGACGACCATTTATAAAAGATATATTAGCTAAGAATAGTGTAACATACTATTTCCAGACATGGGGAAGCTTCTTGGTCTTCTTGTAGTAACGGGCAAGACGATGAATCCTGCTCTCAACAAGAATCAACCTGAACTTGGAATCTTTGTCCTTTCGGTTCCTCTCCAAGTGCTTCCTGATTGCAACTGCCTTCTTGATCAGGTGGTATAAATCCTCGGGAATCTCAGGAGCAAGCCCTGATATTTTATTATATTTTTAAATCAGAAAACAATTACAAAATATACACACGACCAATAAATAAAAAATGCATACCATGTGCTTTGAATCAAACAGCAGGATGGAAAAAAGTAAGAAAAAACTGGGTGACTATAAAACAACTGGACTTAATTTAGTAAGATGAGAACTGAAATAAAAAAAAACGACACCGTTCTGAAGTGTGGCTATGGCATCCCAAATGAAACCAAACTTTTAAGTTGTCTTCTCCACTCTCCACAACAGCACCCAATTCCACAAAAGTACATGTCACAACTTATCAATATTTCAAGCTCAGTCAGTTTCATATGTTATGGTCTAATATCGTGATTTCCTTGTTGTCATTGACCGTGTGGTTCAGTCACTGTAGGCAGCAAAACAAGGTGTAACTCGAACAAACATACAATAATCAAACACGATGTATCGGGTTGTGTCGTTAATGAACGAAGAACGGGGCCTCTGCTTGTGTTCCTTCATTTTAGTTAAACGAACAGAATCTCTAGTTTGTGTTTGTTCATTCACTAAACGAACGAACACAAACGAACTTCCCGGCCGAACGGTTCATAAACCGTTCGCTGAAAGTTCGGTTCGTTTGCAGCCCTACATACAAAGTCTAAAGTATGTATGCATGCCAAAAAGTGTAAAAAACTCATCTCAGACTCATATAATTATTTATAATATATGTATGCATGCCAAAAAGTGGTTGCGGGTTAATAGAACCCATATTAAAAAAATTTACCCCTAGACCCATTACCCAGCCCTTTTGGTGAGATGTTTGATGTTTCAAGTTGAAATGGCCTACATACCAACTTTCATCACCAGAAATAAAATGATATGTATTATTAGTATTAATACATACTCGACAGGGATTATTGTTTTGTCTTTTGTGGAAAGGTATTATAAATATATATGTTACAGCCATTTAGAAAAATTTTGGATATTTAACAACTAAACAAACACTTACAGGCTCTGTTTGGCGGTGAAAAGCTTCCAACCTTGATTTGAGAACTGCTGCAGTATCATCCTTCCTTTGCATTAAAGGCTCTCCAGTATAGTCACCTACAAAAATAAACAATTTGATGCATGTATTAGGTCGGGTGTGATCATTAAGGACACCAAATGTGTATTTTTAATGCAAAAAACCTCCTAATTCACGTTTAAACTAAAATCACAAATAAGGATGATAGGCAATTACACATTTACAAATTTTCCTTTTCAGTATTAAAGGGTTATTTAAGATATATGATTAATAAACTCAACAGGTGACTGACTAAACCCAAGGAAAAAAGCTCGCCTTTTACGATGTTCATTAATCTTCCTAATTGAAGTACATATCGCTTCATCACAAGCTTCAATCTCTTTACCTTTCTCAGTAGCAGCTAGTAAAGCATTCAGTTCCCTTTGTACTGGAAACGGGACATCCACCAACACATCATAACACGCATTTCCAACTGGACTATTTCCCGAAAGTTTAATCTTATATTCCAAATGGATAGGCTGTGGTCCATATGTACATGCAATAATTTCTGGATTCTTTTAGGCACACTTTGGCCAACCATTGACCTGTTCCAGCCATTTGAGTGATTTGACCCGTTCCATTTTCTTTTTACCTATTTTTACCTGCTCAAACGCAGATGGGCTGAAATCAGTAACGCATATTATTATTAACTAAAGAAAGAGAGTCAAAAGAAAAATTTACACCCGTAGTCAAAACATGGAGCTAAAAGTAAGCTAGATAGTTGTACCATATGTAAAAAGTACAAACACAAAGCATATAAAACCTAATAAGTTACCAATGGTTCTCCCTGTGCTACTGATAACTCCTAAATTGCAGACGTAACCAACCTGAGGTAGCAAATTTAGCGCTCTTGCATCCGTCACATCACTTAAACCAAAAATTGATTCATCAATCAAGAAATTAAGCATCAGAAACAACTAAATTCATGCATAATTAAAAATTACTTACAATCGTTGAAGGCTCCTGAACAAACTCAATGCTTGTTCGCTTGTGACGCTGAGCTTTCAAAACACAACAAATCCACTATCAAACACAAATTAACAAATATTTCACAATCAAACATTGAAAACTACTAAACCTCACCGATCATTTAAATCCAATTGGCTTATCCAGAAACGTTGTCAATGTAACAACAGCATCACTAACAAGCTTAAACCCTAAAACACAAATTTCACAGTGAAGGTGGAATTGTGAAATAATCATGTAAGAGATAATTTATTTAAAAATTTATACAAATCAATACGTATATGTGTGTGTGTATAAAGAGAGAGTGTGAAACTGAAACGATTTTAGAGAGACAGTAAGGAAGTTACCGGAGACAGAGTAATTTTCTGATGTGAATCTGCTTCTCTTATGGCTGTAACACTTGATGTTTCGCCGGAGCTTCTTGAGGCCATCTTCGTCACTCCCCTAACCACCACCAAAACCCTAAAAGTGAAAAACGAAAATCAGATAAAATCTTAATAATGGCCCAATTAACTATGACCGGAAAATGTAAAACCCTTACCGTCGTCGGCGACTAATGGCAAATACCTACTCTGTTGTTTCCGGCGGGGAACCAGCGTAGGAGACCTCACAGGATTGTGAGAAAACCCTCTTTTCACGTACTCTCTCCCATCGCCCTTTCACTCTCCAACCCTACTGTTCTCTCTGCCATCTCTTTCTCTTCTCTGCATATGCAATTGAAACTGAAAGAATTGAATCGAAAGCATAGGCGTTAGCAAAAGGAAAAAACCAGACCCGACCCGACCAGACCATTACCCGATCCGACCTGAGAACCGATCAAACATAAAATACAGAACCAATTCACTACCCTAAATATAGGGTCGGTTCCGGTCCATAGGTCCAAGTCGGGTTTCACCATGAAAAGAATCGAGAACCGACCCGACCCGACCAAACCCTATTTTATATGAAAAATTGGAACCGATCTAAATACCTAGGTACTTGGGTTCGGGTCAGGTTAGGTATATTTTCGGTTCAGTTCTCGGTTATTTTCGGTCCGGACCTAAACTTGCTCACCCCTACGAAAGCATTCATTCAATCATCCATACTGAAATCCCCCAATTACTTGGGTGAAATACAAATTTAACCCTCTAAAATGGCTTACACATCCTTGTACATAGTGCTTCATAACTTGTAAGCATGATAAAATTACAATCTTATCCATCACATTTGCTTTATATACTATTATAAACTAGTGGGTTTATCCGTGCGTTGCAGCGGGATCCAAAAATACATGCAATAGAGCAATGTGATTATACACAAAATGCAATTGTACACCCAATGTTGTGTTTCGAATAAACCCTTATGGAATTAAAACTCGGCTGCTCATGATAGCCTACTACAGTAAACCACATCGTATGCAATATGTTTAAAACACCCATCAAATATTACCACTTGAATTGTTTGTCCTTAATTTATAAAAGTCATAATTTATGATGTTATTGATATCAGCAAACATGATGGAATGCAATTATGTAAAATACGTATGATTTTTTAAACACAACCATTAAAGTGGGCATGAAAAAATCCTGGTTTTATAGATGTTAGCTTCATCTATTCAAGTCCATACCCTTAGACTGCAAATATGAAGGCAACAACAACAGAAACATGTTCTTCATTAACAGTTATGTCCCTTGAACTGCCATTGGTGGCATCGGTCTGTCGGAACTGACAACCGCTATCACCAACAATGACGGTTTCTGGTGACATGGCATAATCTACAATAACGAAGAAAAATACATAAAGTTAGTTATATAAGTCAGAAATTCAGCATCATACATGTAAGTGTTTCTGAAGCAACGCTTTCATCCGAAATTGCATCCCTTCCAATTATTCCGGACGGATCATTAGTAATAACCGTAACCTGTGAGCCTAATTTTGTAGTAATCTGCAAGTCATAATAAAATCAGTATAACTTGATTTAATTACGAATTATTTATTTAAATATTGAAAATTCCATAACAAATATATATATATATTTTTTAGTCAACTGATAAAATATTTCATTCCAATCAACACGGCAAATTACATAAGAATAGCAGGTAGACGGGCAACAAACTGCGCCGCCATCCCCTTCTGAATAACAAAATTTAATTAGAAATAACATACGAGTTGGTGAGCCTCTTGTAAATCGACCGAAGGGCCAATAGAAGCAATGGCAATATGAGGACGAATCGGCTCCGATAATACCTTATTAACCACTTCTTCTACAAGTTTAGTCCTTTTTAACGAATGTTGAAAATTTTGTAAGTGTTTGTAGGTAGGTTTGGACTTATTCTGGTTTCTATGAAATACAACGCTATTTCAATAAGCGGACTATGAATTCGCTATAAGGGGGAGCGAACTCTAGCTCACTTGCACACCAACCGCGTCTAGCACGTTTTAATGTTCAAATGAAAGAGCAGACTATCTAGAAACCAAAATAAACCCAACAAAAAAACCTACAAACACTTTTAAAAATTATAAACCCCTAGACGTTAGAAAAGTTCAAAATTATACCTTAAGTATCCTGGCTGGATCAAAACGGGACCGGAACGTCCTTATCAATCTCTCACAAGCGTAGAGCAAGATTGGAACCGCCAGGTACATCCAAGTCTACATCCGAAAGTCATGATTAGATCAAAGATTATATATACCTATTTCTAAGACATTAATAAAGCAATCAAGTAAAAAAAAGGTTATTATTATAAAATGAGATATCATACAGAAACTAACCGTTTTCTTGTACCATTCCTTAGTGAGGTAAAGTTTGATACCGTGAACTATAAGCATCGCGTAGACGATAACAAAGAGGTGGTGGGAGTACCAAAAGACATTAAATCCGGTTTTTTTGTTAATAAAGGCAATAGGTCCCTTTAATATCTTTTCAAAGGCACCATACCACTTTGAGTTTTTGAATACATCAAATCTCTTTGATTTCATATAGTGTGAAGGTGGTTTGAGACCTTTTCTTAGCCATGCTAGTGTAAAAGCTATAGTCATTAGTACTACCATTATTATTATTATTCCTGTATACCCTTCTACTTCCTTCAGAAAATGCCAATAATTCTTGGCTTGATCCCCAAAAAACTGTTGCATCGGTTTATACTCTTCCTCCGTTGCGTGGATTAATCGGGGGAAGTCACATGCTAAATGGGAAATCGCGTGTAACCCAACTCCAATGGCAATCGCTACCGCAATGACCTATAACGCATATAGTAACACTAAAAATTGGTATTTTTATTTGAAGTTCCAATAGTAAGTTTTACACATATCAAATTAAACTCTTAAATACAATCATCATAGTATGATTCAACGGTATCCAAGTTTCTAGAACTAAGAAACAATATATAAGTTAAAGTCTGAATAGCATTAATCATTTACTAATGCAAAATGCCAAAAGCTTAAAACTCAAGAGATTCCTTATTTAATTAGTTGATTACCTAATGTTCGGTTCTAATATTTGATTAGTCGTTGGGCTAATGAATTAGTAATATTGATAATTTAGAAATAAATTTAATTAAATATGTAGGTTAATATAAACGAATGGATAACTTAGAAATAAATTTAACTGAATATGTAGTGAACATAAACAACTGAACGTAAATGAACAAACATAAACAAATGAACTTCTCACCGAACTGTTCATTTAACGCTCGGTCAGCATTTTTCATATGTGAGAATATTGACTTACTTGGTGGAAATTAATATTGTCATCGAACGGAACCACGACACCTAACTTAGTCTTGTTCCTCAACCAAGTAATTGTGTTTCGACAAACGGGTAATAACATAATCGCCATGTTTAACTTTAAAGTCTCAGCTGCTCCTTTAGCTATAGATACACATGACCCCAATACATCGTATACAGCTCGGTGTTTGTATTCAATGTACTTCCATGAAAATAAACCAATCATTGCTACTATCCAAAGTACAACCACCCAACATCTCTGCCAGTTATCATGTGCGTGTTGGTTTCGTCTGTTGGCTTGACGATTCGCTCAATTGTTGTCTTTCGTTACGTTTTGCTGCCTCTTTTAATAACTCCTCCAGCTTGTCAATCTGTTTGATAATTAATCACTAAATATTCTCAACACAAGTATATCAAATGTAGATGCAGTTTGTTTAATAATAGTACCATGATGTACCCGCGGTTGTCGCGGTCTAATTCTTCCATGATTAATTTTGTATATTTGCCTGCATGATTTTATAGCTGATAACTGGTTGGCTGACGCGCTTGCCATGATCATCTGTATTAGTTATGATTTACGAATAATAGTCAGGACAAACAATTCTAATCTACCACTAACAGCTCTTTAAATTCTTGTCCATCTTTTTTTTGAACGGCCAACAAATCAATCCCAAGCACTCTCGGAGAACCCACTGGACAAACGGAGTACTTCGAGAGTAACCCGAGTCGTCCACCACCAATTCCGGGGAAAACCCGATAACCCACCCGCCCGTAGGCACGACGGTAAAATTACCGGTAAAACCCGTTTGGCTCAAGGATCGAACCCAGGTTTCCCTAGGTCTCCTATCACTGCCCACCAGTGCCTCACTCCTTTTTGCACCAAATGAGAATTGAACTTGAGTCTTCAAAGAAAAACTCAAGTACTCTTACCACTTGAGCTAGAGGTCATTGGCTAAATTCTTGTCCATCTAATGGTTTAATAATTTGTATAACAAGGGGTATTTTATATCTCATTATCTATTATTTATGGATCATCTTACATGTAAATATTCAAATAATCGTTTTTTCTATACCTGTCTGATTTCGGCTTCTGTGATCTTACCATCTTTATCTTCATCAACCCTGCATTTGGTTGTTTCTGAATATAAATTTTTCTCAAACAAAATATAAACTAAAAGACTAATAAACAAATTAAATTGTAGATACTCACATGTCTAGGAAAATCTGTAGCCTTGAATCAAAACTCTGAGTAGTAATTTCCTCCAAAAACTCCTTAAATTGTTCTTTGTTAATAGAATTACCGCTTATGTTCTTCCGGCGGCAAAGTGAATCAAACAAACCTTTGGCAAATTCTTTTGAATGATTGTCCATCCCTACCAAATTAAAAATAAAACAATAACCGTAACCTGTGAGCCTAATTTTGTAGTAATCTGCAAGTCATAATAAAATCAGTATAACTTGATTTAATTACGAATTATTTATTTAAATATTGAAAATTCCATAACAAATTTTAATTAGAAATAACATACGAGTTGGCGAACCTCTTGTAAATCGACCGAAGGGCCAATAGAAGCAAAGGCAATATGAGGACGAATCGGCTCCGATAATACCTTATTAACCACTTCTTCTACAGTAACCTGATCATAATTAGGGCATACAAAACATGTCTAATTACACGATTTCGAGTATAATTTGTGATTAATGTACGAGTTAGGGTTTGAAAAAAGTAACCTGGAGAGAATGATTGAAGGAGCATGCGGCGACATGATCATAATTAGGGCATACAAAACATGTCTAATTACACGATTTCGAGTATAATTTGTGATTAGTGTAAGAGCTAGGGTTTGAAAAAAAGTAACCTGGAGAGAATGATTGAAGGAGGATTGTTCTTCTTGTTGTTCTTTAGTGCATCCAACCGTTTCCAATATTGAAAAACCTCATTCAATTGAGAGGCTTTCCAGTTTTCCAGTATTGAAAACCTCTTCCGGTTGTTGAAGGCCTAGAAGGACGGGAGCAGAGGTGAAATCCCGAAATTGTCCTCTAAGCGTCTTAAAACTTTGGAGAATATCCCATTTCACCCCTCTAACATAGCTTCTTTCTCTTGTACACAATGCTTTAAAATCTATATGTGTGGCAAATTACCAAAAGGGCAAAAAACCCAATTTCTTTAATCTATTATAGTTGGAATGCCCGAGCGTTGCTGCGGGTACGTTTGTTTTGATGCTATGTTAACTTGACATAATATGAATGTTCGTATTGTTTTATTTCATTATAAATTCTAAACTCTACATTTAAAAACTTTTAGTTACTCGAAGTGGATAGAAAATAAGAAAAAATAAACATTAAGAGAGGAAATACGAGTATTTTTTAGAAAACTTATACCTAGATAAAACTCAAATTTCATCCGGAATAGAATGGATAGTATATCCTAACTACAACTTTCAATTTTCTAACAATGGTATTGTTATCCTAAAACCTATTCTACCGTATAAAAATTTGTATAATTACCGTAAACACCATCACAAAATTAAAGCCGCCAGGTTCATCCGACATGCCGACCAATTTTCCCATGAAAGCTACCTGTGACCACCTCATCTAGATATCCATTCAAAATACGGAATTTTTTATATCCAACGTAGCATATTTATGTTTGACTTTTACAAAATCACCAATTTGCTAATATTAGTTTGTTAACATTCATGAACTGACAAGCTTAATATTTATAAAGAAAAATCTAAATTTTGGACCACTTTGATTACCTTGAGATATATGTCAATGGCTCTGTAAAGATCATCATGCTTCAGCCTTGCGAGTCCAGGAACAGCTTCGATCAACGCAATGAACTTCGACTATGGTACATTCACATCTCTAGCAATCTCTTGCAAATATCCATCAACAAGTTTTGATACTTTAATCATCGAACCATTTAACGCTGATGAAGAACTTGTCTGTTGACTTCGACTTGGCAACAGGAACTGCTCCAAAATGTTCAAAATTACGTCAACGTCATATATCGTATCACTACCGTTTGACACAGACGGAATCATCAAATCACAAACTTTTGCTTCATCCAATTGAAGTGCAACCCTTCTTGCCAATTCTAGTTTTGAAGAAACCGAAGCTTGAAATACGTTGACCGCCTTTAATAGTTTGAGCAAAAAGCTGCACGAAACCACATTTCGTTCGGTTGGGAGTAAGGTAATTATAGATTCTAAGAGCAGTCTGCTATTTAAAACTTGAAGGATCCGATCCGCTATTCAAACCCAACCCGTTTTCGAGTTTTCTTGAAATTTTCGGAAGCCATTTTGAAGTGTAGATTTTCAAAGAAGCGCCGGCAGGATTAGGCGGCACTTTCCCGCCCGATTTAAGCGCTGCCATTGTTCTCCAATAAAGATAGATCCATAATTTTCGAGTTCATTAATTGTGGGTAAACAGCAGCTTCCTTGATGTTGTGTATGCTCACATAGTCCACCCTGTTCTTACGTTGTGATGACCCAACCTGTATGTACCCACAATTAATGAACTCAAAAGAGAACAAATGAGAAGCCTCCAACGGGAAGAAAACATTAAGGCAGAGCTGCAAAGATTGAAAGTGTGTGTCGCAGAGGAAGCAGAGGAGCGGCTATGCTCGCAGGTGGGTGACCTTGAAGCCGAGACAGTCGATCATGCACAGGAATACCGCTCCCATTTAGTGGGGTTATTGGAACAGCTAGAAGCCGCTCACAAGTTCATCGAATCAGCATCCTTTGATCCTTGATGAACATGTTTTCTTATGCTATGTAATAATGGTTGTGTCATCTTTGTTATGGATTATCATGCCCAAAATTGTATAATATTATGGTGATAAAAAAGATTACTGATTTCATATATCTTTCAAATATTTTTAATTATTGCATAATAGCACCATACATATATCATTACATCAAAAATAAATTTGCTAACAAACCATAAGTCTCATGTCATAAGCATCCTACATTTTGATCACTCTCTATACTCTCCTACCGCCTCCAGTCCCCTTTTTTCCTGCGTAAAAAAAACATCGGTTTCAAACAAGATAAAGCACGTCCAAACAAGATATTTTCATTGTAGTTGATTAAGTTAATAGTAGTATAAACTGGGAAGTCTTCAACGTGAACTTTTTGTAACTTTGGAGGTGATTTATTTTAAACGCATTAAAAACTAATTTAAATAATCAAAAACTAATTTAAATAATCGACATTATCGGAGTACCAAGGGGAAAAATTCATACCTTTGGATATCATCAAGAATTACAAGGCGTGGTCCAGGTGGGATTCTTACATCTCGCAGAGCACTGATCTACATATTACAAGACAATAATCAAAAGTAGTAATGAGAAATCAGACATGGTAAAATGAGCCAGTCAAGCGGGTTTGGATCAAAAAGGATACTTTTTCACTATTGTCTGGGTTGGGTTGACCCGAAACATTTTTTTCCATGTTGTTTAAGTTCCGTATAAGTAAGTAGTGGCAACTATGATTAAAATCTTTTACTTCAATGGTAACGTAGTTTTTCAATGGAATAACTTAGGAATTTTCTACTATAGTTGATAATTTTACCTGTTTAATAACCCGTTAAAAGATAAAACATACCCAAATTGACCCATTCATAAGTAAATGGATCGAAATTGTAACATTTCTTCTAAAAGCTATAAACTTGCCTGTCAGTAAGCAGGGGCAAAGTAGGGTGAGTTAACAAGCCTTTCTTGAAGTTTTTCTCATAACTCTCGTCTAGACAACATGGATCTAGTTTCACTGTACAACACATCTTCAGCTGGTGGCTTTGAGAACTTTTCCCCTACCAGCACAATGCGTAAATAAGTAATTGCAGTTTACAGTTTACCCATTAATAATCCGGACCGATTATCCATTTGACCCTTAAATCATAATCTCACCTTGAAGAGTCCACCCTGAACAAGCGCAAAGAAAACACCAGATGTGACAACATTAGCAGCTGGATTAGGACCCCTCATGCCACTAACCAAAGAAAACATCACTCCCGACCCAAAAATATTCTGATTATGATATCGTTGGTTCGTTTCCTCTTAATAGATGGTGATCGAAGAATAAATTGATTGTGATCGCTGCTTATTTTGAGTACAAAGATTAATAGAAAGGAATTAAAACGGAAAATGGGTTTTTGATATAAAACACAGTAGACCCGAACATGCAGAAACCCAATTATTTGGTACAACATATGAAAATTTTAAAACCCAGTTCTTTCATATCAAATAAGCAAATTACATTGAAATAAACAAACAAATGATTTATCATTTTTGTTTGATGTACGGTTAATCACATGTATTGTTGAATACAATGTAGAAATTTTAAAAAAGTTATTTTAACCCTAACAAAAACAGGGAATCGGGGAATAACCTGTATCGATCTTCATCCGTTCGTTCCTTCTTAATGGATATGGAATCAGGCGGTAGGTATTCAGGGTGAGACGGTGGCGTGGCGGTTGAAGACGGTGGTGTGGCGATTGAAGACAGTGGCGTCGCCGGTGAAAAGGAGTGAATGGCAATCAAACGGTGTGTCGGAAAGGTACTGAAACGGTGGCGTGGTGGTTAAAGTAAGTTAACGGAGGGGTTGAAAGAATGAAATGCGCTCCGGCCTGATGGCTGTAACTGATGTTTGCTTTATGATAAAAAAAAATAAAAAAAAAATCATTGAGGGTATGTTTGGCAAAAGTAGCTGGTGGCTGCTAGCTGTAAGCTGGTAGCTGGTGGCTGGAAGCTGGTAGCTGGTAGTTAGTAGCTGTAACTTTTTAGATATATTTGGTGTTTGGTAGAGTAGCTGGAGCTTTTAATAAAATGTATAAAATGACCAAAATGGACATAACTAAAAATTTAGAAAGTTGATGCATTAAAAAGTTTCCTATTTTTAGAGGTTAAAATAGTCATTTTTTCCCTAAAAGCTTGTAGCTCCTTCTAAACGCTACTAGTAGTAGCGTTCAACCAAAAGCTTCAAGCTCCTAACCTAAAAGCTTAAAGCTCCTTCAACCAAACAAGACTTTTTATTGAGTAGGAGCTTTTTCTTAAAAGCTTAAAGCTAGAAGCTCCTAAAAGCTCCATGCCAAACATACCCTGAATCTTCTTTGAAGGAGATGAAGAGGTTGACACTTAATGCATTCAATTTCGATGAAAATAGGTTTCGTCAGTTTTAGGTTTCCAAATGATGGTTGCAATTAAAGGGGTGTTTGGGATTCCTTCTCAAATATGACTTATTAACTTATATAAGTAATAAGTGAAATAAGTGAGAAGTTAGAAATTCTAACTTCTCAAAAATGACTTCTCAACTCACAAAATCCTTCAAAATAAGCTAAGCCAAACACTAAAAAACAACTTATTAACTTTTATAAGTCAATAAGTCATAAGTTGCTCTAAAATAAGCTAACCCAAACACCCCCTAAGTTCGGTGAATATAATCGTTGTTTCCTCTCCAGCAATTAATCTGTGGGAATCTGAATTACCAATTATGTCCTCAAAGCGTCTTAAAAGTTTGGACATTATCTCATTTTGCCCCCTCTAAAATGGCTTCCTTCATTTATACGCGTAGCTTCAAAAGTTGTACACATTGTAAAATTACGATAAGGGTAAAAAACCTAGTTTCCTTAATAAAGGTATATATATAGATATATAATAAATGAAAGTGATTTAGGCCACGTGTCACTTAATTAGGGCATCCTCGGTTCTTTTTTCCCGCCCAACAGTACCACACTTCCATCCCTTTTATACTCCCTCCGTCTCCCTTTTTCCTTTTCAAAACCCTAGATCTGAATCTCCTTCTCCTTCTCCTGTACTATTCTCCCTTCTTAATCAAAGATCAAACTAAATCATCTCATCATGAATCATTTAGCCTTTGTAATTTTCATGTCTGGTTATAACATGAAGAGGTAATATCTGGCTTTTATAATTTTCATCCCGAGCTATAGTTAGGAAGATTCTTTCATCTTCTTCATCGGCAAGGTTCTTCCGTTTGAGGTTTGATTTGTATGCTTATAGATTTGTGTTGATTTCTTCCTATTTTCATACAAAGTTTCTAATTAAACCCTAATTTCTACTCCTAATCTCATCATATGGTTCCAGGGTTGTTGTCATCGATGGTCATCAAAGTTGAGATCCGCTTACCTGCGGATAGATTTCCGCCATGAACTGGTATGTTTGAATATGTTCAGAAACTAAGGGTTTTTTTCTTAGTGCATCCAACTGTTTCCAATATTGAAAAACCTCATTCAATTGAGAGGCTTTCCAGCTTTCCAGTATTAAAAACCTCTTCCGGTTGTTGAAGGCCTAGAAGGACGGGAGCAGAGGTGAAATCCCGAAATTGCCCTCTAAGCGTCTTAAAACTTTTGAGAATATCCCATTTCACCCCCTCTAACATAGCTTCTTTCTCTTGTACACAATGCTTTAAAATCTATGTGTGGCAAATTACCAAAAGGGCAAAAAACCCAATTTCTTTAATCTATATATAATATATGAATAAAATGTGGGACACGTGTCAAGTGGTGGTGCAACCACAATGGATTTTTGGCGGGAAAAATGTGGAAAACCTTATATTTTTACACATGATCCGAATGGAAACAACCATACCCGTATAGTTTGACCCGGGTATATAATGAACAAAAAAAACAATAATCATTCACCAAACCCTAATACGCCGTTCAATCTCTCTGCCGATTCTTTGTGACAACCCGTGATTTACGGCACCTAATTACGTGATTAACAAGTAATTAACGTGATAATAAATAAGGTTTACGACGCAAATTAACTTAATTAGGCCTTTGGAGTGCCTAGGAACGCTTATCCGACCCTACAGTGCGCGTGTGGTGATTACAGAAAAGCTGCTGAATATTACGCGACAACGGACTGATACCGAGAAAAATACTGACGACACCGACAAAAATGGATGTCACACGAATATTTTTATGCTTATAGAGTTTGGGTTGCGAAAACGGGTCTCGTAGGAACTACGGGCCACTTACACACGAGATGGGCTTATGCCCTGGGCCCAAGCCCAACACTCACAAGCCTAAACCTGCGCATATATACTAGATCTCGAAAGATCTCTATAAGATTTACTACAATCTTATAAAATCTATATAAGACTAGAAAATCTGAACAAAATCTCTTAACTAGATCCTACAAAATCTATGACAATATCTTACAAAATCCTTATGAATCTCATTAAAATCTTTATAAATCTTTTGCCTAGATTTTTGCAAGATATTAAAAATCTATATTGATTTTCCTTAAAGCTCAATGCCTATATATTGCAGACTCACAAATGAGCACTCATACCTTCGTCATATCTTTCGATATATATACAGATACACCCACAAAGAAATCCATACCCACATATGCAGGAACAAACAATCAAATACACACAAAAATAAAGTCTTTCTCTCTCCGCATTTCAATACAAACCGAATACACACCATAACTAAATCAAGTCCTCAGTTGCCTCACATATCAAACACTCATACACCTGAAACATCCTCATGCTCTTCCTCTCCCTTCTCGGTGAAACCCACAGCTGACCGACGGGACCGTCGGCGGAGCTCCGGCTGGTCAGGCGGTGCCAGCAAGACCCTCATGATTCCCCACACCTTTATACCCCCCCCCCCCCCCCCGTCTGATTACGTTCTGACGACGGAGAGCCGTCGCCGTGCGGCGGCGTGACGGCAAGACGGAGAGAGAGAGCTGCGGAGAGGAGAGAGAGAGAAACCGGCGGTCGGCTCGATTACCCGGCGGTCGGTTCTGTTGTCCGGTGGTCCTTGACTTTTCCCGGCGGTTGGTGCTTCGGACCGGTGAGTTCACCGGTGATGTGAAGATGAGGGTGGTTATTCGCGACTCCGGTAAGTGGCTCGGTCTTGTTGATTCAGTTTCGGATTCAAGTCAGTCGGTTCAGGTTTTGTTTTCGGTTCAAGCCTCTTGGTTCAACAGGTTCCAATCTCAGCTTCGGGTGTCTCCGTGCGGCTCAGTCAACAAGTCAGCGGGTTCGAGTTGCGGGTCTCGGCTCAGATCGGGTTCGGTTCGGGCGGATTAGTCAACTTCTGAAACAGTACGGGTTGACTCGGTCAACTCAGCGAGTTGACTCGGTCAACTCAGCAAGTCAAAACAGGTCAACTGCGGTCAACATCTTCGGTCGGACGGCTCGGTTCGGGCAGACAACTAGGTTCAGTTGACTCGGTCAAACCGAGTCAACTCGGTCAAACCTGGTCAACCCAGTTGACTCGGTCATCAACCCGACGCGAAGACTTGGTAAATATTAGCGGCGCATTTATTTTGTTATTTTTCATAATATTGACATTACGTGAAAAACGAGCTCGAATCGATTATATCTAGTTCACATCTCAAAATATTAGACAAGATTTACATAAATATTGATTACGCTGTTGAATATTGATTGGTTTTGCAAAATAATGACAACTTGTGTTGTCGGGGAGTCCAAAAACAGAGGAAACTCTGCCCGTTTTTCGAGAAAACCCGAAAACAAAAAGTGTTTTTATTATAAAACAAACTTTCGATTTGATTTCAATGGATCTTTTAGAAAAACAAATACAAACGTATAGTTTCTGTCGACGACACTTTTACAAAAACGACGCTTAATGGAACTCGAGTTTATAATACTTCAAACCCTGATAATTCCAAACGCTTTTACAAATAAATATAATGTTATATTTATTTCGAACGTCGTCAACTCGTATACTTTTACAACATAAATATAGCTCATATATTTATTTCGTATTTCAAACGACACTACAATTGGGTTATTAAAATAAATATAGTTATATATTTATTCTAAATGTCGTACAACGCGAAATCTTTTACAAAAATAAATATGGGTTATATTTATTTACAAACAAAACAACTCGACGATTTCTTTATAAAATAAATATAACTTTTCATATTTATTTTATACGCATATACGTATATTTTTGGCAAATATACACAAGACGCAATATATATAATACAAGTTTATTATATAATACGTTCATACGAATATTCCTACATACTCAAACGACTTCTCGCGACAGTTTAACTCAGTCATTTTCATTAAGTTAACAATTTACTGTCGAATCGTTCGATTAACGATACGGTAGAGCTCGATTACACGTAGTTAGTTACTGCGTTATTTAGAAACTTATTAGATATTCCGTGTTAGGAATATTGTAGAATGCACGCTAGCGAGTCTCATCTTGGAAACGACATCACGAAGTCGTATTTAGCTAGCTTTGCACAGGAATATTCAGGTGAGTTCATAACCCCCACTTTTTACTATTTTACATTTTTATAAATGTTTTCGGGGTGGAAAGTCATGCACATTTTGCAAAAACATACAAAGTTTTGAACTAACGCAAAACTCGTATTTCTAAATCATCTTACGAAGGGATTTCGAGGAACACAAATGATTTACGAAAGGTTTATACTAAACATACCGGTTTTTACAAAAACAAATGCTTATTTTCGAAATGTGAATGATATTCGGCCAGGGTGACCAGGGATTTGGTTAGGGTAGCCAGGAAATCTGGTCAGGGTGACCAGGAATCTGGTCAGGGTGACCAGGGAATTATTTTATACATGGTATGGTTAGCGTAAGGAGGTTTACTACTTAGATCATGTGAGTGGGTAGGAGCAACATGAGGCCATTAGTCCTCATGGTAGGACCGAGGGACAGGAGCGGTAGATCTATCTGGGTGTAGCGAGCCCAGCCCCAGGCCAAACTAGAAACGGACCTCGGGGTGACTTTGTCCACATACTAATGCCGTGGCGAAATCTGCTAGGTTTGAGTCTCCCTACTTGCACTTCACACATATCAATGGCCTTGCAAACCATTGGTGATCTCAATTCCCTTATTTGCTACATACCAGGGACATATATATTTACGAAACTACTTGTTCATACAAATTAAAATACCATGTTTTATACAAATTCAAAGCACATGATTATGCGGGTAAGGAGTCAAAGTCAGGGTGGGCATTGACGGTTATATGAACATTACAAATACAAGGCTTTACAAATACATGGTTTTATGAACATAACGTGTTACAAACACAACGTTTCCATATAACTTGGCAAGAAAATGATTTTTAAATTCATTTTCTCATTATTATTTCAAAAACCGGTTATTCCAAATATTTATTTCAAATCTTTCACAATACCAAAAATTTATTTCAAACCTTTCACAACTCAAAAGATTTATCTCAAATCTTCTACGAACAAACTATGAACTCGCTCAACTTTATGTTGATTTTTCTCGCATGTTCTTTCTCAGGTTGCAGTTCTAAGACAAGGCACGGTTGGAATAGGAGAATCATTGGAGAGTCGAGTACTTAGCGGGCGTTCAATTTCTAGAAGTCTCAACTTATTTGCTTCCGCTGTGCAATGAAGATACCAGTTCAGTCACGCCAGCTCTGATAATTTCGGGGTGTGACAGATTGGTATTAGAGCTATAGGTTACAGCGAATTAGGTTTCTGTTGTGATACCTAGGCTCTAACCTCACTTTCCTCTGGGAACTTAGACTATTAAGACGTTGAATACATACAGAACGCCTAGTACTCGAATATGGTCTCCAACCGTTGCCGAAAAGCAAACAGTCAAAATTTTGTTTTCAAACATACGCTATTGTGATGTTTTATACACGGTACACAAAACAATTACATACAGTACACAAAAATCTGAGAGTTTAGGAAACATGCATTTAAGACCTTCGGAACAGGGATTCAGTCTGGGAGGCTGGGAGGCTAGTGGGACTAGGAGATTCAGTCTGGGAGGCTGGGAGGCTAGTGGGACTAGGAGATTCAGTCTGAGAGGCTGGGAGGATAGTCTAGTGGGACTAGGAGGTTCAGTCTGAGAGGCTGGGAGGATAGTCTAGTGGGACTAGGAGATTCAGTCTGGGAGGCTGGGAGGCTAGTGGGACTAGGAGATTCAGTCTGAGAGGCTGGGAGGATAGTCTAGTGGGACTAGGAGATTCAGTCTGGGAGGCTGGGAGTCTAGTGGGACTAGGAGATTCAGTCTGGGAGGCTGGGAGGCTAGTGGGACTAGGAGATTCAGTCTGAGAGGCTGGGAGGATAGTCTAGTGGGACTAGGAGGTTCAGTCTGAGAGGCTGGGAGGATAGTCTAGTGGGACTAGGAGATTCAGTCTGGGAGGCTGGGAGGCTAGTGGGACTAGGAGATTCAGTCTGAGAGGCTGGTAGGATAGTCTAGTGGGACTAGGAGATTCAGTCTGGGAGGCTGGGAGGCTAGTGGGACTAGGAGGACTAATTGATTATATGATTGATTATTTGCGCATGTGTGTGTTTATTAAAGGTCATCACGTAGGAACCGCGAATATTAACTCGGGCACACACTATTATCTATATTGTCTATGATATTTTAACTTCCCGAGCAGGCAGCCTACGCATAACGAAACGCTAGCGCACGAGAATACATGAAACTCAAATTTTACGCCAACGGATGTCGGGGTACATCACCTTCTACGCGGCACACAACGCTAGTGCACAGGTATACGTGAAACTTAAGCTATACATCAATGGAGATTGAAATACGACATACACGACTATCGAGGCGAGGCCTTTGAGAAGGAACGATGACGCAATCTAACGACGACGCTAGATCCCTGTCAGCAGGAGAACTAACGATCAGGAAACGACACCTTGTCACGCGATCCTGCAACGACACGAATCACGCCAGGGAGAAGACGATTGTCTTCGCATTCCCCCCCCCTACCTAACTAACGACGAATACGCTATGTTCGACATTCCATGGTAATGTCACCTAACAATTGGTCGGCACACGAAACCCCAGGTAGAGTCCTCAAATTTCTTTTATTGAAATTTCGAATTTCACACTTACTGAGTAGATTTTCGTATCTCTACTCCTCTTAATGGTCATTGTATCACGGTCATTTCTTTACAAGTTACACACATGGTTTTCGTTGCGACCATGCCAAAAGTTTTCTTGTTGGTACATGTATGTATTGTCGGATTGCGCTAACACCAAGTTCGATTGTTTGAACTTGCTCATTACACTTATTCGATTCGAGGCACCATATGATGTATTGGGAGCATCATATTCAAATCGATTTTTAACGAACACTTCATTTGTTCCGAGTCGTGGTAAACTTGTTTGGCATTCGACTCCATTAAATTGTTTGTTGATTCCGACACCATGTGATGGTGATTTTCATTAGTTTGAAGCTTGCGCTAGACTCGTTTACGCATCTCATGCACGGATTTAATTAATTATTTATTTATTTGTTTTAAATCCGCTTCGATTTATCATAGTTAAACAGTCTTAAAACAATAGTGTGTTAAGACAATGGTACACAAATTCATCTTATATTCCGGTGTACCTACTACCGTTTCTTTCATTATCGATCGAAAGTCTTGCGATATTCATTGCTCCTTCCTCTTCGATCGAAACAGTAATTCTTTGGTGTTCCATCTTCAATTGAAAATTCTTTGATGTCTGTTGGAACAAACATTCATATTTACTTCATTGCGCTTTCGATTGACTTCAAACACGGTGAATTTGTTTGATCACCGCTATTATTGAATTATTTCAATCACTATGACACTTTGTGGTGTCAGTACAAACTTGTAGCTTGGGCTAATTATGATTGAGCGTTTTATGCAAAACACAGGTGATACTTGTTCGATCACCTCTATTATTAAATTGTTTCATTCATTGCGACACCTTGTGGCGTCGGTATGACTTGCAGCTTGCGCTGATCACGATCGAGCGTTTCATGCAAACTATTATATTTGAGATTGTTGATTCTCAGTTCATCCAGTGGATGTTATTGCTTCTAGAACTCATTTACATGTTATAAACGTTCCTATGGAATTCAATTGGTCGAAGTTCCTGTTCATTGTTGGATCCTTGTTAACTTAGTCGCACTGGTGACTGTATCATTAAGTCTTGTTTCGATTACGCGGTCATTCACTTTGTATTATTCGGACTTACCTGCGAACAACACAATTCTGAGGAGATAACATAGTCTAAATTTCGAGGACGAAATTTCTGTAACAGGGGGAGAATGTGACAACCCGTGATTTACGGCACCTAATTACGTGATTAACAAGTAATTAACGCGATAATAAATAAGGTTTACGACGCAAATTAACTTAATTAGGCCTTTGGAGTGCCTAGGAACGCTTATCCGACCCTACAGTGCGCGTGTGGTGATTTACAGAAAAGCTGCTGAATATTACGCGACAACGGACTGATACCGAGCAAAATACTGACGACACCGACAAAAATGGATGTCACACGAATATTTTTATGCTTATAGAGTTTGGGTTGCGAAAACGGGTCTCGTAGGAACTACGGGCCACTTACACACGAGATGGGCTTATGGGCCCTGGGCCCAAGCCCAACACTCACAAGCCTAAACCTGCGCATATATACTAGATCTCGAAAGATCTCTATAAGATTTACTACAATCTTATAAAATCTATATAAGACTAGAAAATCTGAACAAAATCTCTTAACTAGATCCTACAAAATCTATGACAATATCTTACAAAATCCTTATGAATCTCATTAAAATCTTTATAAATCTTTTGCCTAGATTTTTGCAAGATATTAAAAATCTATATTGATTTTCCTTGAAGCTCAATGCCTATATATTGCAGACTCACAAATGAGCACTCATACCTTCCTCATATCTTTCGATATATATACAGATACACCCATAAAGAAATCCATACCCACATAATTTAGTATAAAACCAAACCCTCCTCTCGGTCATGTATGCAGGAACAAACAATCAAATACACACAAAAATAAAGTCTTTCTATCTCCGCATTTCAATACAAACCGAATACACACCATAACTAAATCAAGTCCTCAGTTGCCTCACATATCAAACACTCATACACCTGAAACATCCTCATGCTCTTCCTCTCCCTTCTCGGTGAAACCCACAGCTGCCCGACGAGACCGTCGGCGGAGCTCCGGCTGGTCAGGCGGTGCCAGCAAGACCCTCATGATTCCCCACACCTTTATACCCCCCCCCATCTGATTACGTTCTGACGACGGAGAGCCGTCGCCGTGCGGCGGCGTGACGACAAGACGGAGAGAGAGAGCTGCGGAGAGGAGAGAGAGAGAAACCGGCGGTCGGCTCGATTACCCGGCGGTCGGTTCTGTTGTCCGGTGGTCCTTGACTTTTCCCGGCGGTTGGTGCTTCGGACCGGTGAGTTCACCGGTGATGTGAAGATGAGGGTGGTTATTCGCGACTCCGGTAAGTGGCTCGGTCTTGTTGATTCAGTTTCGGATTCAAGTCAGTCGGTTCAGGTTTTGTTTTCGGTTCAAGCCTCTTGGTTCAACAGGTTCCAATCTCAGCTTCGGGTGTCTCCGTGCGGCTCAGTCAACAAGTCAGCGGGTTCGAGTTGCGGGTCTCGGCTCAGATCGGGTTCGGTTCGGGCGGATTAGTCAACTTCTGAAACAGTACGGGTTGACTCGGTCAACTCAGCGAGTTGACTCGGTCAACTCAGCAAGTCAAAACAGGTCAACTGCGGTCAACATCTTCGGTCGGACGGCTCGGTTCGGGCAGACAACTAGGTTCAGTTGACTCGGTCAAACCGAGTCAACTCGGTCAAACCTGGTCAACCCAGTTGACTCGGTCATCAACCCGACGCGAAGACTTGGTAAATATTAGCGGCGCATTTATTTTGTTATTTTTCATAATATTGACATTACGTGAAAAACGAGCTCGAATCGATTATATCTAGTTCACATCTCAAAATATTCGACAAGATTTACATAAATATTGATTACGCTGTTGAATATTGATTGGTTTTGCAAAATAATGACAACTTGTGTTGTCGGGGCGTCCAAAAACAGAGGAAACTCTGCCCGTTTTTCGAGAAAACCCGAAAACAAAAAATGTTTTTATTATAAAACAAACTTTTGATTTCAATGGATCTTTTAGAAAAACAAATACAAACGTATAGTTTCTGTCGACGACACTTTTACAAAAACGACGCTTAATGGAACTCGAGTTTATAATACTTCAAACCTTGATAATTCCAAACGCTTTTACAAATAAATATAATGTTATATTTATTTCGAACGTCGTCAACTCGTATACTTTTACAACATAAATATAGCTCATATATTTATTTCGTATTTCAAACGACACTACAATTGGGTTATTAAAATAAATATAGTTATATATTTATTCTAAATGTCGTACAACGCGAAATCTTTTACAAAAATAAATATGGGTTATATTTATTTACAAACAAAACAACTCGACGATTTCTTTATAAAATAAATATAACTTTTCATATTTATTTTATACGCATATACGTATATTTTTGGCAAATATACACAAGACGCAATATATATAATACAAGTTTATTATATAATACGTTCATACGAATATTCCTACATACTCAAACGACTTCTCGCGACAGTTTAACTCAGTCATTTTCATTAAGTTAACAATTTACTGTCGAATCGTTCGATTAACGATACGGTAGAGCTCGATTACACGTAGTTAGTTACTGCGTTATTTAGAAACTTATTAGATATTCCGTGTTAGGAATATTGTAGAATGCACGCTAGCGAGTCTCATATTGGAAACGACATCACGAAGTCGTATTTAGCTAGCTTTGCACAGGAATATTCAAGTGAGTTCATAACCCCCACTTTTTACTATTTTACATTTTTATAAATGTTTTCGGGGTGGAAAGTCATGCACATTTTGCAAAAACATACAAAGTTTTGAACTAACGCAAAACTCGTATTTCTAAATCATCTTACGAAGGGATTTCGAGGAACACAAATGATTTACGAAAGGTTTATACTAAACATACCGGTTTTTACAAAAACAAATGCTTATTTTCGAAATGTGAATGATATTCGGCCAGGGTGACCAGGGATTTGGTTAGGGTAGCCAGGAAATCTGGTCAGGGTGACCAGGGAATTATTTTATACATGGTATGGTTAGCGTAAGGAGGTTTACTACTTAGATCATGTGAGTGGGTAGGAGCAACATGAGGCCATTAGTCCTCATGGTAGGACCGAGGGACAGGAGCGGTAGATCTATCTGGGTGTAGCGAGCCCAGCCCCAGGCCAAACTAGAAACGGACCTCGGGGTGACTTTGTCCACATACTAATGCCGTGGCGAAATCTGCTAGGTTTGAGTCTCCCTATTTGCACTTCACACATATCAATGGCCTTGCAAACCATTGGTGATCTCAATTCCCTTATTTGCTACATACCAGGGACATATATATTTACGAAACTACTTGTTCATACAAATTAAAATACCATGTTTTATACAAATTCAAAGCACATGATTATGCGGGTAAGGAGTCAAAGTCAGGGTGGGCATTGACGGTTATATGAACATTACAAATACAAGGCTTTACAAATACATGGTTTTATGAACATAACGTGTTACAAACACAACGTTTCCATATAACTTGGCAAGAAAATGATTTTTAAATTCATTTTCTCATTATTATTTCAAAAACCGGTTATTCCAAATATTTATTTCAAATCTTTCACAATACCAAAAATTTATTTCAAACCTTTCACAACTCAAAAGATTTATCTCAAATCTTCTACGAACAAACTATGAACTCGCTCAACTTTATGTTGATTTTTCTCGCATGTTCTTTCTCAGGTTGCAGTTCTAAGACAAGGCACAGTTGGAATAGGAGAATCATTGGAGAGTCGAGTACTTAGCGGGCGTTCAATTTCTAGAAGTCTCAACTTATTTGCTTTCGCTGTGCAATGAAGATACCAGTCCAGTCACGCCAGCTCTGATAATTTCGGGGTGTGACATTCTTCCCTGCCTTCGATGCACAACCTCTAGGGGGCTGTTTGGCTAAGCTTATTTTTTGACTTATTTACTTATTTGAAAAGCAAATAAGTCATAATGGAATGACTTATTTACTTATTCCTCTCACATAATAAGCTAACCTAAACACCTTTTAACTTTTCAAAAAGTAAATAAGTAAATAAGTCACTAAAATAAGCTTAGCCAAACAGCCCCTAGAAGGCAAACCCTAGAGGTTATCCACAACTGTGATCCACATAATTGTCCAGTTCACCACATAATCGTTGCCATCTACATGGAAGTTGACGCACACATCAAAAACCCTAAAAGCTCCCACTTTCTTCTTCAATCGCCTGACAAAGGATTCCAAAATCAAACCGATTCACTTCTAGGTATTTCGATTCTGTATATATTGATTCTATACTTTACATTCGTTTATCAGCTCATTTTTTTTCTAAGATTTGTCTGTTTCATCGCCCAAGAGGAAGATGGTGATGGTGGTGGTCACCTGAAGAGGGAAGATGCCAACGACATGGGTTGATTTAGGGTTTCTCCATTGGTGGTCTTGTGATGGTTGTGGTTCTAGGAAATGGCGAAAGGGTGGCGGCTAGGGTTCCACCAACACATAAATCTGACCATTTTTGGTTTCGGCAGGTACTGGTAAGTTATTGATCCGTTTTGTCCAATTGAAATTAGGGTTCTTAAGAATGTTCATCTTTTGTTTGATTTTGTTTGATTTTGAATTAGGTATGTTAATCTTTTGTTTGTTTATTTACAGATCTAGGGTTTTGCGTTCATTATTCTATATCTGATACTTGGATGGTCTGAGTCAAAATCAACAATACGATGGTACATGGAAGGATGAAGGTGTTGACGGTTTTCAATTCTTCACTCCAATGTGAGTTTATTTTACAATTACGTTGATTTGTTTTAACTTTGTAATGCTGATTTGATGTTAACATTATATGTTCATAACTTCATATTACCATTTATTTTTCTTCAGATTTGTTCAGATTACATTTTTTTTACTAATCAGTTCCTTTTTTTATCTAATCAGTTCAGATTAGGGTTATTAATATCTTTTTTCTCATAAAGTCGATTTTAATTAGTTTATTATTAATAAATGTTGTTCCAAATCTGCGGTTGATGAATTAATTTTACGAAATCGCTTATAAAATTTATGTTCATGTACTTAATTTCCAACGTTTTCATAGTGATTCGTGTTCTATAATCTGAGAAAATGTTTAGTGGATAAGGCAAAAGGGATGTGATTGATGTATAACTAGACATACAGAAGGTAATCATGTCATTCGTGATTGAACTAAATTGATTTACAAATCTTGATTCGCATTGTGTAGTTTTGTTAATTGGGCTTGATATTAAAGTTAATTGGTTGATGGAAAAGTACCAATGTATTACGATACGTTATAAGACTTCTTATTCAAACTTATTGTTTAGGTCCACAACACGTTTCTTGATCTTGGTGATTCAAATATTCTTCGGCCATACATGAGTGATGCAATACAGATATATCTAAAGCATGTGAAGTTTTTAAAGCAAAACAAGCAACACCTTCAGTTGTAGGTATCTTGACTTAATTGACCTTTTTGTTCATTCATCTTTCTTTGTCCATCGATGCGGAGATTCTTAACTTCATGGCAGTTTCGAATGAGCATTTTCAGACCGCCCTCGGGACCAGCAATCCTTCTGCTCTTCGTGAGACTGTTGTCGAAGTTCCGAACCTTAGCTGGGAAGACATCGGTGGACTCGAGAATGTTAAACAAGAGCTACAATAGGTATTAATATTGAAATATATTATATATTTATATATTTACTTATTGTTATCTGTTAACCATATTATTCGGCTATGCAGACTGTTCAATATCCTGTCGAACATCCCGAGAAATTTGAGAAGTTTGGTATGCTTAGGGGTGTGAATTTCTCACACGCATCAAACTTAACACGATACGTGGGCTTGGGTTTGGCCTAAACGGGTTTGGGACTTTGGGTCGGCATCAGACTTTTATTCGGACCTGTATTGGTTGGATTTATGCTGGTAAAGGTTCCGGGTTATACGTTTGGGCTGGTTAGCTTATGAAGACTCAGTTCTGGTACCCTATTCAGACTCAAGGGGACCGGGTTTTGGCTGTTATAACGTTTCCTAAAATGCTGAAGGACAGGGATGTGCTGCTGTGTTTTTGAGCATTGGAGTTAATTCTATTTATTTCTTTTTTGAATTCAGGGTTCATTTTTTAGCATTGGAGTTAATTCTCAGGTGTTATATTGTTTTATTATTTAACCAAAATTGACACCTTAACCTTTTCCATCGGACCATCTCAATGTGCATGGAATTGTACTGTGATTACTGATCTTTTTTATTTTTTCAGCCTGGGCCACGTGATGCTACTATTTAATGTTTCATCAAGAGGGATAAATCAAACTTGACGTATCATCTTTTTCTATGTCTTAGTCCAGGTGAGCCTATGCTATTCATTTATAAACATGTGATAGGGCAATTTGTGGCATACGCGTGTTATTTGTTTTTGAAAGTCAAGTTAAAATATTATTCAAAGAAAAACTAGACGTTGCTAAATTAACGTTCGGGTTTTAAAAATTGAACTGGTTTTGCAGCTGCTTTGCTGGTTGAAAACGGAAAGTTCTTGCTTTCTGCAAAGAGAACTCGAAGAACTACTTGAACTGAATATGTAATCTCAATGGATGCTGAAAACATTTCTAGATCAAGCAACACATATATCGGGAAGCTCAGGTACATAAAACTCCAGTAATTTCACTTTGTTATTGTGGTCATGGTTTCATATATTTAATAGACAGGTGGGTCAGTTGGGTTGAGAATCTGATCGGGTCAGTTGGGTTGACTTTCTAATTCTTGTTTTTTAAATTTTTGTTAGAACATTAATTAATATGATAACTAATATTATTAGACCTAACCACCTTTAGTGGGTTGGTTGCTTCAAAGTCACCTTCGAGTTGTTGATGATTATGTATTTTATTTTATCTTAAAAGGTTGGTTGTTGACCGTAGTCTTGAGGAATATTTTCGGCAAAACCTAATAGCCAATGCGTTAATTAGGATCAAAAGAAAAATATCATGACAATAATAATCTAAATATTTGAGTTAAATGATTTAGGAGGTTGGTTGTATACTTTTATGCACTAAAAATAGTCTTTTGAAAATTGTCAACCCCTCTGGTCTTCAAAAACGCTACAACTTATTTAAATAAAATCTTTTAATGTTTTTAATCTTTTGTGTGCTTTTTACAGGTCTAATTTTCTTGGGACAAAGTTCATAGTATATGATACACAGCCTCCACATTCCGGTGCCAATATCCCACCGAGGTCCCACCATGAGCAAGGCAAGATAAATCCTATCCCTTTTTCTCTTTTCTACGCCCGAAGTGCCGCGAACCTTGGGTCGAGTTGGGTATAGAAGTAATAAAGGATTAGGTGCCCCATTCCTAGATGGCTAGATTAAGTGAACTTAGATTGGCAAACCCTGTTCATAGGGTCAGAAAGTGATGAACCATATGATATGCCCTCCACCATTTCGAATATTATGGTGCATGTTGCTCATTATCACATTCATAATGTATATCTATAGGCCTAACCCACCCACCCACCCACCTTCTATGGTCCTCTTAAGTCCTAACAAGATTCTTTTTCCTCTGTTTTCAGATCCCCAATTTCACTGTTGGTAGCCATCATCGTCGGATCTCGCTGTTGGGTGGTAGTGGTGGGAGAATGTGCTGGTGGCCGTGGGGTAGGTGGCGATGGTCATGGGGTAGGTGGTGGCGGCATGTGGGTGGTAGTGGTGAGGAAGGTGCTGGTGGCCATGGTGGTGATGGTGGTTGGGTGGTGGTAGCCGGGTTGTGATGATGGTGATTATAGAGAATAGATAGAGAAAGGGGTGAGAAAAGGAAAGGTTGTTTATGGTGGTGACGGTGAGAAGTGAGAACAGGTTAAAGAGAGTTGAGAGAGAGAGAAGAGAGGGAGTTTGAACAGACATTGCAATTGAAGTTGCTAACTATGTCTTAATGAAAAACAACTTTTAGAAGTGATAAATTTGTGATTCATGTACTTGGTCACTTTTACATGTCAAATTAGAAAGAAATGAGGTATATGCTTTCATAGTGTATTGTTTGTTAGCACACCATCTTTTATATTCAAGGTCGTGAAGTCGCTGTTCTCGGTGCATTTCTCACTTCTTCCCCTTCTCAAGGTCGTCATTTATCTAATTCATTTCCAATTTATTATCTGTTGGTGCACTTAGTGTCTGTTAACTTTGTCTTATACAAGTCTTTTGTCTAGATAGGTTGAATGAACACACAACAGGGTCGAAATTAGGATTAGATTATGTTTGAGATAGGGTTTTCGCTTGAAAGTGTGTCTTGGCAGATTCAAGCGAAACCTATTCATCATCATCATACAGTTTCGCTTGAAACTGATCTCAAGCGAAACCCCCTGGGCTGGCTCTCTCAAGCGAAACCCTAGAGTCCTATATATAGGGGTGTGTGTGTTCATTTGAAGCGAACTTGTATGTGTGTGTAAGAGAAGGTGCTGCCGGATTTGCTTCAGAATACATTGTAAAAGCACAAAAATCAATCAGAAAAGATAGATTAAAAGGAAACTAGCTGTTGTGACTTCTTTTACGTTGATTCCGCCCTCGTATTTGAAGATGAACTGCCTTAACTGACTTTTCAAGGTCCTAAAACGGTCCAACAAGTGGTATAAGAGCTCAGGACGAGGAGTTCATACCATAACAGCTTGATATTACCGGATTCTCTACTTTCTACTCACTTCTTCCCATACTTTTCTGATCTGAACGAGTTCTAACGGTTGAAATGGCCTGAATTTCACATATATTGTGTAAAACATAGTTTTAACAAAGCCTACAAAGAATCAGATTAAAATTCGGATTAAAACTTGTGAAAAATGGATTAAAACAGCCTTTCGCTTGACTTTGATCTTCGTAGTTTCGCTTGAAAAGGACTTTTTCATTTAAAAGATAAGCATTTCGCTTGAATATAATCGGTTTCGCTTGAAATACAGACCATTTCGCTTGAAAAATTTCAAGCGAACTAGTTTACCTGGTTTTCGCTTGAACAGTTGAACTTGTTTCAACCATTTCGCTTGAAAGTTCAAGCGAAATAGGAGGTTTCGCTTCAGATTGTCCTGTTTCGCTTGAGCCTTATATATTTGTTGACCATTTCGCTTGTACAGTAAAAATACAAGCTGCTTCGCTTGAACAGCTTTAGCTTGAAATTGATATTTCTCAAAATCAAAATTTTTCGAAGTATTGGCTGATTCTTGCAGGTACACTCAAGATGGATGACATATTCTTGAACCCGTTTAGCGACATGTACGCATTCGCTAAAGATTCCGGAAACGATGATTCTTTGTCTAGCAATGTGAATGAGAATACGCCAAAAGAGAGGAAAAAGGAAGCTTGGGAATCGGAAAGTGCATTCGGAACGTTCAATAAACCTCCAAAGTTAATGGCTATCGAGGAATACAGTCGGTGGTCAAGAAAGTTTGAAGATTGGTTGATGGCATTTGCATTTCCCAGTTGGAAGAGTTTGAAAAACGGTTATGCCAATGGAAACAAAAATGGTGAAACTATAAGAGCAGCTGAGGAGATTGATTCGTTTTTAGCTGAACAAAAGTGTGTGGCATTGTTATTTCAATCCGTCCAGGAAGACATAATCTCATTGATCGATTATTCAAACGCAAAAGATCTTTGGGAAAAGTTAGAAAAGAAATGTATAGGTAGCGAAGAAATCAAGAAAAACAAAAAGAAACTACTTAAGAAAGAGTTTGATATGTTTGGGTGTTTAAAGAACGAGTCAGTTTGTAAAATGATAGAAAGGTTTGGTCATCTGAAGCTGGAATTAGTAAGACATGATATCAGATATCCTGATGAAGATCTTATCGACAAATTGTTCGATTCGTTGCCTGACGAGATGGATTGGAGATATTATGCGCTGATGCTGAAGAATACCATCAAAGCACCAGAAAAGTTAACCCTAGATTTGCTGATTGAGAAACTCGAGAGTCACGAGTTGGAACTGAAGAAGACATACAAAGTCAATCACTCATCTTACCAGCAGAATTTGGATTTGTATTATCCAAAGAGCATGATGCCAAAAGCAACTTCTCCAAAGACTGCGTTTTCTGTTGAAAATATGTCCACAGCAAGCAAAGAAAGTCAAAGTGGTCAAAGCAGTGGAAATCACAGTGGTTATCACAGTGGATCTTCATCATCTGCAAGTCATTCTGATGCAAATAATCGTTTTCAATGAAACATTGCAATAGACTTGAAGAATGCTCAGAATTTTGATGAGGAGTCGGCCAAACAGCAGATGATCTTCCTAGCATCTGTGTTGGAATCGTATGAAGGGTTAGTAGCTGGGAAGATAGGCAACACCAATCTGACGAAAGAAGATTATGATCAGATTGATCCTGAGGAAATGGAGCTGATCGATATTCGTTGGGCTATGGCCAGTACTGTTCGTCGAGCACAGCGTTTCATGGAAATTACCGGCAGGAAGACAATTGGTGGTGCATCTACCAAGCTGGGGTTCGATAAGTCCAAAGTGACGTGCTTCAAGTGTAAGCAGAAAGGTCACTTCAAACGAGAATGCAGAAACGCTTATGCTGATGAGTCGGAGAACCCTTTCAGAGATGATTATTACAAGAAGGCGATTTATCACCAGAATAAATCTGAGCCGCCTAGATTGAAGTAGGTTGAAGACAATAGAGAGAAATCTAGAGCTCTTGCGGTGATTTACGATGATGAAGGATATGATTGGAGTCAAGAGGTTCTACCGGAGGAAGATGCGGTTGGTTACGCATTCATGGCGAAAAACGACGAACCTATTCCGTGGAAAGACGATAGAACTGAAGAACAGAAATATCAATACAGAAAAATGATTGCTGAAAACAAAATTATTAGAATTTCTCGTATCTTTCTGGAAGCAAGGAGAGCAAATAGATGGGTTCCAGACAGAGAGTGTTATCTTGATGAATATGGAAATATTGCGATCGATGACAAAACGCTTGATATCGAAGCCATAATCCAGCAGTACAAAGAAGAGGATGAGTACTGGCAGAATAAATGGCGGGGAACTGGAGAAGAGAAAGAGAAAAAATAGAAAGAAGAGAAAGAGAAAAAGGAGAAAGAAGAGCAGGAGAAATCAAAGAAAGTTGATACTGGAGTTATTGACACAACGCAGGAGTTAACTGAAGAGAATCTCGGAAAAATGGCTGACAAAGTGCTGGCTGCTAAAGCACTTGAGGTAGACTCTAACTCCGTGTCTGAGTCAAAAAGCCAGGTCAGTTCAAAATTGTCAACAAATGCGTCAGGTAAGAAAATTGATGGAAATGCTGATTGCAAAAATTGCAACAGAGAGTGCAAATTTTGTAACACAGTCACGTATCTCAACGGGAAGAAAGTTGATGATCTGACAGCAAAGGTCAGAAGCGTTGAGAATCAGATTCTTGATCGTGACAAAACAGTTAAAGCTTCAACTGAACGGATAAGAGAATTAACTAGTCAAATTGAAAATGATAAAATTGATCATGACAAAATTAAACAAGAAAATGAAAAGTTGATTCTTGAAAACCGTCAGATTTTTGAAAAGTTTGAAAAGCTAAAAAGCACAATGAAAGATAGTGATGATCGAAATGGTAAAACTTTTAAAGAAAATGAACATCTAAAAGCAGTGCTTAGAGTAAAAGAAGAATCAATCAACCAACAACTGGATGAAATCGCTAAACTGAAACTTAAAGTTCAAGAGGCTGTAATCGAAAACGAGCGAATCCAGTTGAAGCTTAACAGTTACAGCTCCGCAAGCTTTGTTTTGCAACACATTATTCCCAAACCCATCGGGAAAGACAAAGCAGGCGAAGATGTGTATTCTGATGGAACTGGGGTGGGTTTTCATCAAGTTCCACCACCTGTTCTTGATAACTACACGAAAAAGCAATCAGGGTTGGTTAAAATTGAAGAAGAAAGTGAAATGAATCTTCCGGAGTCAATTGATGTTACATTCACATCTTCCAATGACGATAGTGTCCAAAATGATATTGTAAAAGGTGTTGTTGAAAATGTGCTTAAAATGGATAGTGACACTACTGAGGAAGATGGGTGTTTCTTGGACAAATACATTCAGAAACCAAAATCCAAAAACAACTTAAGTGATGAACCGGGTTTTGTGATGTACAAGATGGCTGGATCTGATAAGTTGTATTCGGATTCTGAGTTTCCCATTGAGAATGTTAATGTGAAAAAGTTGACAAATGTTTTCAAATTGGTTGAAGTTGAGTTGTCAGAAGTGAACAGTTTGAAACAAACAAAAAGGCAAATGAATTTTGAGAAAGATAAAGCTTATTACAAAAAGCCTGTTGTGCCACCACGTTTTTATAATAACAATCGAAACAATTGGTCGAGTGGTTATCGGGGTGGTAAGAGTTATCAGAAAAGGAGTTTTCAAAACAAGAGGTTTGCTGAAAAGAAAAAGTTTGTGAACAGTTCGAGTTCACTTGCTGATGAAGAGAAAGTGATTTTTTCAAAATCGAATGAAGAGTTCTTTGAGAAAAGAGCTTCACAGTATCAGTCTGAAGGCAAAAGTCGAGTTGTTGATACTCGAACATGTTTCAGATGTAATCAAGTTGGTCACATTGCACGAAAGTGTACCAATGTGAAGTCTAAGACTGAAACTGTGAAGTTTCAACAGAAGAATGTTGATGTGAAGGGTAAAGCACCAATTGTTGTTGAGAAAAAGAATGTGAAAAATGACAACATCAAAGTAAAAAATGAACCCGTAAAGAAAGTGGTAACTAAAAACGACAAGTTTTATAAACGGGTTGCATTATCTCAACAAGTTTGGAAACCAAAAACAGAGATGAAAATTTCAACTTCTGAAGTGAAAAAGGCCGAAGAATCAATTTCGGTTGATTATGATGCGAATTTTCCACCTTTGAAGGCTGAAAATTTCAAAATTCAAATTGCGAGAGTCAAGGTTACACCTAAGGCTGATGAGGCCTGGGTGGACTCCATGTTCGACTAAACAGTTTGAATTGCCGGAGCTTCCTTGATCGCGAAGCATGAATCGGCATCATTATTGAAGTTGTTTAAGACATAGTTTGTTATGTGCAGGATCTTCCAAAACTTGTATCCAGATGGATCATGGATAGTGGAGCATCTCGACATATGACAGGGAAGACTGCGTTGTTGTATGATGTTAGAAATATAAATGGTGGTTATGTGGGATTTGCTGGTCATGAAGGTGGTAGAATTATTGGTGAAGGAACGTTATCCAACGGGATTGTGACGTTTGAAAGAGTTAACTACATCACTGAGCTGGAGAACAATCTGCTTAGTATCTCGCAGATTTGTGACAATATGTATACTACTCATTTCACTGATAAAGAATGTTTGATCTTGAAACCAGGATTTGTTATCCCTGAAGAATGGATTATCATGCGGGCACCTAGAGTGAATCATTTATATGTGTTGGACATGACTGTAGCAACTACAACTACTGGTCAAGCACATTGTTTTGTTTCTAGAGCAACTGAGAAAGAATCGAGATTGTGGCACCGCAAGATGGGGCATATTCACCTAAGGAAGATGAATCACTTGGTGCACAATGATTTGGTTCTTGGAGTTCATGTCAAAGGTTTTCATCTGGAAGGGGAGTGCATTAGCTGTGTTAAAGGCAAGCAGAAGAAAAAGTCACACCCTACAAAGCAAGTCAATTCAGTTTCGAGACCGCTGGAAAGACTTCACATGGATTTGTTTGGTCCTGTGAATGTCAAAAGTATTACAGGAGACAAATACTGTTTGGTCGTTACTGATGATTATTCCAGATTTTCGTGGGTTTCTGTAACACCTCGAAAATTCACGTCCTATAATGTGTTGACACGTGTCATAAAGTTTGAACGTGTGAAAGAATGTTATAAAAGGACTAAAGTTGACAAACATGGAAAGTATGTGATTATACGGATTCTAAGTGTCAACAGTGAATAAATATACTTCATAATAACCCTACATGATGTTTATAACGTCAAACGAATAAATCATGGATCATACGAAGCTAAAAGTGAGAGATTACAAACTACAGGGGTTAAATGTGTCAACATGTTTAAGTTATACCTTTGAGTGACCTTTTAGCAAACCCAAAGCTTTGTAACGGTTAATTATGCTCACTAGAATGCACGATTAAAATTTCATAAAGTTTCGTTATCGTATGAGAAAGTTATGATCAAATTCGTGTACGAGGGGTTAAAGCGTCAACGGTGAAAGTTATGACTTTTCGGGTTAACCGGAAGTGTCCAGGGACTTGGCAAAGTGAGTATAAGTCATAAAGCCCTTGTATATAAATAATAAGGGGTCAAAATGCAAGAATTAAGCTTAGTTGACCTTTCGGAGCACCAAGAGCCAGGGATGCAAACTGAAAAATGGAAAAATTGCCCCTGAGGAGGGCTAGCGGTGCGCTACGTCAGAAGCGTAGCGGTGCGCTAGCCATGCACAGCAACCAGAAAACAGGCAGCAGCCTGTTATGCGCGATTTTAACCCTCTTGGCCGGTTTTTCTTGCATGTGCATGCCCCCTAAACTGATCTAGAACACTAGGGACATGTGTTTAACATTTGTGGTTGATCATAGACCTTGGTGTCAACACTTAGTGGTGATTAGAGGCACTATATAAGACCCACAAACTTGCAAACTTTCACCATTCATCTTCTGATCAATTGTGGGACTTCCAAGCTGAATCACAAGCTCCCTAATCATCATTAATCATTTTGTAAGTTGCCTAACCTTTCTAAATTACTTCTAGCTTAATAATTAGCTTAAAAGTCAAACCGACGTAACTACGGTTTGACTTCGCGATTAAATAATGATAGCTCAGTCGTAACCCGAATTAAAAGTACCGTTAAGTAGGTAATTATATGGGTATTAAACCCTTGTAAGGGCACGTACCGATTCCAGACCTAACTAGGTCGTTTGTCGGGTCAAACGTTGACCGAAAAAGTCAACAGAAATACAAAATGCGATTTAATGCACGATTAGCAATCCGCGAGGCGTGTAACATGTTTTAACATTAATGTAACTTGGTAATAAGTATAAAAACTTGTCTACGCTTGTCCGACTCGACAAATTTCTGTTTAAACCCGGTTCGGAACCGAAAGACGCAAAACTTTGACTTTTGCATTGACTTCGGTTCTGACCCGTTTTAAATTGATTCGGTATTGCCTTAGTGCTTCTTTAGGGTTGGATTTCATGCTAGTATAAGTCTCGGTACTTGTTTCGTTGATTATCCGATGCATGTACACGTTTCCGTTAATCGCTTAAATTGAACCGTAATGCCCTTTCGATCATAAAACGAGCTTTTTGGTAATGTAAGTGGACAAGACTCTTGTCTACTGAATTATAAGCATGCCCTCAAAATTTGACATCAATTTGAGGTCCAGATTAGGAGATATGCGCGTTAGCGTAAATAATAAGCTTTTTATTAATTAATCGGCGCGATTAGCGCATAGCCTATCTAAACCCGATTTTCGGCACCAAAACTTTTACCCACTGATGTTAAATAATATTTTGAGATTTTTGAAGATTTTTAATTATTTTTAAACTGGTGTTAAGCTAGGCTTATCGCCTTAATTCGGTTAATACCGAATTTACCCTTTTCGGTCATAAAATGATTTCTACAAAGAATTTTGACGCGAATCCAATTGCCACTAATTTTAAATAATAAATGGAATGTTTTGAGCCTGTTTTGCTGATCAGAAAACTCGGAATCGTATTTTAACCCGTACGTCGCTTAAAACGGCTTTATACGCGTATTAAACGCACAGTTTAGGTTTAAAGCCTTTTTGCCACATAAGACTAAATACCTACTGATATAACAAATTAAAATAAGTAATTTTACTGATTACTTCAGTCCCGAACATCAGGGTTACGTTAAATCCCTTTTTATAATCTTTAAAATGACCAAAATACCCCTACGGGGCATATTTAAGGATTTAACTCGTTTTGGGCATTATGGAAGGTATCATTATGATATCACAACATAATTTAAGCATATGAACTTAGGAAACCTGTTCGCGACCTATTCGGTTACCCGTTACGCGTTATTCGCGTTCGACCGGTTTATATAACTAGTTTGCATAAACTAGCCGAAACGGGTCAAACGATATCATTTTTATCTCAAAATCCAGAATGTGTTTAGTTTACCCATATTATACAAGTATCCAAACTTGTCGGGTCAGAATCACATTCTATTCCGGTCTTCGCGTAATCGTGCGTACGAACCGTATCTTCCTTAAGACTAACCGGTCTAAGCTTAGGCTTAATTAAAGACCCGTTAGCATTCTAATTAATTATTTATACCATCATTCCAGACTAGAGCACTTCCGGTAAATTGTACCTACGCTTACTTAAGTGACTACGGCTGAGTTATTAGATTCTTGCTATTTAAGACAGGAGCTAGCTCAGGTAAATACTCTTAACTTATTTTCCCTATACGGGCTTGGGATACGGTACTATAAAAGTACCGCTTGGTCGGGTGTATGTAGTCATTTAAATCGGATTGTGATTGATGTACTTACATAACCTGTTTAATATGTATTATTTTATTATTATTTGGTGTATGGCCTTTAGGGGTTAATGACCATGTCCCGGATATCCTTGGCATCATTTTACGAAATGGCCACGACCTAAGCACGGGGTGTAGGCATACACCTGACAGTTGCATTATGTAAAAACTGGTAATCCACTCGAAGGTATCATCCCTGTGGGCATTATACCGGAACTGGTAATCCACTTAGGGGATGATAGCCTGTGGGCATTATACCTGTGGCGTGTCTGTTAATCTAGTCCGGCCCTACAAACCGGCCCCAAACGGACGACAAATAAGTAAAACTGTATACAAGATTATATACAAATAATTTTCCCAAGTTATAAAAGATTAATTTTGCCTCTGAGCATTTTAATCAAGTGTCAAAAGGTTTTGTGCCTGGTGCATCTAAATCAATTTTCTTAAACTCTTTTCAAATGAGTCGGTTGAGTGTATTTACCAGTGAAAACTGACGTATTTTCCAAAAGGGTTAAGTGACAGGTACTGAACGGAATTGGCTGGGAGCTCAGGGCGCTAATAAGGAATCTTGCAAGTTCTAGGCGTCTAAAGTCTGTTGAACAAATGATATGTTTTAAGATCCGCCTGTGGATCCTTTACTTCCGTTGTAATACTGAATATTACTTCATATTCGGAATGTAATAATAAATATCCTTTGCTTCCGCTGTGCATTCATATATATTGTGTTGTTTGACTATTATGTTGCCAACCACGTCACGATACTCCCCCACCGGGCCCACCGGTGACACGTGGAAATTCGGGGTGTGACAGTTTCTTTCTTGAAGGCGAAAGATGAAACGTTTGATAGTCTGATGGCGTTATTCATAAAAATTGAGAATCTGTACCAACGGCGTATCAAAAGAATTCGTAGTGATAATGGTACTGAATTCAAGAACAGTAAGATGGAAGAATTTTGTGATGAAAGAGGTATATTGCATGAGTTTAGTGCTCCGTACACTCCGCAGCAGAATGGATTCGCAGAACGCAAAAACCGGACACTAATCGAGACGGCTAGAACTATGCTCGCAGATTCAAAGTTACCGATAAATTTTTGGGCTGAAGCTGTTTCTGCCGTATGCTATACGCTCAACAGGGTTCTCACTGTCAAGAAGTTCAACAAAACGTGTTTTGAGCTAATCAATAACCGCAAACCGAATTTGAAGTATCTAGAACCGTTCAGGCCACCCTGTACTGTTATAGAACCTTTTGGAAAGTTTGGTCCGAAGTGCATTGAGGGTATATTTGTTGGTTATGCAAATCCGATGCGACGTGTCTTCGTTCCAAGTGAGAAGCGGATTATTGAAGCTGGAAATGTTGAATGTCAAGGTTATACTATGCCGCCACAGAATCCTGGAGATTCATGGCGTTATCATTATGACAAACTGTGGGATTCGTTTGACATGAGAGAAGAATCAGAGGATGATGAAGATTTCTTTGATGAGTTGGATATTTTGCGTGAATATGAGTCACAGCTAAGGTTCCCAGCTGAGTATTCTAGCAGACCACGGGAAACTTCAAATGATGATGAAGCAGGTCCAAGTAATGCTGGTGAACATGATGATGTCCAACAAAATGAAGTTGCTCAGGATAATCAGTTTGTTCAGGATGATAATCAAGAAGCTGATAACATGCCAGTCTTTGATCATGGTGATTCAGATTCTGAGGGGGAGCAAATTCAGATTTCAAGTCAAACAAACCAAGTTGGTGAACAAGATGCAGAGCAGAATGTTACTAATCTGGAGGGAAATGTAGATGTTCCAAGCGAAGTAATGCCGAGAACTTTTTCATATCATCCAGAGGAGTTGATCATAGGAGAATTGCAGACAGGCGTTCGCACTCGAAGACAGATTGATAAAGGGCTTACATGTTTTTATACAAAAGTTGCTCCTTTGCAAACTGAATTTTCATTGAGTTGTTTTATATCGCAGGTTGAGCCAAGAACTTACAAAGAGGCGCTTACTGAAGACTCTTGGGTCATTGCAATGCAGGAGGAACTTAGTCAATTTGAAAAGTTGGGAGTGTGGAAGTTAGTGGATTTGCCAGATGGTCAGAGGAAGATAAACACCAAGTGGGTGTTCAAGTGCAAGAGAGACGATAGAGGAGTTGTGATTCGCAACAAAGCTCGACTCGTTGTTCAGGGCTTTAGTGAACAGGAGGGGATTGATTTTACAGAAGTCTATGCTCCTGTAGCACGACTAGAGGCAATCAGAATCTTTCTGGCATTTGCATCTTGGAAAAACTTCAAAGTATATCAGCTAGATGTAAAATCGGCGTTTCTCTATGGGAAGGTCAAAGAGGAGGTTTATGTCGGACAGCCGCCGGGCTTTACCGATCCAATCCACAAAAACAAGGTCTACTTATTGGACAAAGCGCTGTATGGTTTACACCAGGCCCCGAGAGCTTGGTACGAGACTTTGTCTCAACACCTACTAGCCAACAAGTTTATTCGTGGAAAAGTGGATGCCACTCTCTTCACTAAAGAGGTCGACGGTCATCTTCTGATAGTTCAGATTTATGTGGACGATATAATTTTTGGGTCAACAAATGAAAATCTATGCAAAGATTTTGAATCAGTGATGAAGAAAAAAATTTGAAATGTCATAAATGGGGGAGATGAAATTCTTTCTGGGATTACAAGTTGAACAACTTCCTGAGGGAATTTTCATTCATCAGTCAAAGTACGTTCATGATATTCTAGAGAAATTTGGGATGTCAAGTTCTACTCCAGCTGCTACCCCACTTGCAACAAATCATGGGATTCACCCAGATCTCACCGGAGACAGGGCTGATGAAACGTTTTACAGATCCATGATAGGTTCATTAATGTACCTAACTGCTTCACGTCCTGATATCATGTACCCAACGTGCCTCGCAGCAAGATTTCAATCTAACCCGAGAGCATCGCATATGATTATTGTGAAGAGGATATTGCGCTACCTGAAAGGAACTCCTTCATTGGGGTTGTGGTATCCTAGGAAAGGCGATTTTACGCTCGAAGGGTATTCCTATTCAGATTTCGGATGCTGCAAAGTCAATTCCAAATCAACAACTGCAGGATGCCAGTTCTTTGGACCTAGATTGGTTACTTGGCAGTGTAAGAAACAAACGTCTGTGGCGTTATCTACATGTGAAGCGGAGTATGTTTCTGCTAGCAGTTGATACTCTCAGATTCTGTGGATACAGCAATAGATGCGCGACTACGGTTTGCAGTTTCTTAACACACCTCTTTTGTTGATAATGAGGCCGCGATAAATATAACAAAGAGTCCAGTACATCACGCTAAAACTAAACACATAGAAATTCGTCATCACTTTATTCGTGATTGCTTTGAGAAAAAGTTGATACGAATTGAGAAAATCCACACTGACGAACAGAAAGTTGATTTACATACCAAATCTTTTGATAAAAATCGGTTTAAATATTTGTTACAACTGAACGGTATGAAGCTTCTGTCGGTGTCGGATGGCATAATTGGCGTTGATGAGAGTACTGTTGCGGATGGAGACGAGAAACAATCTGCAATGGTTTGTCGATTTTTTACTCGTTTTGGTATTTAGGGGGAGTAGATAGATGTATATAGTTTATTTTTTTTTTCAGAAAATACAAAAACAGTAAAAAATGCAAAAATACAAAAACATGATAAAATCTGAAAAAGAGCTTGTGTATATAGGGAAAATGATAGTACATCGGCTAGACTATTACAGTATGCTAAAGATTTGTAAAGTATAAATGAGTTAAACAGTCTCACTAATGATGTGTCGATAGGTTTTCGCACATTTAGTAGATTTATTCGGGATATAAACCTAAATTTCAAACTTGTGAAATTCGTGGGGAACACTACTTGGATATATAGGTAACCCCTGAAATCTCGTTTGAAAGGTCTCATAATCTGATATACTAGGTCTTTATACTCAATGATGTCTAGGGTATTATTCCGGGACTTCTGCTGAATGGAAGTTCTGACCTAGTCCTTGGATAATACTTTGCTTCAAATGCTTGAAACATAGCATAAACCCTCAGCTGATTAGACAATAAAATTGATAATCATTGCTGTTGTAGCTAAAAGATCCTCTAAAGGGGACATACCGTAAAGTCGAAGCTGATATCTCTCTGCGTATACGGAAGTATCGACCTGAGATCCCTCGGCTCTCGCATACCTAATTTATGTACAGACATCATTGTAGTATACTCACCTGTAAGACTGATAATTGGGATTCTGGATACGGGAGTATATTCAAGAGGTGGGACACATGAATGAGCTAAGTTCATAATTCATCTAATTCGTATCCTGAGTAAATTGAAATTTGTGTGAGAATTTAAGATGGATCAGTATATCGACAATCGAGGTGAATTGTTTAAGTCTGAGTATGAAATGAAGCTTAACGGTACTTGTAATTTGTCTGATAGCTGATATGATTCCCTGACACGCTCACCAAAAATAAGTTTGTAAATAGTTTACTTTGTTTACTTTCTACAATTTAAGTTTTCTGTATTTCATTTCTTAGTTTAGAACACTTTATAAAATCCAAAAAGATTTTATTTCTGCTTTATTTTCCGACAAACCAAAGTGGAGAGTTGATTGTTGGATTCTCAGATGTTTGAAGCAGATGCAGGAGATTCTGGACTGAAGAATGAGGAGAGCTTATCTTGATGGAGTTTGATTTATTGGAAAGTCAAAAACAAGTTCATTAACTTGATACTTGTTATTTCCAGAAAATGTGTAAATTGTTGTTTTCAAAATCAGTTTGTTTCGTCAAATGATCAACCAAGGTCATTAAATTGGACTTGGTAGATTAATTGAGTAATCAGGGTCATTAACTTGGACCTGAATACTTGAGTGGATTGCTATAATTGATTGAGTTTGTGATTTATTGTTAAAAAAATAGTTTGTAATGATTGATGTTTGAGACACTGGTTTTGGACTTCATTATTCCCATGGAAGCTAAATGTTAAAGCTTGAACCAGATCAAGACCTCAGATTCCAGCATATCGAGAGGGGGAGTCTGTGAAAGGGGGAGCCTGGATCAACGGTCAAAGGGAAGTCTGAAGATGGAGCCAGGACAAGATTGTGAACCTATGAAGATAGAATGTTTATGATGAAAATACAGAGTTGGAGATTGACAAAGGCAAAGACTTGAAGCCAAAGACTTCGTCAACATCCAAGGGGGAGTCTGTTGGTGCACTTAGTGTCTGTTAACTTTGTCTTATACAAGTCTTTTGTCTAGATAGGTTGAATGAACACACAACAGGGTCGAAATTAGGATTAGATTATGTTTGAGATAGGGTTTTCGCTTGAAAGTGTGTCTTGGCAGATTCAAGCGAAACCTATTCATCATCATCATACAGTTTCGCTTGAAACTGATCTCAAGCGAAACCCCTTGGGCTGGCTCTCTCAAGCGAAACCCTAGAGTCCTATATATAGGGGTGTGTGTGTTCATTTGAAGCGAACTTGTATGTGTGTGTAAGAGAAGGTGCTGCCGGATTTGCTTCAGAATACATTGTAAAAGCACAAAAATCAATCAGAAAAGATAGATTAAAAGGAAACTAGCTGTTGTGACTTATTTTACGTTGATTCCGCCCTCGTATTTGAAGATGAACTGCCTTAACTGACTTTTCAAGGTCCTAAAACGGTCCAACATTATCAATTACAATTGATTTCACTTGAATTTGGATGATATATTGAAGTTGAATTGGTGAATTTGCAGAATTGAAAGTGATTGTGTTGGGGACAGGAACTAAGTGCTTTGTGCGTTTGCGTTTAAGTGGTTGTGGTGATGTTTTGAACGATTCTCGTGCTGAGATTTTTGCTAGAAGAGCTTAGTTATCTCGAGTGAAATGTAGGTCCCCATCAATACTTATCTATATGTTAATATTTGTATGATTTGTTGTGAAGCTGGAACTTTACTTGATTGAAGATGTTTTGTGTGTATATACTGGGTGCAATCTGTTTACAAAGTTATTAGTTTCATGAGGTACGTTCATCCCTCATATCAAATACCGATATTCAGTTATTTTACACTAAAAGAAGTTATCATTAACGGTGTGTTCCCGAGTTAAAAATCCCTCCCCATCCCTCCCCTCCCCTCCATGTCTTTCCAAATTGGAAAGACTATTTTCAGGCAAAAAAAACCCCATTTTCCCTCCCCTCCCCTCCCCCTGTTAAGTGGATCTCTGGAACACAGCCTAAGTGACACCGATAATCGTCATATAAAGTGAAAAATCAATGATATTATAAGAGTGTTAGTGTTATAAGTTATAACTGACATAGTGCCAACAATGTGTAGGGAGTAGGTTTTGATATTTTGTGACAATCCGTTTAACTAGAACTTATAAAGTGCCTTTTTTGCTTCCCATTGAAAAAATACCTTAGACTCCTTGCAGTTAGTATGCTTGGCGCTTGCCATTGGTTCGTTACCGTGGTTTCCCCAACCGGTGAATTGCGGCCCTTAAAACTATGAAATATGATAGAAGAGGAATAAGGCCAGCAAGCTTGCAATGCCTTTTGGCCATGATAACCACGTTTACTTCTAATTGTGTTAATTAAAACTTGCGCTGCCCATGTTTCTGATTGCTATAATTAGATTGTTAAAAGTTTTGTAAATATTTCAGTATGCTTGGCACTTATCAAAGATTCTCATGGCAACATGATATGCATAGTTTAACATTGTAAAGTTAGTTGCTTTGATTTGAGTGGAGTTCTTTAATATATATGTTTGTTTTGTTTTGCTTTTTGGGCATATTATTCGTTTGTGAAGGCAATATTAAATATCTTATATAGCCCACTCAATAAATCTGATACAAAAGAGTTGTGTATGTGAGAATTGAGAAATGTGTTCTCGTCAGTTTTGTTCTTTGATTAAAAGCTAATGGCATGCTAGCATACAAGAATTGCATGTTAATACGTCAACGTCAATTTGTTTGTATGATTTTAGTTGTATATTAAAAGACTATCCTCATACCTTTGGTGGTTCTTTTTGTAGAAGGGACTCGATTTACTCAGGAAAGGTTTTGGCAACTTAAGGATATGTATTTTCAAAGGGACTCGACTATCTCCAAACATGTATTTTTATTTTATTTGACGACATAATTCAATTAATATGCATTATTTTTTCATGCCCGGGAGGTTCCCGTGTTATGTAGTAAAAATTTATGGGCAATAGGCCCCTTTGGCTATTCATCAATCATGGCATGTCTTCTTAGGCGTATGGGTTTCGAAAACATTCTTATACAGAGATCTCATTATGAATTAAAAGGTAATTAGCTTTACATGGAAACTTTCAATACATATCGAGGCAAAGTTGGGATACTTATGAAACCGAACTAAAAATTTGTGACGGAGAAGGGAAAGGGGATACTTTAGAGGTTCAAAGTGTTATTTATGTATTTTTGTTTATTGTAAATTAAATTTTCCTAGCCCGGGATTTTCCCGGGTGATAGCCTAGTATAGTATATATAAGTAAAGATTAATATTAAAATTAAAATTGAGAGAATTTATAATAAATAATAATGATAATAAAATTATTTTTAAATAAAATAAAAGTAAGATTATAAGATTGAAGGAGAGATTGTCATGTGACATTAATACTTATATTTAGATTAGATATACTACAAACTACATGGTCTTATCTGACATTTTCTCATTGGTCCAGTTAAATTACAATTTTGACCCGTTTAAATTTACAATTTTGTCATTGATTTTGTTTTTTTTCCTCCTATCCAAATTACAATTTGGCACTCAGTTCAAATTTACAGTTTTGACATCGTTTTATTTTTTTTCGTGTCAAATTACAATTTTGTCCCTAATAGTCATACCATCGTTTTACTTTTTTTAGCAAAACCATGGTAGTGTTTTGTTTTAATTGGTTGACTCGGTGAAATTTTTATGTGTGCGAGACTGCTGCCTGACACACGTTCATTTGTCCTGAAACATTACAATTTTTCCCATAGTTTAAAATTATAGTATTTCTATCATTTTAGTTTTTTTTATAGCAAAGGTATGGTAGTGTTTTGTTTTAATTCGTTGACTCGAATTTTTTTTGTAGATCGTGTTACGAGTAGTATGTACAAGTAACCGAAACACAGCCGTATAAGTAACCAAAACATAGACGCGCATATTGTGAGAGAGAAATATTCGACTTAGCACTCCCGTAACACGGACATGGCAAAACCTAATTTTAACAAAGTAGCATTTACGAAAATTTGTCCCCTCACAAAAAGTTTTATAAGTGAGATCGAGCCCTTTTTATTATTATATCAAACTCTATAGACATTAAAAAAAGTTATTGGTTGGTCTCCACTACAAACTAATAACGGTGTTCATAAACTCACTTATTTAAATCACTTGTTAGTACTATAAAAGAAAATCGTCGTATATCAACATGCTCAGCTCTTGGACCCCATCGGGTCAGGCCGGTGCCCTTTTACTCTTTTAGAACTCTCCATGGTCTTGGCTTGGCCCCTCAAAGGTACCTGAAATCATAACTTATCAAGTGCGTGCCTCACACTTCTAAGCTCGAATCGATGTTTATTTTAGTTTCCCGTTCGGTCGTTCTTTTTAGGCTAGACGGTGTGGGCTTCGTCCCACCCCCGTCGTCACCCGACACCGCTCCTCCCTCCATTTCCCCCCCACAGGCAGCGTCCTCCTCGGCTTCTCCCGGACGTTCAAACCGGTCCGCTACAAGACAAAACCCCCTCACACACACATATATACATACAACATATACATATATTTTAGGCTCATCCCCATTTCCTTACCTACATCCTCTTTGTCCCATCCTCACACTCGATCTACGTGACGCCTACGTGGCGGATTATCCTCCAAGAGAGGACCATCAATATACCGGATACCTTATAAACTCGCTCTTGATTATCTCAATAGTGTTTGGTGAAACTAATATTACCAAATATATATTAAATGATGTTTATTTAATTTAGAGTTAAATGTCATTTTAGTCCCTGTGGTTTGGACCATTTTATCAGTTTAGTTCAAAGGTTTCATTTTTCGTCTGTGGGTCCAAAAATGTTTCACCGTTGCTATTTTAGTCCACTGGGTTAACTTCATCCATTATTCTTGTTAACGAGAATGGCAATTTGGTCATTTTATAAGGCCAAATTGCCCTTCTAGTTAACAGAATTACATATAAAATGACCGAATTGCCCTTCTCGTTAACAGAAAAAATGGATGAAGTTAACCCAATGGACTAAAATAGCAACGATGAAACATTTTTGGACGCACATGCGAAAAATGAAAATCTTAGACTAAATTGGGAAAATGACTTAAACCACATGCACTAAAATGGCAATTAGCTCTTTAATTTATTATGCTGCAACAGACTATTCCCGTTAACTTTTTTGACCTACAAGTTTTTAAAGCTGTTTTGGTCTTTGGAAGAGTGTAGTTTGCATTATAATTAGATGGAATGATTCATCAAGAGTCTCTTGCTATTAAGAGCAACTTGGGCCTTTTAAAAATAGTATTTAAGTTAGTTTGGGCTTAGACCACCCGTAGTGGAGGGTTTTTGGGCGTTTTTCCTCTACGCCTTGGAACCGTCCCCTGGGCATTTCTTTCAAAAAAATAATGGTTTGGCGTTCTTTTTTCAACGCCCTTGTTCATTCTTTTTGGCCAATGACTTTCCTGATGGTTTTTGTTTGGCCAATAAGATTTTTTTGATGCCCCACAATGCACACATCCCCACTACACTCATTTTAGAAAAAGCCCTATAATGTCCTATTGCTGACTGGACTGTCACATGGCGCACAACGCCCATGGGTGAGGGCATTATTCATATGTACCGCTACACATGGTCGTAATGGACTAAAAGATAATCTTGTCTAAGTATTAAAAAAATTCTAAACACCACCATGACCATCAGGGGCGGATCTATACGGAGGGAAGGGTTTGCCCGGGCTACCCCTCAACTTTCTTGGTGAATAAGGAAAAATGTTAGTGCACTATGTCTATTGACTTCGTCTTGTATCAAGTCTAGGATTTGAATTGTTAGATTAGATCTTGTTATACGAGAGTATAGGAGGTTTTAGAGTATGTTTAAGGTAATTTAGCTTGAAAGTGGTGATTTACCTTGAAAGTGTCACATGACAGTTTCAAGCTAAATCAACATGTTGATTTCCCTTGAAAGTGGCATGTGTTATTTCAAGCTAAATCAACATCACTATAAATAGCATTCAAGCTAAATCATTTGTAAGTTTCAGAAAGTTTGGAGCTTGGTGCTTAGAGAGAGAAAGTAGAGAGAGAAAGTGCTCTAGGTGATTCACGGTTCTTGTACGATTTCAGATTTATCAAAGAATCACGTTTATATTACGTCGTGTGTACTAGGTCGCGTTCGTGTACGGATTCCGCACGTTTCACGTTCGTTTTGCAATTGTTTCGGAGTCAAAACCGGTCCTACAAGTGGTATCAGAGCAGGAGCTCGATTGCACTGATCTATCACACGATTTCGCACAGGATTACATCGATTACAGATCTGCATATCATCGATTTCTTCTTATTCTACTTATTCTTCACGTTTTCTACAATTTTTCGACAAATTGAACGGGATTTTATGGTCCGAATCGGCTGATTTTTTAGTATATTGTGCGAAAACAGTTGATCTACAATCCTACCAAATTTCAGATTCAAACTCCAAGTCGTTTAGGAGAAATTCGATTTTTTTGTGTCCGATTTCGTTGGATCAGCAAGATTTCGCTTGAATCAGTTGAATTTCGCTTGAAAATTCAAGCGAAATCCTTATAAGTGAGATTTCGCTTGAGATATCTGGTTAGTTTCGCTTGAAAAGGCTCATATACTCAGAGATTTCGCTTGAAACTCATCATCGATTTCGCTTGAAAATATGTTGATGATCTCGCTTGAATATGACAATCTTGATGATTTCGCTTGAAATATTACTTGATTCTGTTTGAATATACCGACTGCTTAAATTGTTTAAAAGAAAGTACATCGAGTTGTGTGATATTCTTATCGAAGTTGTCAGAAGTTTGGGTAAAGAAATCTTGTGATTTGTGTCAGGTTGTATAGGTTCATCAGACTTTTGCATGTGCTTTAATGGTTCCTAGAATTAAAGTTCTCGATTCCAGTGTTTAAACATTAGTGTTGTCGGCAAGAATTAAAAGTCCATTTCATGTGATAAAGTAATAAGAGTTGTTGGCTTGGTGGATAATTGTGGTCAATGAGCATTTAGATAATTGGAAAATGAGATCATGTTATCAGTTTGCATGTGATATGATTGTCGGCTTAGTGGTTTTTGATTCAATTAGTCAAATTAAGAAGTAAGAGGTGGTCAAAGTTGAGTTGTTCAAGACATTTGAAAGAAAACAAATTCATCGTTTCATGCATTGTTGTCAGTCACATTTCGAGGTCCAATCAGATTAGTGGCTGTTGTGGTCGAATTGCATTTTAGATATTAAAACAATTCATGAGAATTCATATGATTTCAGTATTGTTCTAGTCGGTCACGAGGATTTAAAGGCAGGACATGTGTGTTTTGAAAATCGATGTGTTAATTGATTTTGTTGGTTCTTGTTTGTTACAAGTGAACGTGATCTGATCAATATTCTCGGCCCATTTAAAGTGTCTGACCCATTTAAGTCTTGTTCTAATACCAAGTTGTCAGACGAATTTCATAAGTGTCTACAGTTTGCGTGGAGGTTTGATCACATATCACACGAAGTCATCCAAATTGTTCAGGTCATTGGAAAAAGGTCGTTTGAATTAGATCCGGGTCATAGCAAACCGCACAGTTTGTCAACCTTCAGTCCACACAGAAAATTCACCAGTCCGAGTATCAGTTTGATTCAGTTGTTTGATATTTTTAAACTGACAGTTTGTTTGTTTGATTCTAGGTAATTGAAGATGTCAAACAACGGTGAAGAGTTCTACAATACTTTCTACAACGCGTTCACTTCCGAATCATCAGATAGAAGATCTGAGATGAAAGAATATTCAAGAGAGATTTCGGAGAATTTGAAGTTTGAGAACATGTACGGAAGCCAACAGAAGCCACCAAAGCTAATGAAAGTGGAAGATTATCACTGGTGGAAAAACAGATTTGAGGGTTGGGTAAAAGCTTTCGCTACTGAAAGCTGGTTAAAACTGACAGATGGATACAATAAACCAGTAAAAGAGGGAGGAGAGTTAATAGATCCAAAAGATTTTATAGAAAAATATATAAAAAATGTTGTGGCTAAATATAGAATGATAACATTGATCAAACAGTCAGTAAGAGAGGATATTATTTCATTGCTCGAACAAGAAAAGACTTCAAAGAGTTTGTGGGAAGCATTAGAGAGAAAATGTGTAGGAAGTAATGAAATTGTTAAAAACAAAAAGAAATTGTTGCGTAAAGAGTTTGATTTATTCAATTGTATGAAAAATGAGTCTGTTTGTAAAATGATTGAGAGATTCGGACATCTGAAAATGGAGCTGATCAGACACAAAATCTTACCTTCTGAAGAGGAGCTGGTGGATAAATTGTTTGATTCATTGCCAAATGATCAAGAGTGGCAATACTTCGCTCTAATGTTGAAAAATACAATCAAGCCTGAAGATTTAAAAGTGGATTTGCTGATTGAAAGGCTTGAAAGTCATGAGTTGGAGATAAAGAGATCTAAAGTCAACAATCCAGCTTATCAGCAGAATGTAGAGCTTTACTACAGAGGAAATGTACCGCAGGCTGGGTCTCCAAGAACATCATTTTCTGCAGAAAGTTCAAGTTCAGTGAACAATGAAAGTCTTCACAGTGGTTTTCACAGTGGATCTTCTTCAACAACTTCTGATCAATTTGCTTCAAAGAATTTATTCCAGTGTAATATCGCAGTGGATCTGAAGAATGGGCAGAATTTCAGCGAAGAATCGGCAAAACAACAGATGGTTTTCTTGGCATCTGTACTTGAATCGTATGAAAGCCTCGTTGCAGGGAAGATTGGCAACACCAACTTGACGAAAGAAGATTATGATCAATTAGACCCCGAGGAGATGGAACTAATGGATATAAGATGGTGCATGGCCAGTGCGGTTCGTCGGGCACAGCGGTTCATGGAGATCACGGGGAGAAAGTCAATTGGTGGATCATCTACCAAATTGGGATTTGATAAATCAAAGGTGACATGTTTCAAATGTAAACAAAAAAGGTCACTTTAAGCGCGAGTGCAGAAATGCGTATGCTGCTGATGATTCTGAAAATCCATTCAATGAAGATTACTACAGGAAGGCGATTTACCATCAGAACAAGTCTGAGCCACCAAGATTAAAGCAACCAGAAGAAAGATCAAGGGCTCTTGCAGTTATATATGATGATGAAGGTTACGATTGGAGTCAAGTTTGCCCTGAAGAAGATGCAGTTGGTTATGCATTTGTTGCAAATGATAATCATGATACTTGGTGGAAAAGAGACAGTGCGAGATGGGAGATTGGAAAATTGTATGAACCATTTAAGGAAGCACAAAGAGCCAAGAGATGGAATGAAGAACTAGAGTGTTACATGGATCCACAGGGTAATCCAGTAGTTGATCCATCAAAAGTGGATTTTGATGCTGTAACCAATGTGTTTCCAAGTGAGGGCACTTTCAACACAAGAAGGCTTTCTGATAAAAGCTATTTGCCAAATTTGATGAACAAGTTAAAAGAAGTTTTTGAAACAAGTTTACCGAAGGTGGTAGAACTGAAGAAAAGAAAAGAAGAAGAATTGAAGAAGATGATTGAAGAAGTGAAGACTGTTGCAAAGCTTGCTGGAGAGGAACAGAGAGCTGAAGAAACGCATAAGAATGAAGAAGCTCAGAAAGAAGAAAAGGAGGAAGATCAGAAAGTTGAGACAGAAGAACCGGTGCTGAATGAGACTGAGGTTAGAAAATCTTCTGATCTATCGAATGTTGAATTGGTTGATGAAAAAGAAAACAAGTGCAGGAATTGCATAGAAATGTGCAAAGCCTGTACTGAAAAAGATGACATCATAAAAACAAAAGACAATGATATAGTTAAACTTGAAAATGTTTTCACAATAAAATGTAAAGAAATGATTGAAAAAGAAGAAATTTTGAAACTAAAAGTTGAAAAATTGACACAGAAATGTCAAGGTCTTGAAAAGGATAATGATGTTTATAGCAACTGTGTTCTACAAAATGTGTCGATTGTGTTGAAAAAGAATCTAAATTTCAAGATTTACAAAAACAGTATGATTCTTTAAAATGGTCGAGTCAGAGAGTACAAGAAGCTTATGATACTTTGAAAAGCCAAGGTCAAAAGTTTTGATCAAAGATTGTCAGAAACTTTAGTCACTAAAGAAATGTATGAAAGAAAGTTTAAAGAAAAGCAAATTGAATTGAACAAATGTGTTGATGAAATTGCTAATCTTAAACAAGTCTTGGCTGAAAAAGAAAAGGTTGTAACCAAACTTCAAAGTTATCATAATTCTTCGTACATTCTCGAACGCATTTTCAACATCACACCAGATGACAAAGATACTGAAAATTGCAAAAAGGGTATTGGTTCAGAATTTCATCAGGTACCACCACCATTGAGAAACAATTATACTTTTTATGATGAGGAAAAGGTGGCAAAGGGTTTGAACATAGCTAACCAGTTACCTGAAAGTATCGATGTGACTTACTCCAAATCTGATGATGCTAATGATTCAGAGGTGGTAAGTAAGGTTGTTGAAAGTGTTTTGAAAGATGAGTCTACAAAAGGTAAGTCTGAATCACAGGATGAAGATGAAGGAAATCTTTATGATGGTTATCTGAAAAACACAAAATCCGAGAAAAATTTGAATGATGATTCAAAAGGATTGGTTTATACCATGATTGGATCGGACAAATTATTCTTAGATGTTGTATTCCCGATTCAGAATGTGATTTCAGAGAAGGTCGATAAAGTTTTCAAAATGGTTGAGATTGAGAAGTCTGAGATTCCAAAGTTTGCTGGTAAAGGTCATAAATCTTTTTATAACAAACCTGGTTTTAAGAAGAAAAACATGAAAGCTGGTTTGGGTTATAAAAAGAAACGGAATTGGAATCAAAGTAAAAAACCAAATTTGCAACAAAAGATGAATTTTGTTCAAGGGAAAAGCTTGAAAGAAGAGGAAAAACTCAAAATTGGACAACAGTCTAATGAGGAGTTTGATGCTATGAAAAAGAAACAACAACAGGCCAAGGATGTTTCAAAGAAAGTGTGTTTTAAATGTGATCAAATTGGACATGTTGCACGAAAGTGTCCAAATCCAAAGCCTGTTGATGTTGAAAAACAGAAATCTGAGGCTGTGAAACCGAGGTTAACCAGATTTGATTCGAAACAAACTTGGAGGTACAATACAAACAAGTTTGCTTCAAATCAAAATTGGAAATTAAACCCGAACAGGTTTGATTCAAGACAGACCTGGAATTCTCACACACCCAGATTGAGAACAACACAAAGTTGGAGAACATCTGTTGATATGACAAAACCTCAAGAGTTTTGGAAACCTAAAAATGTTATTCAACATCAAAAGGTTCAAAAAGAGACAAATTTTTACAAAAGAGGTACTCCGGAAGGTCAAATGTGGAGTGCTAAGAAACAAGTGACGTCGGTAAAAGATGAGAAAGTTGAAGTCAAAATTGAAAACGTTTTAAATGACAAAGAGTTTCCGAAATTAAATGAACATTATTGTGTTGAAATGCCTAAGGTCCAACAGACCTGGGCTAAATTGTTCAAATGATTGATAAAGTTTGAATGTGCAGGTGCTCAACGAAGCTGAAGATTGTGAGAATGGTAGTTGGAGCAGCCTGGCACAGGAAGAGGTTGCAGGACCCTGGTTTGGTTGAACAGGGAGTTTAGTTTGAGTGATTTCTATACATAAATAAACAATATTTTCAAAATTCTAAAAATTGAAAAATTAAAAACCAAAAATATGTTTTTAGTTTGTTAAAATTTGAAAAAAAAAAACCAAAAATATGTTGTTTTTAATTTTGTTTGAATGTATGTTGATTAAATACGCCGAAACCCTCACGGCTGAACAAACATGATTACTTTTATCAGATTGAAAAACGGTTTTCAAACTGTTAAGATCAATGGGTTGTAAATCATGGGGGTACGTTATATTTTCTGCAAATCAGAGTACTTTTAGCAGAAAATGGATGGCGAGACAAAGCTATTAGTATTAGTTGTCAAATTTTCTTTAAATGGTTTTGCATTTTAGGGGGAGAAAAATTGTTGTTAGAAAATACAAAAACATTTGAAAATTTGAAAAAGTCAAAAACATGATAAAATTCAAAAATTTGAGTTTTGCGTAAAAAGAGGAAATGATAGTACATCAGTAGACAGTTACAGTATGCTAAAGAAATGGAAAGTTTAAATGTGTTAAACGATCTCACTGTGAATGTGTCGGTAGATTTTTATACATTTAGTAAACTTTTTCGGGATATAAACCTAAATTTCACACTTGCTTATTTCGTGGGGAACACTACTTGGATATATAGGTAACCCCTGAAATCTCGTTTGAAAGGTTTCGTATTCTGATATACAGGTTTTTATACTCAATGATGTCTGGGGTATTATTCTGGGACTTCTGCTAAATGGAAATTCTGACCTAGTCCTCGAATAATACTTTCCGCAAATGCTTGAAACACAACATCACCCTCAGCATCAATGATAAGACAATAAAATTGCTTAGCAATGCTGTTGTAAAAAAGATCCTCTAAAGGGGACACACCCACAAGTTGAGTCATGATCTCTCTGCTGAACGGTAGTTCTGACCTGAGCTCTCATGATTCTTCATAATTTATTAACCCCTTACAGATATCATTTGTGTTATAATTGCCTGTAAGACTGAATATTGGGATCTGGATACGGGAGTATATTCAAGAGGTGGGACACATGAATGAGTTTAAGTTCTTAAAATACATAATTCGTATCCTGAATTAGTTGAAGTTTGTATGAAAATTTAAGTGGACAAGTATATCGACAATCTAAGTGAATTGTTTAATTCTTAAAGTGAAATTTAAGCTCAACGGTACTTGTGACTTGTCAAAAACTGATATGATCCTCTGACGCATACTCAAAACAAAAATATTGTTTGTAAATATGTGTGTACATATTTCTTTACTGCTTTATATTTTCAGAATATACAAAAAGATTTTGATTTCTGCTTTATTTTCGACAACCGATGTCTGAGTGCTGAGTTTCAAAATCTAAGTAAGCTGATTGTGTTTCTGAAAAATAAATCAAGTTCATTAATTTGAAACTATGTCTATTGACTTCGTCTTGTATCAAGTCTAGGATTTGAATTGTTAGATTAGATCTTGTTATACGAGAGTATAGGAGGTTTTAGAGTATGTTTAAGGTAATTTAGCTTGAAAGTGGTGATTTACCTTGAAAGTGTCACATGACAGTTTCAAGCTAAATCAACATGTTGATTTCTAAATCAACATGTTGATTTCCCTTGAAAGTGGCATGTGTTATTTCAAGCTAAATCAACATCACTATAAATAGCATTCAAGCTAAATCATTTGTAAGTTTCAGAAAGTTTGGAGCTTGGTGCTTAGAGAGAGAAAGTAGAGAGAGAAAGTGCTCTAGGTGATTCACGGTTCTTGTACGATTTCAGATTTATCAAAGAATCACGTTTATATTACGTCGTGTGTACTAGGTCGCGTTCGTGTACGGATTCCGCACGTTTCACGTTCGTTTTGCAATTGTTTTGGAGTCAAAACCGGTCCTACAAAAAAAAAAAAGTTTCTCTATTGTTTTATGTATTGAATACCTATGTTGTTTTATGTTTGGAATATCCCTAAACAAAGATTAGCATACCTTAGGATTAGGTAAAGCTCCTTTTGGTTGTTTTTATTTTTTTACATTTAAATTCTATACTCTTTTTATTGTATACCAATAGGCAACGATAAATGGGCTGCACGCACCACATGTACCTCTTATCAGATCGCCCAAAATAGCTGAGGATCCATCAGCTGGTAACAAGTTTTATTTGCTATGACTCTTATGGTTATTTGATGCCAAAGTTGAAACCAAGGCTAAGGGAAACCTCTAATCAACAATCCAAACCCTCCATTCAGCAGCAGATTCTTAAATCCACTCGAGATTCTTTGGGTTGCAAGTCAAACTTGTTAGTATTTGAAAATACAGTATTAGCACTTCGACTTTTAGTTCTTCGTTGGTATGGACTCTTATGTAATTAAATTTGTAGAGTTATCTTCTTGGTTGCATGTTCCATGATTCAACATACAAACATGGTGTGTTATAAGTAGGGTCGATCGTATGTGTCTATGGTTTTATTTTATCCTTTCTTAATTGATTCATTCCTTGCATAAGTCAGGTTTTATTAATCTTCTGTTTCTTCTTCATCTCATGTTTACACGTGCTTCTACCCCGTCTTATAAAACATGACAACTATATCCAATTGCTTGAGTCGAAGTGTGTAGCTCAAACTTATGGTTTGATTTGCATTCGCATTCGCATTCGATCCTTATGTTTTATCTTGGTCTTTAGCATAATTATGTTGATTTAATATAATCACTTTTAACTATTTAACTTGCATATGAAGTGAATTTGTTGTATATTCTTTGATACCACTTATGCAATATTAGACATTTAAGGCGTGGTAACATGAATGATAAGACAATCAGCAGTTTTCCACAAGATGGTTTCTCGCCCACCATGACTTGTCCAGTCTCGATCAAAAAGGGATTAATGCGAGATAAATATGGATTCAGTTAGTTTGATATTCCCTCCTGAGTCCCGAGGACTACACTCCCAGTCCAGCTCCTTTCCTAAACTCGATCACAATCGCGTGTTCTTAACTTTGACCGGCCGAACTGAGTTCGGTTCGTCCTTAGAACTTAGCTCGTGAAATATACAAGGGATTCTACTTCTAGAAGTTAGCCTTGAATATCAGTTACTTGCAATCACGACCCAATCTTCAAACAATGAGTTGAGTTGAATAAATTGTATATAAACTCAAATCAGAATCAAACAATGTGCCGCCGCCCCACCCACCACCACTACCCATCAATGGAAAAAAAAAAAAAAAAGTAAATTGCAGTTTTACCCCCTGAGGTTAGGGGCCATTGGCACTCTTACCCCCCTAAGGAAATAAATGCAAAATTACCCCTACTGTTAACTCTTATGTCGCATAATTACCCCCCGGCTTGATTTTTCTTGACCGGTCAATGAGGGTCAAAGGGTATAAATGTAATTTCACCAAAATTGTACTTTATATTATAAAATAACCCCTCAAACTCAACAAAACCTCACAACCTTACCCCCTAAGTTTCCCCTCTTCTTCTTCATCTCTTTCGGCGATTGTGCTCTTCCGGCGAAGTCTTTCTCCGGCTTCTTCACCGGCGACCTTCACCCTCCGGCGACATCCACTCCATCTTCTTCACCACTCCTTCACCACACTAGCACAAGATGTCTGAACAGAATGGCATTATGCATCGAGCTCCACCGGCTGAGCCAGGGCCGGCGACCACACCACCGGCCACCATCGATCCAGATGTGGTCCAGAGATCCTCCCTTTTCTCGCAATTTTCAGGTAAAATCAAACAACAATTTTGATTGTGGGATAAAATCAAACAACTAGTAATGGATGTTTGTGTATTTGCAGTGGACATGAGGATTCATGTTTCACTAAGATCGATTGTGGTCTCATTGGTGCTGAAGATGCGAGGCCGCCCGTTCCTGCATTTCCAGTTTCCGCCTCAACAGGAAATGGTTGTGTAGGATACTTAAACTCTAATCTTCTAGGTTCTTTTGGGTTAATATGTAGTGTAGGATTCTTAAACTCTAATCTTCTAGGATCTTTTGGGGTAATGTGTAGGATCTTTTGCTTGATCATAGAACAGGTTATGTTTGATCATAGAACAGTTTATGTATTTGACTGTTAAGTGGGTTAATGTTTGATCACAACATAATGTGGGTTAATGTTGTTGTATTTGATTTGATCATAGAACAGAATAGAACCTGCTGCTGTTAAAGAGGGTGTATGTGTTTGATTTGAACATAATGTGGGTTAATGCTGTTGTATTTGATTAGATCATAGAACAGAACAGAGGTGCTGTCATGGCACTTGGTGCAATCACCATCACTTTCAGTCCCATGCATAAGTGAAAGAGGGTGTATGTGACTTAAGCTGCTGTTGTTAATGTTGACTTGATGCTGTTAATGTGGATGTGCAGTTTGATTTGGATGTGCAGTTTGATGAATTATCACCTGAGGTTATGAATTATGTGCAGTTTGATTTGGATGTGCAGTTTGATTTGGATGTGCAGGTATGCTTAATCAGTTACATGATCATAGTTGATGATAGTTGATGATAGTCTGGTTAATAGTCAAAATGTGCAGCAGTGGTTTAATCACGCCACAGCAGGTATGCTTAATCAGTGGTTAATAGTCAGATTACAGAATCATAGATCAGGTTTTTGAATTGATTCAGGTTAATAGTCAGATTACAGAAGAATCATAATCAGTGGTTAAGCAGTGGTTTAAAACAAAATAACTGTGAATTGATCCTAGAAGATTAGGTGTTTATATGATCAAAATCAGATTACATGTGAATTGATTCAGAATTAGGTTTCAGATCATAGAATAGGTTAAGATTTTTGATTATAGAATCATAGATCAGGTTTTTGATTTTGGCGGGAAGGTTTTTGGAAGTTGCAGGGGGTAATGTTGTATCTTAATTCAAAGTACAGGGGGTAATAACAAAGGACAAATTAGTAATTTACCAATGGGGGGTAATTGTGCGACTTAACAGAAATGTTGGGGGGTAAAATGGAAGGGTAATATAGTCATTTCAACTAAAAGTCAACAGATCTGTCATTGACTTTGAAGCCGGGGGGTAATTATGCGACATAAGAGTTAACAGTAGGGGGTAATTTTGCATTTATTTCCTTAGGGGGGGGTAAGAGTGCCAATGGCCCCTAACCTCAGGGGGTAAAACTGCAATTTACTCAAAAAAAAATTTGGGTGAACCTATTATGGTACTTTTTATTATATTAAATGGCTCATTTCAACACGAACCAAATTGATAATATTTAAAACGGTGTATGTGTGCGCGCGCACATGTGTAGTAAACAAGTTTGTTTGTGGTTCATTAAAAAGAAGTAAAATAATGCGAAGTTCCAATATTGTTTCTTAAAGTCACTCAAAACCTTTAGAACATATAAAGTCGTTCCATTATTTTGAAGTGTTCATAATTGGTTCAACCAAATAGGACAGGCGACGGTTAGCGCATGATTTTACTCACTTTTATGGAAGGTGGTTGCGTATGACGGATATTTGTACGCGTGCTCCGATATACGTGTTGACAATTGAATTGAATTGCTGTCCTTATGTTTGGTTACTAAAGCCGAAGTGATAGCTTTGGATCCAGCATTAGCATATGGAGATACAGATTAATTAAGTTATTCACATCTATGCTTAATAATGTCATTAGTTTAGGAGTTGGAACAAATTAAGAATATATTTTGTCAAAAGTGAGAAAAAAGTTCGTGACATAAAAATCTCAAATTCCCTTACAAGTGGTTTTTGATAAGAAGGCACATAAAACTTTTTGAAAATCGATATATATATATATATATATATATATATATATATATATATATATATATATATATATAAAGTGTCCTACAAGCTAGAGTTACCTGCTGAGTTAGGTAATGTCCATGATGTTTTCCACGTGTTGCAACTGAAGAAGTGTTTGTCAGATGAAACACTTGTGGTACCGTTTCAAGAGTTAAGAATCGATGACAAGTTGCAGTTCGTCGAGGAACCAATAGAAATTATGGACCGGGAGGTCAAGGTCCGTAAGCATAGTCGAATTCCGATTGTGAGGGTTCGTTGGAACTCAAGACGTGGACCGGAGTTCACGTTGGAACGTGAGGACCAGATGAAGCTCAAGTACCCTCACTTATTCCCAGCTGACAAATCTAAACCTGATGCAACTAGTGAATTTCGAGACGAAATTCCCTTTCAAGTTGGGGATGATGTGGCACCCACAGAAAATATACAGTCATCATCCTGATTTAACACCGTTCTATTTTGGGATTACTTACCAAATTTCGGGATGAAATTTCTTTCAAGTTGGGGATGATGTGACAACCCGAGATTTCAAGGTCTTTCCTATGCACATCACTTGCTTCACAATCCTGTTAGTCGTGTGTGGTTATTTGTATGTTGAATGTTAATTGTGTAATGTTTGGTTGTCAAAATGTTAAAATGTGAAACTTGGTGGTTAAATGTGAAGTCTTAAATATATTTTACTCCATGTTTCTCGCCATAAGTATTACTCGACGAAAGACATGTATTTTCGTCATCATCATGCCAAGCGAAATACGTATTTCGTCGATAAGCATGTCTTTCGCCATAAGGGCTGTCGGCCCAAGTAGTTACGGCCCAACAAAGAACGATTTAAAACATAAACTTGTGATATTGAAACCGTCAATCATAAACTCAAACCCTAGTCCTTTTTACACCTAGCGATGGCAACAAACTCTCTACGAAGCATCACCTTCTCAGTTTGATTTCCCTAAGCACGTATCCGGTATTCTAGCGCGAGACTACATTCTCTCTCGGTTAGTCGGTTTGCACTAGCGTTAACTCTTGATTGTTTGTGTTATGTGACGAATCTATTATGAATTGTTATGTTGTTGAGAAACTGTAATTGCTCATGTTATTCGTCGATGAACCAGTGTTAGAATACTAATAGATTTGATGATCTAGACTGTACGATGCTTGAGAACTGTTGTGTTTGTATGTATAATGATTGATTCACTGTTAGGGTTTTTGATATGTTATTGTTTAAGTCGGTAGATTGGAACACACATGATAAGAATCTGATGTCTTGTAATCGGCCATGTTCACTGGATGATTTTGATGATTCTGTTTCTGTATGAGTATCATGTTGGCTGTGTGTAGTCATGAACAAAACGGAACTGGAAGTGTTTAGGGTTGCTGTTAATCCCGACGAAATACCCTGATGATTCGTCACCCCTCACACTGACGAAACACCTTAGTGATTCGTCACCCATCATATCGACGAAACACTTTAGTATTTCGTCACCTCTCATGACGATGAAACACCTCAGTGTTTCGTCGGTTGAAGTTTCGCCGCCCAAAGGATAGTTCAGACTGTGGTTGGAACTTGAATGATATGAATGATTCTTTTTGACGAAACCCTATTACCGTTTGTTAATGATATAAACATCGACTAAGGAAACATGATTTGGTTGTTATGAGTAGTACATGTAACTGTTAACACCGTTGTGAAACATACATGAGAATTGTGGAATCGTATGAACTTGAATAACTGTTATGTTGTTCGAATGCACACTATGATTGTAAATTATACATGAATCGTGCGAATGAAAACTAATTACGTAAACATGAATACCATAGGCTGTGACTGTTTAATTGTGAGCAAACAGCTAGTCATACCGAGCAAACTAAGGTGAGTTCATTGCTCTTTCTCCAAGCATGCGTCCCGGGGAGGGACATCTGGTAAATATTCCGGGGAGGAACGTCGGGTTATTGGGATGTTGGTTATTGCACTCATTTCTATCATTAAGTCCCACCATATACCGATTGGTTACCGGGGAGGCAACGGGGTTATTAGTTGATAGAGCTATTAGGTTTGGCACCCTCACACCGTACCGGGGAGGACGGTCGTGAACTAATTACCTTAACTACTTGACCAATGTATGATAGAGCATTGGGGTTGGGCAAATAATCTAGAGCCATCTGCGGTAATCGAGTTAATAACAACATCAAATCACTGTACTGTTTTATACTCATTTCTGGTAACTAAAACGTGTTAACAAACTTTGAACTCACCAGCGTCGTCTGACATACTTCTCTGCATGCTTGTAGGTCGTTAGGTATCTGGGTATGGACTTGCTATCTGGGAGTGCTGGAGTGGTCATGGATCGAGACTCTTGGATACTTGTTTCATTGGTTTTGAACACTTGTTTTGAAACAGTTGATTTACAATTTACATTATGCTTCCGCTGAACGTTTAATTTAGTTTTAACTTATGACTTGGATTTATATTATGAAATGAATCGAATGTTTTATTTAAATATTTATTATTGATTCAATGTGATTGGTGGCTTGGATCCTGGTACATCACACGTCCTACGGTGTTCCCGCATGTGGTATTTTGGGGGTGTGACAATCTCGGTGTATTGTCTTATGTCTTGATGCTCTCTTTAACAATGAGCTTGTAACCATCATTTTAATATAACATAATCTAAATTTTCGGGACGAAAATTCTTTTAACAAGGGGATGATGTGACACCCGACATTTTCAGGTTAACACTGTTAACACAAACTCCGTTATCTCAAACACTCATTCATGCGTTACACTTGATTAGGGTAAATTAAGTGTGTCAGTTATTTCGCAAAAACAGTTGATTTAAAATTTACATTATGCTTCCGCTGAACGTTTAATTTGGTTTTAACTTATGACTTGGATTTATATTATGAAATGAATCGAATGTTTTATTTAAATATTTATTATTGATTCAATGTGATTGGTGGCTTGGATCCTGGTACGTCACACGTCCTACGGTGTTCCCGCATGTGGTATTTTGGGGGTGTGACAATCTCGGTGTATTGTCTTATGTCTTGATGCTCTCTTTAACAATGAGCTTGTAACCATCATTTTAATATAACATAATCTAAATTTTCGGGACGAAAATTCTTTTAACAAGGGGATGATGTGACACCCGACATTTTCAGGTTAACACTGTTAACACAAACTCCGTTATCTCAAACACTCATTCATGCGTTACACTTGATTAGGGTAAATTAAGTGTGTCTGTTATTTCGCAAAACTCACGTAATGGTAATTCGAGGAATTACGGAATCACACATGGGTTTATACACGAACATTGATAAACAATCGGAACATATTCCTGAACAATTAATAAATATAAATTTGGTGGATTTATATGTTATGTGACTCTATATGCTATGTGACTTATATGTGAATTAGTGAAACTTCGTGAAACCGCGTATATTTACGCGTAACGTGTTATCGACGAACCCCTAACTGGAGAATAGAGTATACCTTAACCTAAATTTCGAGGACGAAATTTCTATAATATGGGGAGAATGTGACAATCCGTGTTATTGACCCTTGTTAATTATAGAAGGTTACCTATAGAAATATTGTGGATTATTATTTAGTAAATAATACCAACTTTTAATAGCAAACTACGACGCGTGAAACACGTATTCAACTGTTAACTCTGATCAAACGCCGTTAATTTATCAAACACACACACACACACACACATATATATATATTTCTAAAATAAGTACATAGATATATCATGAATATTTGATTTAACAAGATTTATACAACTAGAGTACTTGGTATATTTTTATGGTTTAAATGAGTCAATTATGTTAACGAGGCACTTGACGTCAAGCGGTTCGTATACGTGACACTGGCCACCAACCCACCTAACCTACCCAAACCCTAGGTATAAAACAATCTTATTCCCTTTTCACCTCACAACATAAACAACCCTAGCCCCTTCATAACTCTCTTTTCCCTCTCTCTAGAAATCCGGTCACCGGATTAGGGTTCCGGTGCCGTCTTTCCGGTGAGTCACACCTGACCACGAACAACACTTATCCCTAACGTCTCATGCTAAAACCCTTGCTAGCCAATCACTTCAGATTAGAGAGAGATGGCAGCCATGGCGGCACAGGGTGGTTGCGGTGTTCAGGCGGCAGTGGACGTGGGGGTGAAGACAAGGCGGTGAAGGTCGTAAGGTGGCGGCGCTGCTAGGGTTCCGTTGAACTTGTGGCGGCGGCCTTCGTCGCGTAGCGACAACATCAACAACGTGGCAGCAGCAACGCTACGTCTGTGGCCATGGCAACGGGTGCAGCAATGGTGGAGAACCACCGTTCTGACGACGACAACTGGTAGCTCCGATTTATGGCAGTGGATGTGGACTCAGGTGGTGGCTCACGGCGACAAGGGAGTTTCTTGACCTTCCGATGAATTCCGGTGAGTCCTTTCACATTTTTTCGCTTAAGTTCTGATTTGATGAACCGATTAACATCATTCTTTTAAGTCTCTCGATTTCATACTTAGTCCGGTTGAATCGGTTATGGGTGGTTGCCTTTGGACAGATCTTAAAGTAGCAGATTCGTGGGTATAAGTTGTCAAACGGCTCTTGCGTTTAAGGGTGTTTGGACTCTGTCAAATTATGGATCATCGAGCCGGAGCTAGATCAAGTACACGGGTTCGGGTCAGGTCAACTCTCGGTCAACAAAAGTCGATGCTGGTCAAAGTCTAGTCAGCTGGTACGTCACACGCCTATCGAGGGTTTCCTGTATGTGGTATTTTGGGGGTGTGACAAGCTTTTAGGATTTATAGTTTAGATTTTATGGTTTAGCTTAGGTTTTAGCCTTGTTTTTTACCTTTAGGATTTAGAGTTTAGGAGTTAGGATTTAGAGTTTAGGGTTAAGAGATCTTAGTTAGGGTTCGACGAGCCGGTTTCAACGCCGCTGGAATGAGTCCAATCGGAGTTCGTTTGAGTCAGTTCCTCGCTGTTCCCCACTTTTTTAGTGTTTCCCAATGAACCTTCCCTTATATATATATATATATATATATATATATATATATAAAGTTAAAAGTATATCTACTTTTGATACATTGAATGACCATGAATTAATTATCTTAAATGTTGTTAAGAATCTACACGAAACGTCTACATTATTTGTTATCCAAACACACCGGGGTTGGTATTAGTTGCAGAAGTTTTGTCGGTCAAATTTTGTTTAACAGGATTATCACAATATCAATTAATTAACATCAAATCCAATACAACATCAAATTCAACAAAATTATCCTAAACTTAGGATCATTGTTTTCAGGACCGGACCGGAGGTCGACCCGGTCGCCTTATGAGGTCAAAGGTCGGACCGGTTTGACCGGATTTAAGACCCGGATTACATCATAAATTATATAAAAATATATGTAAAATATGTCTATCCAATTTATATATTAAATCAATCTTGATAAATTCATAAAAAAATTTAGTTAAGAAAGTAATCAAATAATTACAAATAATTACAAATAATTAATTAGAAAAACTTAAATTCATGCATACATTTCATGTTAAGTTAAAAAAAACCGTGCATACATTTCATGTTAAGTTAAAATAAAGGAAAATTGCTTTGAAATTTGAATAAGACAATAAATGAATGACACAATAGTACATACACTTTATCACTTTATCAGAAAAAGTATTATATTAAAACCAACTAACCCCTACTTTTCAAATTTCATTTCCTCTTCTCAACAAATTTACAGAGCTCGCCAGCGGCAAGCCGGAAAAACTTCAAATTGCATTATCCTTTACCCCGACCCTTCTGTATTTCTGTCCCTGATTAAGGGGTAGCATAATACAATTTCAAGGGTAACATAATACATAAAAGTTGAAAATAAAATGGCATGTTCCATCAGATCGAGGTATTTTTCTCTCTTCTTCAATTGTCTCACTAGAACATGTATTGGATGATTGGATGAAGAAGGGCTGATGAAGAAGATGTGCGTACAGAAGCTTTGACCGGCCCGACCACCGGCCCAATGTTGAAACGGCTCAAACAAGCGAATCGGCATGCACTAGACTCCGGGTCCTGGCCAGACCGGTCCGACCGGCCGGCCCGGGTTTAAAAACATTGCTTAGGATTTTAACTAATCGTTGAGATTCTACTTGTGAAAAAAAAACCGACACCGGTACTCTCCTTATATCTACAAAAAGAACAACAGAAACAACAAATAGATATATGTAAATTAGGGCATTATAGTTTAAACATATGTTTTATTAAAAACCTAAAATATGTTGAACTAGCAAGAGTAGCGAAGACCACACGATCACTCGTGTAGCAGTTCCATATTGTACTTCTTGTATCATACCGATAAATGAGGTATCGCCAATTTACATCGCTTGTTGACAATGACAAGGTTACGGTATCGTTGACGGAATGGAGGTACTCATTTATGGGGTTTAACATTATGTTGGGTATAAAGTCATCCGGAACTCTAGATTCCAAGCGCCATCCGCTGAGGTCGTCCCTTAAGACGTAAATAGAAATTCTTCTTAGCCTACACGCTCTTGTAACGAGATCTAAGAACATGTCCATCACCGCTGTGTAACCATCCATGGTGTGCACGGAGGTGGAAATCGGGTCAAGCTCAAAATTCTCATCATCGGGGTGCGGTTCAAGTAATGGTGGGTGGTTTTCCAACAGGGGTTGCCTGAATATGTGTACCGGGAGTCCGGCACTGAAGGATAAAAGGAAGCAATGTGGCAGAAAGATAAGAGGTAAAACAATTCTCCAGGGATTGAGGATCTCATCCGATGTCAACTCATCAACCAAATTGGTGAAGATAATTGATGGTTATTGGCCGGAAGACGAGACAAGTGACTCCAAAGCCTAATGGGATCACCTTGAATCGTAGATAGAGCAAATTCAAGAACGTAATGGGCCTCGTTCACCATGTCCTCGTAAACTCTTACCCCCTCCTAATCAGACTAAAATATGGCAGATTCCCATCAGCAAAATGAGGTATGTTCGGAATCCCAATTACGCATCCCAAAGGTTTATTATCAGAAAGCCGCGGCACGGAACCCCGAAAACGAGGGTGGATCTCCAACACCTCACAAGTTGAATCACCGGAACATTTAAAATTATACCTCTATTTTGTAGAAGTCGGTTAACACTAAGCTGGACAAATAACCTATCATTTTCACGTAAAGCATACACAAATCTAAAATTAGGGTTTCCGTTAACGACATGACGATGATGATGTGCAACATAATGAGTAAAACACCATTGAGCCCCCCATTATAAAGTCTCCAAAAGTTAGGCTCGTAAATCATACCTTCTACAAGAAGATCGTAATCCAACTAGCTAAAAAAGGTTTGATCTTAGAAAAATGCTAACAATTAGCTCCTCCAAGTCGAAACCTCCTCCGGTATACCCTCCCAAAATGGTTATCCATGAGTGAAAACGTTTGTTTTGAAGAAGAAAGTAAAAGAAAATGAGGTTCTTGAGGATATGAAACAACCCCTAAGCTAATATGGCATCATCACATCGTAAATAGCACAAATCACATCGTTAGAAAAATTAGGATAAGAAACTACAGAAGAAATGGGAAGGAAGGTGTTGCAGAGGTTTAGACAAAACCCTTTTCTTTTCCTTGAGAAGAAAGGAATTTGAAATTATCCCCAAAAGCTACATATAGAATTACACTTCAACCCTCCAAGTTTTTTGTCTTTACAAAATTATTGTGTAGTGAAGAGAAACAGAATAAAGACACATTTTCCTGAAAAATAATAATATTTTATCTTCTAGATACATTTATTATATTATATTATATCATATTATATTATATAGTGAAGAAAAACGGAATGAAGACACATTTCTTTTACACACATTTCTGGTTTTGATAGAAAGGGATACATGTAAGGTGTCACTTTCGAATAATCAACTACTTAACCACATAACAACATTGTTGGTCGTAGTATGTTTGTTTGTTTGTTGTGTCCATTTAATATGACTTCATACATTTTAATATAACATTTTGAATTTAATTAATATGTTTCATAATCTTTAGTTAACCACAAACAAACGTCACGTTTTTATTATTCAGTATTTGGTTTATCAACCAAGTGGCTACAAACGAAACTGATATTTCAGACTCACCATAGTGGAATGTAATACTTGAATCGTCGTTTTATATGATCACTTTTTTATAAAGAAATTGGTACCAAAGGTTTTTTTTTATATTTGTATATAGAAGAAAACAAGATAAAAGGAAATACCAATCTCCAAATAATTGGGTTGGTGTATCTTATGGGACTTCCAGCTCCTTAAGCAACCAACGAACCCATAATATTTCACCGACCATCGTTGCTATAGCCCTATATTGTGCTTCAACCGATGATCTGGAAATGACAGATTGTTTCTTTAACTTCCAAGATATGGGCGCTCCCCTAGTAAGAGTAAATGTCCGGTTCTTGAGCGTTTACTAAAAGGGCATCCAAGTCAATCTACATCACAATAAGTGATAAGTTGCATTCACCCTTTGTTAGGTAACAAAACTCTCTGTTTCGGTGTGGTCTTCAAGTACCATAAAACTCTATGAACAGCCTCTAGATGATTCTTTCTAGGATCCGCCACAAACTGACTAAGCACATTCACTGAGTAGGCCATGTCAGGTCGCATAAAGTAAACGATTAACGGGTCCGGTCTCCTATATTGATTTGCATCAACCTTGTCTTCTTCGTCCCCTTTATCAAGTTTCAAGTTTTGTTCCATTGGGAACGAGCTCGGACGTGACCCTTGAAAGCCTTTGTATTCAAGTATGTCTAGGGTATATTTTCGTTGGCTAAGGACAAGACCTTTTGATATTCTTGCAACTTCTATGCCCATAAAATAGATCAAGGAACCGAGATCTTTGATGTTGAATTACTTATCAAGATGAGATTTCATTTGTTGTATTTGCTCGACGTTGTTGCCCATGATGATTGCATCATCAACATAAATCAATGCCACAACAAAAACATTCGAGCACTTGTAGATAAACAAAGAATGATCCGATTTAGACTGTTTGTAACCGAGACCAATCAGTGACGTGGTGAACTTGTGATACCAATTCCTTGAAGCTTGTTTTAAACCGTAGTGGACTTCTCGAGTTTGCAAACTCTTGTGTCAGTTGCATCAACAAATCCACTCGGTATTTTCATGTAAACTCATTCTTCCAAGTCTGATTGTAGAAAGGCATTATTAGCGTCGAGTTGTTTGATTTCCCATCGTTGTTTTTACAGCTACGGCTATGAGGGTTCAGAGTGTAACAAGTTTGGCAACCGAGGCAAATGCATCTTGGTAATCAACTCCTTCAATTTGCGTATAACCTTTAGTCACAAGCCTCGCCTTGTACCTTTCTACTTCTCCATTTGGTTTGAACTTGATTTTATATACCTTTTGGAACCAATAGCTTTCTTCCCATTTTACTTAATATTTGAATCTTGTTAAAATATTTAGTTTCTTAGGGGTCAAACCTATAATAAGTTTCGGCCAACCTTAGAATACAATTAGCGCTATTTATATGTATATATTTGTTTAATCATCTGGGTATTTGCACAAATCAAATATATATCCAATACATTGATAATATATTTCAAGATGTCATCATAGTACATAACATTGGAGGGTTTTTTTTGGAACGTCGTACGGTTACGATGTCGGTAACCGTGTTAGTAGTTCGTATCACCAAGTTAGTATTAAAATTTCATCTTGCCTGGATTTGAACACATGACCTTCAAGAGAATCAAAAGCTTCCCGCCTCCTCCTTAACCACGAGGCCAAGAGATCATTGGTAGAACATTACACATCTATTTTTGAAAATGTTTTGAGGAACTCACCTAATTAAATGCTTGCCAAAACCCTTGTATACGAACCACGTTATATGCTCCTTTGTAAATCTAAGAAATTAAAACCTATTTTTATTATTTCGGACTTATTCTTTCTATTAATTGTTAGCATTTGAAATAATCGTTTCTCTATTAGGTTAAACTAAGTTACTTTGTAAAAGTAACTGCAACGGCTGTACTAAAATGAATGAATTAATCTAGGTAATATAGAAATATAGTTTTACTTGATAATACATAAAAACCTGTTTGGACAAAATAAATTATATGGTTCTATATTTATGAGTACTTATACAGTCAATAATGATCAAACTAAATAATAAAAAGTGTTGTGTAATAACTAGAACCTATTAGCAATGTATAGAAGGGAATGAGAGTACAAGAGATAAATTTCTTATTGATATATTTCATACAAAATACATGAGCCACTATATATAGGCTATAACATTAATACAAACATAATGTGACATAGGAGTTACAAATGTGTATAGTCACTAATAATGGATGCATTCATAACACTCTCCCTTGACTATTCACATGATGATATACTATTCTTTAATACGCTTGGTGATGCTGCCTCGTTAAAAACCTTGCTAGGAAAACCCAGTGGGACAAAACCTCAGCTAAGGGAAAAAGAGTGCAGCGCGTATTGTCTCCCCCTAATACTTCTGGATCAGGTATGCTGTCTCATTAAAGAAAAAGAGTACGTACACTGTGTATATTATGGGTACGCTACTCCCCCTCAATTTTTCTTGTATATCTTGATGATGTTGAATCTAATCTTCTGTGACAATTGCTTGACTTGATATTTGGCGTAGTCTTCTTTGATTTGGGTGTTGTTGTCTACATTGTCTTCATACAGTATAGCTTGAGCTTCTCTTGATCAACTCTAATTTACATACTTCTTAAATATGCTGAAATGTTCGACCTTCATAACTTGTATCTGGATTGAGATCGAACTCTATGCGAGTCTAATATATATCAATCATAACCCAGGACGCCATATTGTTCTTGTGGAACTATCCCGTGTCTCGAGTTTGTAAATATGTCAAATAATTATTTAATGCGCTTTATAATTCTGCCTCGTTAAAAACCATGCCAGGAAAACCCAATGGGACAAAACCGTAGCTAAGGGAAAAGAGTGCACTACGCATTATACATAATTAACAACATGATTTATGATGATGTTAAATTAGTACTTCGGGACCTATAAGATAAACTAATACTACTGGATCAGTTATGTTGTCTCGTTAAAAACCTTACCAAGAAAAACCCAATGGGAAAAACTTAGTGAAGGGAAAAAGAGTGCAACATTTGAGATTAGAACTGTAATCTTACCAATACAAAGTAATATATCAGATGTCGTCTTGTTTGCAAGATACCTCAATGCTCTGATCGCAATTAAGTATGGTACTTCTTGACTAAGTAGTTCAACATCCTTTTCTTGGGGTTGATACGAATATTTTTTTTCTATGTCAAGCGATCAGACAATCGTTCATGTACTCAACGAATGAGCTTTTTCTATATAACATCTTCTAGATGTAGTCAGATTGATGAGCAAAAATAGTACATATATACTCGAAACTACAGGTCGAGGATAACTACACTTTGTAAAGGTTATTCAAAATTTTCCTCTTTAGTTTGAGAGTTCCCTCTCGATGATGTTTACATTATCACTGTAAGAGTGAAATCTTGTTAAATAGATGTAGCTCATTTTATCAAAATTATACCTCTCATTTCAGAGTATAGTCGACTGTACCACATACGAGTAGTTTCCTTTAAGATTCATATATATAACACATATGGGGTTATTGTTTTGTAATGCTTTGAGCATTTTTTTAATCCTTCAGGGGTTTTCATACAGATGTCATTTGCAATTGTCTCGTACATGTATACAATGATGACATCCATAAGTTATTTTATCTGAAGTCATTCTGAGATTGCGAGGCCGCTTAAACATCTAAAGATAATAGCATCCACTACAGGGGTATACGTTTCCTCGTAATCAACTGCTGGGATTTGGGAAAAATCTTTATGTTAAAATGCGTGCCTTACATCGCAAAAACTCATTATTTACGTTTCCTTTTATTTAAAGACACCCATTTATAACCTACTGGTTTGACGTCTATGGGTGTTCGAACTGCTGGTTCGAAAACGTTTAGTTTGTCGAGCAAATTTAGTTCAACCTTAAGTCATGTAGCCATTTTGGCTATTTGTGTGCATACACTCTTGCACACTTTCTATATATGTAATCTTCTTTTTTTTTTCAATCGATTACATCTATTGCTATAGCATAATCAAATATATCATTTTACACGTGTTTCATTACGGTTCCATATTGTACTTATTTTGTACATAATTCATCGCGATCTCATATTTGTTTGGTACTAGAGTTGCTTTTAGAACTCCATTAGCCTCTTTTGGGGTTTTGACAACAACCTTCTTTAAGGTTTAGTATGCAACCACTTCTGGGGTTTTGTATGCAACCACTTATGGTGTTTTGTGTGCCACCTCTTTTGGGGTTACACCAACTGCGTTACTCTGCTCTTTTTGTGTTTGTGGGTTTTATCTTTTTGGAACCGATTTATCTCTCACAATTTATTAATATGATAATCATTTTGTGAGTACTTCCATTCGAGCATATAAGTTTAAGCTGGTATATGTGACTTTGTCACCTTATTTGTGTTAGTGAATGCATCTTATATTTCATTTGTTATTATTTGCAAATACACGCTCTTTCTTTTAGACTTCAGATTTGCATTGACCACTTCAGGGGTCGATATATAATATGATGCATTTTTTTTATGTTACCAGTCTTTCATTTTCTTGTCTCCCCCTAAGACTGGGAATATGATGTACATATCCCATTTTATATATTATGGTGGTGCTATTGGTACATAGGCTGCACAACAAAATATAAAAAAAAATGGAAACTTGGTTCTCTTCAGGAGACCAGTTGTAATGGGGAGTATTTGTGATAAGCAGTTGGTTTTGAATTGATATAATCAATCGACGAATTCCTTCTCGACTACGTATGCCTCTCAATATATTTCACATTGTGCCCAACAATGGTCCCTACAATTGGGTTGTCAAAGAACAGTGTTAAACCATGTCAAAAAAACAATGTTCCATAGTGTTGGGCATATGCTACATACGGGTAGCTAAAAACTCACATGTAACCATGTATGAATGCCACAATCCACACAACTGTACATTTCAATGGTCCCATATAAGAGGGATTGTTTGTAGGAGTCTATTGTTTGGAAGGGCATAAAAATTTATTTGCCACAAAAAAAAAAAACTAACTAGACATATGATAAGGCATTTTGGGAGCAATGTTTTTAGATTACTTAGAGGTGCTAAGGTACCGGTTAGCATGTTTGATTCTTTAGCATATCATGATGCTATTTTGATGACCTATTTGGTCATGCCATGTGGTGAACGTATAAATATTCTAGTAACTTCTGGTTACTCACCATATTTGATTTAATGGAATATTGGAAAATGAGTATCATTTCTAGTAACTTCTAATATAGTCTTCTGGCCATATTTGCTATATGATATATTTTAGATATTTCTTTTACACCATTCCAAGGTGATGACTTTTCATTCAAACATAGTGGAAACTTAATAAATTCATAGTACACATTATGAATTACAAAATTCGATTTCAGCGGGTAAACTATCGATGCTCTTCTGGAGCATTTAATATGCTATTAACACGTGAAATAGTATCAATAGCGTCTCTACCACGCGAAATATTATAGTTTTAGCCTTTGTTTAGAGGGAAAACATGTACTATTCATAAGGTTTTCCATCACTAGGCTATATGTTAGCCAAAAACGCCAAGTGCGATGAACTAAAGTTTGGGTTGAATTTGAAAAATCATTACTAAAAACAAACGGGACTTTGTGTACATTTGGGAGAACTTCGGGTTCTCATCATTGATTTAGGATTCATGTGAGCATCAACACTAACTCAAAATGAATTATTATCTATCAATTTAAGTAACTAACATCAGAGTAGTTTACTTAAGCTAAAGTCCACTAATTATTTTCATAGCTATTTTTCATCATTTTCATGTGAGGGCACATTTCTAATGACTATATCAATGTCTATTAATATTTGTTTAGCAACAACAAACAATTAGAAGAATAACCATACAATTAATTATGTTGACTATGCATAGCATTGTAACAAGCTGAAATGTCAAATCACTAAAGCAAAACAATGTTTATCTCAGCGTAGTTGTTTTGGTAACCAGCTACCAATGACATTTGTATTAATTTATTTAGCACATTTGACTTGTCAAAAGGCAATACATATAACATATATATGCTATCTAAAACAATGAGACCAACAGAAGTATTGCTAAACAAATGAAATCCATAATATCTATCAATAAGCAAGTTATATGCATGTTAATTATTCATAATTTATATGCATATCAATTACATATATAAATCACACACAATCCTGGGACATTATACGTATACATATATGTGTGTGTGAGTGTTAAAGAGATTAAGCTCATATTAATTTGCTTGTCATGTCTAGAAAAAAATATATTAAAGATCACAAGTATATCATATATACACATATTTGTCACTATAGTTTAAAACATAAACAAATGTCACTATCAACTTTCTCGATCATATAATAACATATGAATCTTTATCACTCGTAAATGAGCTTTCTTATACTAATAAATTTTGTTGCTCAAGAAAATATAACATGCATCTTGAGAATTTTAGTGTCATGTTAATTTGCAAATAATATCTTTTACCACACAAATATTTCATAGAATCAAATCACATATTTAAATATCAAATAGCAACTAAAAGGCTTATACAATTGCAATAACAATGATATACAACAAAATTAACTAAGTAGTTGTCATATTATAACATATTATCATATAAACATGTGCATTATTGTAAATTCATTAACAGAATTGCACTAATGATTATCTTCAAATATAACTATTAGACATCACCTTTTAATACAAAATGTATTTTGGTAGTCATCATAAATTGTATAAATACTAATAACAAAAACTAATTAATGTACCAATCAAAACTCATAACCATAATAATAAAAGCACATAATGATATCAAAACTCATAACCATAATAATAAAAGCACATAATAATTTAGAATTTGTAATGTCTCTTTAAAACGTAATTTGTTGTATAAAATTTAGAACAACAATAAGAGGCTATTTAATTACTATTTACTAACCATAAAATATGATAAAAACAATTTATTAGAATAACAATAAAAAGCTATTTAATTACTATTTACTCATTTCGTAAATTGAAAAAAAAAATAGGTAAATATACATCAACATGAATTAATGATGAGGAAATCGGAATTAATTTTATAATTAATAATATTCAATCCACACTCATAAGTTATATATTAGAACTTTAATTGAATTTATGCTATATTAATTAAAACTAAATAATATATATAACTTTAAAATATATATAAATAATATAATCAACAAGTAAAAGCAAGATCATGGATATCATAATACAACTTTTCTTTTCAAGGTTTATCTATTAAACATGCATAAAAAGAATTTATCAAACTATATATCAATTTCTAAACCAAGGAATAAACTTTTAATATAACTAGCAAATAGATAAGATTAGACTTAATAAATTAATAACAAGTATTTTCTCATCAGGTTTCTGTAACAAGTGTCCATGTATATATTAAACTTATATTTCCTATTTTTTTTTTCAATACCGTGATGATCATTTATTCTAAAAAAAAGGTCATTGAAAATGAAAATGAAAATTATGAGTAGGATTTGAACATCCCCTGTTCAACCGACTTTCAAAAATCTCATCCTGGTTAACGATTATTCTTATCATGGTAAAATCAAGTTGAAAAGATAAGGCATATTCAACAAGAAACAATATAGGTATAAGAGTAGTACCTTATGTAGATAAACATGTATGGTGGAAAGAAAAAACTTTACTTGAAATAACTAAAGGAAATAGCATCTCCATCACTTTTCAATCGCCATGTCTACGAAATCCAATCTTCGTTGGAAACACCCCGGGCTACCAAAACTTTTATCAACAAAACATCATCAACGACATTGGTCAACCGAGACTTTAATCAACGATTAAAACCAATGATGATTCGAGCACTTTCGTGCTGATAACGTGTTGTGTAATAACTAGAACCTATTAGCAATGTATAGAAGGGAATGAGAGTACAAGAGATAAATTTCTTATTGATATATTTCATACAAAATACATGAGCCACTATATATAGGCTATAACATTAATACAAACATAATGTGACATAGGAGTTACAAATGTGTATAGTCACTAATAATGGATGCATTCATAACAAAAAGACAATTGTTTATGGTCTAATTATTTTAACAAATGCAAGTCTATATGATCCAACAACCACCCTTTTTACTTAATATTTGAAACTCGTTAAAAATATTTAGTTTAAATTAAATATTAAGTAGCTTATTAAAGTAGGGGTGAACAAGTTTAGGTCCGGACCGAAAATAACTGAGAACTGAACCGAAAATAACTGAGAACCCGACCCGAACCCAAGTACCTAGGTATTTAGACAGGTTCCAATTTTTCATATAAAATCGGGTCGGGTCTCGGTTCTTTTCATGGTGAAACCCGACTTGTACCTATGGACCGGAACCGACCCTATATTTAGGGTAGTTAATCGGTTCTGTATTTTATGTTTGATCGATTCCCAGGTCAGGTCGGGTAATGATCGGGTAGGGTCAGGTTTTTCCTTTTGCTCACCCCTGTATTAAAGTACTTAAAATACTACGAACTTAAGAAATCATTCAAATCTTTTGGTTCGTCTTAAAATTCCAGTGGGTTGATTGTTAAAATCACCTAAAGACAAAAGTAGTGGTCCAAGCTTATAATAAAATTTTGTATTCGGCTATCCTTTGTGATAAGGAACAAGTCAGTAAGTTACAAAAACCATGTTTAATCAAAACTATGGTAACATGCCAGATAAATAAAAGATATAATCTTTTCAAGTGTTTGTTTCAAAAAAATTAAATTAATATTTCATTTATTTATTTTTTTAATTTAATTTTTCTAATAACTTAAGTTCGTTTCGGGGTACTGATATACATTTTTATGGTTTCCAGTTTCAATAAATTGACATTGTATGCTACTGTATCGAGTCGAACGACATCGGTACATGCACCCATATTAATTTTTATGGTTTTCGGTTTCAGTTATATTTCATAATTTATAGTTCGGTTCATCACGGTATCGCTATGGTACGGGCACTCGATATAGCAACCGGAAGAGAAAACTTAAAAAATAAAGTCGTTATAAGTCCAAAAGGATGTCGATAAATGTTCTACATCGATTGAAAACCATAGTAAACGAATACCAGTCGTCACAAGTCCATGCGAACAGACCACCATGGATTTGAGGGGGGGGGGTGTTTCATGACATTAATGTCCCACATGGCAGTCAATGATCCAAACCATATTCCGCATACCCTTCTGCCTTACAAAAGAAAATTTAAATCTGGTTTCATAATTGTAGGAACCGTTCGCGTAATTAAATAAAGTAAAACAGTTTTATTAAATAATTACAATACAGAAATAAGAAAGCTGGAAAAACTAGTACAATTACAACTAAAATAATCAAATTACAAGAAAGAAAGATGAAACAGAAATGCAGATTGGCTGAGGGTTGTGTTTAACACTGGGCCCTTAAAACAAATTCCGAGTCTCCCAGGAGCACTCGGTTTGTTTCCCAGGGTACAACAGCCGAAGTAGTGTGTACTGCCGGAGCTGGCACAAGAACCCGAAGTCTACCTTGAAATGAGCAAAGAATAGATCAGAAGTGTGGAGAGAAATGTTTGCATATGTTGTTGTGTTGCTGGTGTATTCTGCTGTGGAAGTGATGCTGTATTTATACAGCATCTGAGTCGTAACAGCCAAAACGAATTAAAGGAGAGAATTAAACTGCATTAAACGTCTTCAATGCACTTTAATTTGTCATTTAATTCTCATTCAAAACCGTTGACTTGTCAGTTTCGAATACTAAAATGAAACTGCTCAGTCATTAATGTCTAAAAGCATCTGCGCGCGCGCAAGACACACAGATGCGCGTGCGCACCCTTTTGGCTCAAGTTCATGCATGCGCAAGTCTGCACGCTCATGCGCGTGTGCGCCATACTTTTGTGCGAGAGAAGGATTGCACAACTCATGCGTGCGAGCGTTAGCAGGTCTACACCACCCTTGCGCGCGTGCGCCGGCCACCAGTGAACCTATACGAGCACGCCACACAGTCACGTCGTATTGGCTCACTTTGGCGCGCCCGCGCGCGCCAAGGTGCCACGTGTACTCGCGCGCCACTGCCACGTCCCCCTCCAAGGTCTACCTGCCACCTGGTCCTTGCAGCCCATGTGCATCACCACGCGCGCGCGGTCAAAAATATAAAGGCGGCTCTCAAGTGGCTCGCGGCGTTGCGAGCGTGCGAAGTGCTAATGCCATCAAAGCGCCACAATGTGCCCATCGCCCACGCCACGCGCGCGCGCGTGAGCGAATGCGAGTTAGGACCCTTCGCGAGTACACTTAGTGTGTGCTTCCATGAAACAATAAGGATGCAGAATTCCCCCTTAAATACTCCTTTAAGTTTCGTCTCTCCTCCTATGTGGGACAAGGTGTCACTTTCCCATTATTTCAGCATTCAATGTTTCAAACACCGAACTTTGAGCATCGATATCTCATTCATCTTAGCTCCGTTTTGGACGTGGTTTAGTTCATTGCGAAGCTCTTCCAACATAGAACACAAACCCACAAATAAATATATGAAATCTCCTTTGTTTCTTATGTTATTTCTAGTCCAAATTTAGGAAAAATGCTTTTCCTATATTTGTGAAAAATGCTATTTTTCACAAAATTTCCAACAATCTCCCACATGAATGGAAATCGATCTTTCCTTACAAGTTTCAACGATACACTTCGACAGTTGAGTATTGCAAGATAGGTAGGTTGTTACCTTTGAACCTTCTTTTGTGAAGTATACTTAGCTTACTAGCGGTTTGTAGACGCGATGTAATTAAACATACCCCCATTTATGTAAGCGACAATACACTTCACACAATACTCTCCCTAGCCTGGCCAACCCCTCATTGTCGTGTCCTATTATGGTCTTGGAACACTAGCCTGGTTCTGTGAGAGCTCTAGGATTGCGCACCCCGTAAAGCCATTCGAAGCGACCCTACTTCTCTCTCCATAGGTGATTCCCATGAATCACTAAAAGCATCATGGTTATTTGATTTCCCGAAATCGTTAACCTTAATATGCTTAGCCTCACTTCAATGTCACTGATTTGGAATGGACGAGGAAGTATATCCCTTTTATTTGGTTTGGGGTACTCCCCCACAGTGACTCCGCTTTGGTAATATGAATAAGTTATCCTATTGAACTTAGATCTAGGGATCTCCAGTCAACTAAGTTAGGTTTCCCTCATATTCCCAATTACCACGGGCTTTAGTCCCATTCCTCTTGACGACATTTCAACTAACTCTTTGCTTAAGCCTTTTGTAAACGGGTCCGCAATGTTATCTTTTGATCTCACATAGTCAATTGTGATAACACCCGTTGAGAGTAGTTGTCGTACCGTGTTGTGTCTACGTCAAATGTGCCTTGATCTGCCATTATACATCGAGCTTTGAGCTCTATCAATAGCTGATTGGCTATCACAATGTATACATATGGCTGGCAAAGGCTTTGGCCATCTTGGAATATATTCCATGAATTGGCGTAGCCATTCCGCCTCCTCTCCTGACTTATCCAAGGCGATAGATTCGGATTCCATTGTGGATCTTGCTATGACAGTTTCCTTAGAAGACTTCCAAGCAATAACCGCTCCTCCAAGTGTAAACACGTAACCACTTGTTGATTTGGAATCTTTATTATCTGATATCCAGTTTGCATCAGTGTATCTTTCGATCACTGTTGGTTGTCGGGTATAATGCAGCCCATAGTTTCTTGTGTATCTTATGTATCTAAGCACCCTTGTTATACTTTCCAGTGTTCATGACTTGGATTTCTAGTATATCTACTTAGCCTACTCACCGCGTATGCTAAGTCGGGTCTAGTACATGTCATTAGATACATCAGACTGCCAATAATTCTTGAGTACTCTAACTGAGCAACTCCCTCTTCTCTATTTTTCGTTAGATGTTGGGAGGTATCAACTGGAGTTCGAGCTACACTCGTATCTCCCAAGTTGAATTTTTCAAGAATCTTATCCACATAGTGAGATTGACTTAACACAAGACCATGTTGGGTTCTTATGATCTTTACTCCAAGAATCACATCTGCTAAACCCCTGTCTTTCATGTCAAATCTCGCTTTCAACATGTTTTTAGTAGCTTTGATAATTTTATCATTACTCTCAATGATAAGCATATCGTCTACATAAAGGCATAAGATCACATAACCTTCATTTGTGTCTTTGAAATAAACACACTTGCCGCACTCATTTATTTTGAAACCATTGTCAATCATGACATAATTAAATTTTTGGTGCCATTGTTTTGGAGCTTGCTTCAAGCCATACAAAGACTTGACGAGTTTACATACTTTACCCTCTTGACCTGGGGCAGAGAAACCTTCAGGTTGCTCCATGTAAATCTCTTCTTCTAAATCGCCATATAGAAATGCGGTTTTAACATCCACTTGGTGAACTTCCAAATTTCTTAAAGCCGCTATAGCAAGAACCAATCTAATGGAGGTTATGCGTGTCACAGGCGAGTAAGTATCAAAGTAATCTAGACCTTCTTTTTGTCTAAATCCTTTAATCACCAACCTAGCCTTGTATTTATCAATACTTCCATCAGTTTTCATCTTCCTTTTGAATATCCAATGATATCCAAGTGGTTTGCAACCAGGTGGAAGATCTACTAACTTCCAAGTATGATTTTGCAATATAGAATCAATTTCGTCCTTTATTGCTTCTTTCCATTGAGGCCATTCCGAAGAGGAAACCGCTTCGCGATATGTATTGGGCTCGCCCTCAACCATATAGCTAAAGAAGTTTGGACCGAATGATTTTTCAACCCTTGGCCTTTTTCTTCGCCTACGAACACCCTCGTCAACCTCAGGTCGTTCATGTGTCTTATCAAGAATTACCTCATCAACTGGTGTAGATGAGCTTTCACCACTTCAAAATTGGGTGTTGATGACATTGCATGTGTTTTTCCTCTCATAGGAAACACATTTTCAAAGTACGAAACAACGTTAGGATTCACCTCCATGATAGTGTGTTTGTGTACATCTGGATTCTTGGTCTCATGTACAAGAGAACGATGTGCACTACTTTGATGCGCATACCCAATGAATATGCAATCAACAGTTTTGGATCCTATCCTAAGAGCCTTAGGAGGTGGTACAATCACCTTTGCTAGGCACCCCACACTTTTAAGTATTTGTATGAAGGTTTTCTTCTTTTCCATAACTCATATGGAGTTCCGTCCCTCTTTTTGAGTGATATCTTGTTTAAAAGATAATTGTCCGAGAGAATGGCTTCCCCCCACATGTCCTGGCTCACCCCAGAACTGATCAACATGGCATTCATCATTTCTTTCAATGTACGGTTTTTTTGTTTCTCCATGCCATTTGATTGTAGAGAATAAGGAGGTGTACACTCATGTACAATGCCACTTTTTGCGCATAAGTCAGCAAAAGGTGCAACATATTCGCCTCCTCGATCGCTTCTCACAGCTTTTATCTTCTTTTGAAGTTGATTCTCAACTTCATTTTTATACAAGATAAATTTACTTATTGCTTCGTCTTTACTTTTAAGTAAATATACATAGCAATATTTAGTACAATCATCAATAAACATGATAAAGTACTTATTTCCTCCTCTTTTGGGTACCGCTTTTAAATCACAAATATCAGTGTGAATTAAATTAAGGGATTCGGTTATTCGTTCAACCGATTTCGATTATGATCTTGTAAGTTTGGATTCTACGCATGTTTCACATTTTGAATGTGAATCAAAATGGAATGTTGGTATACATTTTAAATTGATTAAATGATGTATTGAATTAAAATTTACGTGACCTAATCTACCATGCCATTTATTCGAATCGGAAAACTCAAGCATATAAGTAAAGTAGTAGCAATTTTATTCATGTTCTTTTTGACAGCCATTACATTCAATTTAAACATTCCATTTTGGGCATAGCCCTTACCAACATAGGTGTCTCGTTTAGTAAGCACAAACTAATCACTTTCAAATACTAAATGAAATCCAAACTTATTAAGCAACCATCCCGAGACTAGGCTCTTGCGCAAGTCCGGAACGTACAAGACGGTGCTTAGAGTGAGCTCCTTCCCCGAAGTCCACTTCAAAATCACCGTGCCTTCACCCTTGATGTCCGTGGTGGCTGCATTTCCCATGTACAGCTTCTCATCTCCCGCAAGCTCCTTGAAGGTGGTAATGAGGCTCCTACTTTGGCAGACATGACGGGTCACGCCCGTATCAACCCACCATCCTTTTGGAGTGTTGGTCACAATATTGACCTCATCCACCACTGCGTTTTTTTTCGGAAATCATTGCCACCAAAGGCATTCTGTCTTCATCCACCATGTGTGTGCGCTCACGCTTTGGTTTCTTGCATTGGTTAGCCCGATGCTCCGGCTCGTCACAATTGTAACAAGTCCCTTGGAACGCTTGAGGTTTCTTTTTCACAACCCCTTTCTTTGGTCCAAGTTTGCTAGCCTTTGAAGATATCATGGTTGAACATGTAAATGGCATTACTCAACGAGCCAATATTTTAATGAAAGCTCTAGGAGAGATCAAGTTCAAGGATATGATAAAAACTTGGAGTTGAAGACTTGTTTGATATGAGTTCGAAATTCCAAGGGTGATTGCTGGGAATTCTGAATTGAAGAATTCCTTTGCATGCAAGGCTACGAAAAATTAAAGGAGTGGATAATTATATATAGTTAAAATCTGTTTAGATGTAAATTATTAGTTATAATTATCATGTCCTAGTTATTAATTAGAGTAAACTGCAATTTCACCCACTGGGGTTATATGTGATTGGCACTCTTACCTCCTAATACGAAAATCTTGTTGTCTTACCCCTCAACTATTGAAAAACGCTACAATATTACCCCCCGGTGTTAAAAAACTTAATAGTTTTGTTTACTGGGCTATTAAATGACTATATTACCATTTTCTTATTACCCCCTATGCTTTGTTGTAAGAAAACGTATTACTCCCCGGTGTTAAATGACTATATTATCCTTTCTTATTACCCCCTATGCTTTGTTGTAAGAAAACGTATTACCCCGATGTTAAATATTTCTTTGCTTCCTTCAAAAAAAAGTTTGTTTTAATAGATATACACTCATGAATTCAAAAGATTTCAGTAGTGGATGTCAAAACATGTCATATTCATCAAAACAACATAAAAACTACATTAAATTTATAAAAACCTAATCTTCAAACAAGTGTATCCTTACTCCAAAAACTCATACTTCTATAGATTTCAAAACAAAAAAAATATGTTTTCTAATTTACTAAAAAAACTTAAACACCGGAGATGCTCCGGATCCGGTAGATCTACTTTTTTTATGTGAAAATTGCCTTGGGCAGTGTTTGTGTCACACCCCGATATTTCCACTTAACCCGGTGGGGAGTATCATGACGTAGTTGATATCATCATAGTCAATTAAACACAGTTATAGCACAGCAGAAGGCTTGGAAGGAAATTACTATTACAAACCGAATGTTCAAAGTTCAAAATAATAATTATACAGACAGTTGTAGAAATGGATCCACAAGCGGATCGAATAAATATACAAAACGATGTTTAACAGACTTTAAGGCATCTTAAGGACTTGCAAGATCCTCTATTAGACACAAAGCAGCTCCCAGCCTAATTACGTGTAGTACTTGCCACTTAGTCTTTTGAAAATACGTCAGTTTACATCGGTAAATACAATTAACTGACACATTTGAAAAATGTTTCAAAAATTTGTTTAGGTGCACAAGGCATGAAAAATCTTTTATAACTTGGGAAAATTAAGAATTTTAATCTTGTACACAGTATTACATGTTTGTCAATACATATGGGGCCCAATGTAGAAACCGAGACATGATTAAACGACACACCACTTTTATAAACCCACAAAGGAGTTATCCCCGACCTTGTGGGCATAATATATTAGCATTTGCATCTGTCTGGTGTATGCCTACACCCCGTGCATAGGTCGTGGCCACTTGCAATTAAATGAACTGAGGATATCCAGGACACGGTCGTGTTAACCCCCAATGTTTAAGTTATCAAACAAAACAGGTTAAAACGTGTTATGCAGATTTATTAACCACAATTCGACTAAGTGATCCCATACCTGACCAAGCGGTGATAATTTACCGTATCCCAATCCCGTATAAGGAAAAATAAGTTAAAAGTATTTACCTGAGTTATAACTTTGATTTTAAAAGCAAGAGTTAACTACTCAGCCGTATGATTCACTTAAACTCGCGAAGGTAGCTTTTACCGGGGCTTCCTAGTCTGGAATGAAGGTAGTATTAACCTATCAGAATGCTAAGGAGTCCTATTTAAGTCTAGACTTAGACCGGTTAGCTTAAAGAACGATTTACGGTATAATACGCTAGATTAAGCGATGACCGGAATGGAATGTTACTTAGACCCAACAAGTATGAAGACTTGTATAATATGGGTAAAATAAATACATTCTGGATATTGAAGTCTAAATGATAAGGTTAAACTCGTTTCGGTTAATTTATGCAAACTAGTCACACAAGTCGAACCGATTGCTTATAAGCATTAACGGGTACCCGGATGAGTCATATACAAGTTCCATATTTTATTATGATTAAAATATGTTATGATAACAGTAGGATATCAACATGTATGCCCATGAAGGTTTTAAAATCGAATTAAGCCCTATAAGGGTATTTTGGTCTTTTTATGACTTATAAAAGGAGCTTGCAAGTAATCTGATGTCAAGGTCATAATCATTATATAAAATATTTAATTTATGAAATATTAACTGTAGGATATCAAATATATGTGTGGTTTATGCTTTATGGCCAAACTATGCATCGTAAGGGCATTTTGGTCATTTCACAAATAGTTTTAAGGACTTATTTGGGATTCTGAGTTCATGACTTTTACCTATTGTAAAAATATTTAAAATGTTTTATAAAATCAGTAGGTAACAATTCTTAGGTGCTAAGTATGGTTTAAAACCATAATATGCACCAAAATAGTGTAAAAGCCGTTAAATGACGATAATTTCGATGTTTAAATAATTCTGATGTTATGACCAGTGATGTGTGTTATGGTTTTAATGTTTATTGGAAAAATTACACTTTTCGTCCTTTATGTTTGTAGCTAGTTGCAATGGATGACCTTTACCTTTAATAATTACAGCCACAGTCCTTTATTTTGAAAACTTGTTACATCTTTCGTCCTTTAGCACTAACTTGGTTAAAATTTTCAGTTAAATTTAATTACTTAAGGGCTGTTTAGTCTTTCTACTTAATTATTTATAGTATAAATAAAAAAATAAAATCAAATATAAATACCTTTTTTTCTCTTTCACTCACTCTCTCTCTCTCTAAACAAACAACAGACATCTCTGGTGAATCCCCTCCTCCAAATCCAGCCATCACCGACTGTCACTCCCCCACCGCCAAACAATCACTGATAAAGAATTGCGATTTAGCTAGTAAAGTAAATAAATAATCAATCAAGTACAATAAAAAATAGGCATGAGTAATGAATTGGATAAATAAAGAACTGTGAATTGGTTTTGGGCTTTCAAATTATGCATTCTGGGTAGAATTTTCTTCTCTGTGCAGAACAGCAATAACAGTTTGTAGAAATCATATTTTAGAAATTGAAAACCCTAATCTTCATCTTCATCTTCTCGCATCCAACACACACTAACTCAAAGAATCCACATCCCAGCTCATGTTTACAAATATCCAGCAGCTATTCTCCTAGAACTCTGCACTTCAATCCATGAACTTCACAAAATCATTCCCCTAACATTTTAAATCCAAGAACTTCACATAACATTTTAAAACTCAAAGAAAGAAATATAAAAATACCCATACCCCATCCTCTTCCTCTGTATTTCTCTGTGTGTGCAGATCACCACCAACACCACTCCGATTTTGACACCTCTCTAACACCTGAACCACCAAAGACCACCACCATCAGCATTCCGGGGCCTGAAACAGCACTGTCCATACGAATTGAAAGCAAACCCCCAAATCTCTTAACCCTATATCTATTGTGTGGCGTGGTGGTTGTGTTTTCAAACGAAAACACTAGATCCGTGTTTGACACGGCGACGTTTCCAACCAAAAACCTCAAACATAACCACCGTTTTCATCAACAGATCCGGCGGCATCATCCACCGGTTCAATCACTGTCGGTTTCTTCTCACCGGCGTTAAGCTATCTTCGGTGGTGTTATCGTCCAACGAACCAAAAACCTAAGCGGCGTTGGTGGTGATTAGGGTTGGTGATTTATAGGGATGTCGAAAAAAACGGAGGTGAATAAGGGGAGGAGGGGTAGAGAGAGGGAGAGAGTGGTGGTGGGTGGTTGATGGTGGCGGTGGTGGGTGTTAGAGAGAGAAAGAGAGGAGTAAGGGTGGACTGAAGACAGGAATAGGGGTGGAGGTCTTTTAAAAGCTTTAATCTTTTTGTTTTATTGAATTAGATTAGGAAAAGACTATAATACCCTCATTTGCAATGCACATGTCACATTTAACTTAAAATTTTAACTTGGTTAGTGCTAAAGGACGAAAGATGTAACAAGTTTTCAAAATAATGGACTGTGGCTGTAATTATTAAAGGTAAAGGTCATCCATTGCAACTAGCTACAAACATAAAGGACGAAAAGTGTAATTTATCCATGTTTATTTTAAGCCCTTTTACACTTTTTTAGCCAAGTTTTAAATTTATAAAACACGATATTTACTAACACTAAACACACATATGGGCAAGTGCACCCATCGTGAGCGTAGTATAGTGTTTGTCAGATACCGAGGTCGTCCAAGGATACAAGAGCTTTTAGTACCGGTTTATCCTCAACGTCTAATCAAATCAAAAGGTTAGAAAAATGTTTTAAACTAGAAAAATAAAAACTAACTAAAATGCTGAAAATAAAATAAAAAGAAAAGCAGATAGACAAGATGAATCACTAGGCTCCGACTCGTGTATAGTGTAACCTTTGATTATTTCCGCACTTTTGCACTTTTTAAGAGATTATCTTAGTTATTGTAGTAGGCCCCTCTTTTGAAGGTGACGTTACCCTCAACCCAGTAGTTTGAGTCAGCAAGGATACAATCCTAAAGGGTCGTGGGTGAAGTGTTATGGTGGTGGTGGGTGGTGGGTGAAGTGTGAGAGAGGTGGTGTGCCAAGGGATGGTTTGCAATTGAGCCAAGCACTCCTATTTATAGGCTGAACAGAAGCTCGGGCACGGCCCCATGTCCATTGGGCACGGCCCCGTGTCCACATCCTTCTCTGTCTTCATTAATTGCATTTTGTCTGCATTAGTTGACCACGCCCCCGTGTCCACTGGGCACGCCCCCGTGTGCAGAATCAAATATGTACTATCAAGATTTCCCCAGATCCTGCGAATCTTAGAGTTGACCATGGCCCCGTGTCCGCTGAGCACGACCCCGTGGTGGGCGATAGAAGCTTCTACAGCTTTGTCTTTTCTGCTGGCACTTGGGCACGCCCCCGTGTTCACTGAGCACGGGGCGTGTTCAGCCTTCTGTTTTCTTGTTTTGCTTGGGAAGATGCTGTCGTGGGGTCGGGCATGTCACGTTTGATCATTTTCTTGTATTTATGTTAGATTTAGCTGTCTTTTTCCTTCTTTTGTTAATTTGAGCTCATTTAATCCTGAAAATACAAAAGGAAGACAAAAGCACACCTTTTCCAACATTAGTACTAAAAAAGGGTTAGTTTTATGCCACAATTGATGTAATTTATATGTTGCATTTTGCACATATCAAATACCCCCACACTTGAATATTTGCTTGTCTTCAAGCAAAACTCTTTATAATGTGGCTTTACACTCCCAAATGGAATGGGTAGAAGAGAAGGTTTTTGGGCTTGTCATAGAGTGTCGGGATTTCCAAGATTCTTTATTAAGTTTTATTTTTATTTATTTACGGTCCTATTAGTCATGATTTATTTAAAACTTTTCATAAGATAAATTACTTATTAGGGCATAACATGCCTCTTTAAAATTCCATTTATATACAAGTTCACATACCTCACGGGGATCACTCAACATTCGGCCGAAAAATGTATTTTAGTGAATCACTCGAGAGCGGCATGGAACTTACTCCTACTATAGGCTTGCCAAGCAATCAATCCCCCTCCTTTTTAACTATACACCTTTGTAAATATCAAGAGGACTTTTGGGGTGAAGGGTTAGGCTTGGGTTAAAGGTAGGTGGTTGGGTTAGTGGTTAGTAAAAGGGCGAAAAGTGTAACAAGCATTGGTTTTCGTAAGACTTTTTTATTTTTGCAACTTTTATTTTGATGAAGCTTTTATTCAAACAAAGTTATTTTTTATAAACTTGTTTGTTTATTTCTCTTTTGCTTTATCATCAATATTTTTTTTTGAAAAGTCCTACGAGAAACTCAGCATGTTACTAAAACAAAAGGTTAAAAATAAAAAGGGTTTTGGTGGGTGAAAGGGTGTTTGGTTTGGGTTATGAAATGAAAAGGTTTAGGCTCAAAGGGGCTAACTAGGGGGATTTTGGGTAGGTGGTAAAAAAAATAATGGTGTAGAAATAAAAAGGCTTAGTCCTAATGCCTCCATCATTTACTTACCCGGGTTTAAGTTGGTAAGGACCGGGAATGTATCTTCGTGGCAAGTTCTAGAGTCGTAAGAACCAAGCGGCTATTCACACAAGAAACGAAAAATGAGCATTTAGTTTAATGATATGTATTTGTATGCTCAATAAAGGCTCAAAACTCACTTTTGTGGGAATAGGTTTTTATGTGATCAAGTATATATAATCAAATTTTAACTAAGCTTGTCATGCCGTTTCATAATTTTCTTATGTTGGTTCTTTTTATCACGACGCTATCGGTTGTAAATTTGTAAAAATATAACCTTTTTAGAATTTGAAATTTCTAAGTTAAACCTAGACAAGTAAAAAAAAATGAAAATTGTTGAAATTTTTTTTTGGGGTGATTAGCGGTTCCAATAGAGTTTTGTGTAAGGCTTGTAGTTAGGACTTGCAAGATTCAAGGTTTTAGCATCCCCCCCCCCCCACACTTAAATTATACATTGTCCTCAATGTGTCCCAAAAATAAGTTTTTAGGTTCATTGAATGTGTAAAAAGGTGTGAAAAAGCAAAAAATTGTGTTACTGGGCGCTTGACACGGCCCCGTGGTGTCCGGGCACGGCCCCGTGTTCAGTCGCCAGTAACAAAATTGAAAAAGAGAAACAGAAGCCTGGACACGGGGGCGTGTTGGGTGAACACGCTCGTGTCCAGTTTACCTGAACTGGGCATTTTCTGCAGACTGTGCAGCACGGGGCCGTGTTGGGCGGACACAGCCCGTGCTGAACTTACTGTAACGAAGAAAATTTTTGTCGGATGGCCCTGTTTTCCTGCATGGGGTGCTGGTTCAAGTTTCCCTTGTTCCCTTTGCCATCTTGAGTGTGTTTTATTCCTGAAAATTAAAACTAACTTAGAAAACATAAAAATTAATCTAAACTAAACTAAGGATAGTTCCGCGGAATGTCTCCGTGGTGCGCCACGTTTATAAGGGTCCTTGGCTAGACCCAAAGCCTGGTCATATGTCACCCAAGTGGGATGTTTTGCATCCCAAGCTACACCGTCGGAGAGCATCATCCAAGCTTGAGTCTATGACCTTCATGTAGTTGACAGGGTCTTCATCTTCTACTCTCTTTCCAACTCCAAACTTCACTTCCTCGTCCCCAAACTTCAATGTTAGTGTTCCGTCATTCATATCTACCACTGCTTGGGCGGTGGCTAGAAATGGCCTCCCGAGGATGAGAGGGACATCGGCGTCTTCTTCCATGTCTAATATGACAAAGTCGGTTGGGAAGACGAAATTGTCGACTTTGACCAATAGATTTTCAGCGACACCTTGTGGAAATTTGACGGATCTATCGGCAAGTTGTATGCTCATCTTTGTAGGGCTCTTTTTCCTAGGCCGAGTCGTTTGAACATCGATGCGGGCATGAGGTTGATGCTAGCCCCAAGATGGGCTAGTGCATTGTGAATGGGGGATTTCCCAATCGAGCAAGGAATCGTGAAGCTTCCAGGATCAATCTTCTTTTGTGGGAGTTTGTTGAGTATTAAAGCGGAGCATTCTTCGCCTAAGTTAACTAATTGCAATGATTCAATTTTCCTTTTGTGAGTGAGGAAGTCCCTCATAAATTTTGAATATTTAGGCATTTGGGTTAGGACTTCGATAAAAGGAATATTAACATGCAATTGTTATAGCAAATTTTCGAACTTAGCGAATTGCTCATCGGCCTTTTGACGAATTAACCGACCGGGGTACGGAACCGGAGGAGTCTTAGTGGGCTCTTGAGTTGGTAAAGAAGTCGTTTCTGGTTGGGGTGCGGGTGGAGTCGTGGTTTGGCTGGATTGGCTTCTCTCAGCTGGCGGCAATGGAGCCTCCTCGGGACCCACGGTTCGGTTTCTTAATGTGATGAGATGTACTTGTGCTTTTGGGTTGGTTTCGGTATTGCTCGGTAACGCGCCTTGTGGTCTCTCGGAGAAATTTTGAGCTACTTGATTTAATTGTTTTTCAATGTTTTGAATGCTAGCTTGTTGATTTCTAAAATTCGATTCCAATTGTTGAAACCTATCTGAGTTTTTCTTTTCGGTTTCGGAGATGAGGCGAGATACAGTATCTTCAAGCCTCTCTCGTCCACCTTGTTGTTGAGAAAAGTTTTGTTGTTGAAAGTTAGTTCGTTGGTTTTGTTGGTTACTACTATTGCCGGGATCTCTCCAACAAAGGTTAGGGTGGTTACGCCATCCTTGGTTGTAGGTACCCTTGGTGGACCCGACGGCCTAGGTCTATTATCAATGTAGTTTACCGTTTCCGTTTGATCATCTACTTCTTTCATACAACTCCAATTTTCATGTGGTCCACCACACCCCTCACAAGCCATTACCGAGGCCGTTTTTGCCATTTCTAATTTTTTGATTTTTGAAGAAAGGGCCTCGATTTGGGCTTGTAAAGAAGTGCTTTCATCAACCTTATGGGCGCCCGGGGCAATAGATTTATTGCCTCGGGGAGTGTGCCACTGAAAATTGGTTTGAGCAATTTCCTCAATTTGATTATATATTTCATTTGGGCGACGATTACCTAGAAGTCCCCCGGAGCTAGAATCAAGTGTTTGTCTCGTGTGTGGCAACAACCAATTGTAGAAAGTGGATACTTGTTGCCATACCGCTAGACCGTGATGGGGACACTTTCTTAGTAGCTCCTTGAACCTTTCCCAAGTTTCATATAAGGATTCCCCATCCTCTTGTGAATATGTATTAATTTCAGTCATTAATTTAGCCGTTTTAGCAGGAGGGAAATACTTATATAGAAACTTTTGGGCTAGTTCATCCCAGGTGTTTATCGAGCCAACTGGGAGGGTGTTAAGCCAAGCCTTAGCCTGGTCTTTTAGTGAAAATGGAAACATTCGAAGGCGGATGGCGTCATTTGATGCTCCATTGATCCGAAAGGTATCACATATTTCTAAGAAATTAGTAATATATAAATGGGGATCCTCTTCCGCAAGCCTATGAAAGGTTGTGGAGTTTTGAAGCATTTGTATCAAATGTGGTCGAAGTTCGAAGTTATTGGCTTCGACATTCGGTGCATTGATAGCGGTGCCGAGATTACCTACAGTGGGTCGTAGGTAATCCATGAGGGTACGTTGGTCCACCATTGGAAGTGGGTCCCCCGAAACTTTCTCTTGGTTTTTAGATTTAAGTCTTTTTCTGAGAAAGCGTTCGGGTTCTTCTAGAGGTTCTTTTATGTCTCTACTAGAACTGGAGCTCATACACTATGTAGGAAGTTCGAATGTGGCGCCTGGGTTCCAAGTCCTGCAATAAAAAACAGAAAAGAACGTTGGTCAGAAGGTTCACCACGGCGCCGTGCTCAGTGAACACGGCCCGTGGTCGGAAGTACTGTAAGTCCCAAAACAACACAATCGGATATCAAACACTAATCAAAGCGCGGAATACTGAGAAAAGTGTAGAAGAACAAGAACGAAATCGCTTGTATTAAGAACAAGGTACACACAGTTTCTAGAGAACCGTCTGGTACACCCACCAAGAAATCGAAAATTATGAAGAACCTCACTAAAATGTCTCACCTAATAATGAACTAGGTTCACCCTATTTATAGTTACATGGGGTGACCTAGTTATAGACTGGGCCATGCCCACATGCACAATATAATTAACTAAATAAGCCCAAATCACTAATTAGCCCACATGGCTTATTCCATTACTATCTAACCCACTACAAGGCTAAGCCCAATAGCCCATATTTGTGTTTGATAAAGATAGGCGTAAACCTACACCATTATAGGGCCTTACAATATCCCCCCTAGGTTTATGCTGTCTTTATCAAACTGTTGTCAATATCATGTCTCTGTGGGAAGATACTTCATCTTTTAATCTTCAAACTTGGGCTCTTTGTTCTTCTTAATCACGATCAGCTTTGCTTGAAAAATTTGTTGAAAAGAATGTAGGAGGAGGATTCTCAACAACTCTCTTCTTTGTTAATGTCTTCTCTTTCAAGCAGGTTCACAGGTACTTCTTCAAATGCACTATCATTGTCAGATAATGACTTGTATCTGGTTCTTCTGACTCAGGCACATCTTGCTGTTGTGATGCTTCATGCTTTATCAGCAGCCAACATCATCTCATTCTTCAATAACCCCTGTTTCTTAATTTTAATCAAATTCTGCACATGCTCAAAAATTTATAAGCAAACATTTATGTGCAACAGAGGAAAGTACCACATGAACACTCGGTACATCCAAGTATTTGTACCCGGATTTCACAATTCAAATTTCATTCAATTTATGATAATCAGCCAAATCTTCAAGAACGGTTAAAATTTTTAATAAAAACAAATAAACACTCTATTTTTGGATTTTTGATTTTATTTCTAAATCTAATGATATAAACTGAAACACAAATAAACAAAGAAACTAATATACAATTACAGTTGCAATGGGATCAAATCACAGTGTTTCAGGCTAGACTACACTTATCAACACTAATTTACTTTGGGTGATCTGAGCGATTGCCAGTATGTTTGTCCCCTTAAACTTATCTCCCTAGGCCTTTTTCAAGTGATGGTCTGCAACTGATTTGTCATGTTTTCCAATTTAAATTAATATGAACACTCAATTTAATCACAATCAATTCCTGGAATTTTAATTCGAACACGCTATCATACGTGTAGTTTCCCTACCACATATTTCACAAGCCCGTTCTAGGATTCTGAAATCTTGACTGGGACTGGATTGAGAAGAGAAAAGAATAGATCATTTTCATAGATGGATATAATATACAGATCAAATGAGTTTTCTCAGTTTGATATAGGTTTTTTTTTCTTTTTTTTCCGGGTTTCTTTTGGGCACTAGAGGGCCTCTTTCGGGTGTATTTGATCTATAGAGCGACAACGTACAGCTAGGTCAGCATGTATCTGGATGCAGCAGAAGCTGACGTTGCCTAGCACCTCCAGGTCTTTGCTCACGCAAAACAGAGGAGATACACGAGTTGGACAGAAAAGATTTCAGAACTAGAACGAAATTGTGTGTATTGGGACATCACACACGCATTCAAATAGCCATGTCCTAATTCCAAGTGACGTTCTTTCCTGAGGTCATAGAGTAATTTAGTGTTCTGCACAGAACCAGTCAAAGAATCTAGCCATCAGGATAAAGCCTACCAACATATCGCTCTAGAGTCAGACCATTTCAATATTGGTCTTACATGAGTCAGCCTTAATCCACATAATGAAATTATTTCATTTCCCATATATGCTGTTGGACCGTTCTTTGACTCTAAACGTCAGACCGAGTAGCTCATTCTCACATATAAAGGCGGAATCAGAATATGCAAGATTACAACAGCTTGTCCTATTAATTTCCTTTCTTCTTATTGCTTTTCTGATGAGATTTTAACAGAGTTTCGGCTCCAAGCATACACATACATCTATATCTGGACCGCTCAGACTACTCCCCTATATATAGACATGCTGGTTCGCTCATATGACATGTCATATGAGCGATCCAGAACACTTGACAAATAAGCGGACCACACTAAGAACCTATGAGCGGACCAGACTAAGACACATAAGCGAACCAGACTAATATAATGACATAAAAGCGAACCAGACTCTATTTCACACAATATTTACACTTTGTCCCCCTGTTGACCAATCTTGACTTCAGACTTTTTGTAGACGCAGTCAACAGACATTCCGTGCATCAACAGACTCCCCCTTGGATGTTGACGTAGTCTTTTAGTATCTTCAGATCCGTAGTCTTCAGTCTTAGTCTTTTCTTCAACTCTGTCTTTTCATCATAAGCACTCTATCTTCACATTCCCATTGACTGTTGATCCAGACTCCCCCTTTCACAGACTCCCCCTCTCAGTATGCTGGGATCTTGAGATATCTGGTTCAAGCTTTGACAAATAGCTTCCTTTGGGAATAATGAAGTTCAAACCTGTTACTCAACCAACAAACATTACAATCTATCTTTTCAAACAATAAAAACAAAATCAATCAGCTCTAGAAATCCACTCAAGTTTTCAAGTTCAAATTAATGACCCTGAATATTTGATTAATCTACCAAGTTCAATTTAATGACCTTGGTTGATCATTTGACGAAACAGACTGATTTAAAACAACAATTTCAAACAATTTCTGAAAATAACAAGTATCAAGTTAATGAACTTGTTTTTATCATGTTAAACAATTCAAACTTCTTCAAAGTAAGCTCTCCTCATTCTTCAGCTCAGAATCTCCTGCATCTGCTTCAAACATCTAGGAATCCAACAATCAACTCTCCACTTTGGTTTGTCAGAAAATAAAGCAGAAATAAAATCTTTTTGGAATTTATAAAGTGTTCTAAACTAAGAAATGAAATACAGAAAACTTAAATTGCATAAATTAAACAAATTAAACTATTTACAAACATATTTTTGGTGAGCGTGTCAGGGAATCATATCAGCTTTTCAGACAAATCACAAGTACCGTTAAGCTACATTACATACTCAGACTTAAACAATTCACCTCGATTGTCGATATACTGATCCATCTTAAATTTTCACACAAATTTCAACTTATTCAGGATACGATTTAGATGAATTAAGAACTTAGATCATTCATGTGTCCCACCTCTTGAATATACTCCCGTATCCAGAATCCCAATAATCAGTCTTACAGGTGAGAATACTACAATGATATCTGTATATAATTTAGGTATGCGAGGGCCGAGGGATCTCAGATCGATACTTCCGTATATGCAGAGAGATATCAGCTTCGACTTTTCAGTGTGTCCCCTTTAGAGGATCTTTTTGCTTACAACAGCAGCCTATATCAATTTTATTGTTTCAGCATGCTGAGGGTTTAATGCTGTGTTTCAAGCATTGCAGCAAGTATTAGCCAGGGACTAGGTCAGAACTACCGTTCAGCAGAAGTCCCAGAATAATACCCCAGACATCATAGAGTATAAAGACCTAGTATATCAGATTAAGAGACCTTTCAAACGAGATTTCAGGGGTTACCTATATATCCAAGTAGTGTTCCCCACGAATTCACAAGTTTGAATTTAGGTTTATATCCCGAATAAATCTACTAAATGTGCAAAAACCTATCGACACATCATCAGTAAGATTGTTTAACTCTTTTATACTTTTCAAATCTTTAGCATACTGTAATCGTCTAGCTGATGTACTATCATTTTCCCTATATACACAAGCTCTTTTTCAAATTTTATCATGTTTTTGTATTTTGGCATTTTTTACTGTTTTTGTATTTTCTGAAAAAAAACTATGTACAAACATCTACTCCCCCTAAATACCAAAACAAGTAAAAATTCGACAAACCATTGCAGATTGTTTCTCGTCTTCATCCGCAACAGTACTCTCATCAACGCCAATTATGCCATCCGACACCGACAGAAGCTTCATACCATTCAGTTTTAACAAATATTTAAACTGATTTTTATCAAAAGCTTTGGTATGTAAATCAGCTTTCTGTTCGTCTGTGTGGATTTTCTCAATTCGTATCAACTTTTTCTCAAAGCAATCACGAATAAAGTGATGACGAATTTCTAGGTGTTTAGTTTTAGCGTGATGTACTGGATTCTTTGTAATATTTATAGCGGCCTCATTATCAACAAAAAGAGGTGTGTTAAGAAACTGCAAACCGTAGTCGCGCATCTGTTGCTGTATCCACAAGATCTGAGAGCAGCAACTGCTAGCAGAAACATACTCCGCTTCACAAGTAGATAACGCCACAGACGTTTGTTTCTTACACTGCCAGGTAACCAATCTAGGACCAAAGAACTGGCATCCTGCAGTTGTTGATTTTGAATTGACTTTGCAGCATCCGAAATCCGAATCGGAATACCCTTCGAGCGTAAAATCACCTTTCCTAGGATACCACAACCCCAATGAAGGAGTTCCTTTCAGGTAGCGCAATATCCTCTTCACAATGATCATATGTGATGCTCTTGGGTTAGACTGAAATCTTGCTGCGAGGCACGTTGGGTACATTATATCAGGACGTGAAGCAGTTAGGTACATTAAAGAACCTATCATGGAACGGTAAAACGTTTCATCAGCCCTGTCTCCGGTAAGATCTGGGTGAATCCCATGATTTGTTGCAAGTGGGGTAGCAGCTGGAGTAGAACTTGACATCCCAAATTTCTCTAGAATATCATGAACGTACTTTGACTGATGAATGAAAATTCCCTCAGGAAGTTGTTCAACTTGTAATCCCAGAAAGAATTTCATCTCCCCCATTGATGACATTTCAAATTTCTGCTTCATCACTGATTCAAAATCTTTGCATAGATTTTCATTTGTCGACCCAAAGATTATATCGTCCACATAAATCTGTACTATCAGAAGATGACCATCAACGACTTTAGTGAAGAGAGTGGCATCCACTTTTCCACGAATGAACTTGTTGGCTAGTAGGTGTTGAGACAAAGTCTCGTACCAGGCTCTCGGGGCCTGGTGTAAACCATACAGCGCTTTGTCCAATAAGTAGACCTTGTTTTTGTGGATTGGATCGGTAAAGCCCGGCGGCTGACCGACATAAACCTCCTCTTTAACCTTCCCATAAAGAAACGCCGACTTAACATCCAACTGATAAACTTTGAAGTTCTTCCAAGACGCAAATGCTAGGAAAATTCTGATTGCCTCTAGACGAGCTACAGGAGCATAGACTTCGGTAAAATCAATTCCCTCCTGTTGACTAAATCCCTGAACAACGAGTCGAGCTTTGTTCCTTACGACAACTCCTCTATCGTCTCTCTTGCACTTGAACACCCATTTAGTGTTAATTTTCCTATGACCATCCGGCAAATCAACTAACTTCCACACTCCCAATTTCTCGAATTGACTAAGTTCCTCCTGCATTGCATTGACCCAAGAGTCTTCAGTAAGCGCCTCTTTGTAAGTTCTTGGTTCAACCTGCGATATAAAACAACTCAATGAGAATTCAGTTTGCAAAGGAGCAACTTTTGTATAAAAACATGTAAGCCCTTTATCAATCTGATTTCGAGTGCGAACGCCTTTCTGCAATTCTCCTATGATCAACTCCTCTGGATGATATGAAAAAGTTCGCGGCATCACTTCACTTGGAACGTCTACATTTCCCTCCAGATTAGTAACATTCTGCTCTGCATCTTGTTCACCAACTTGGTTTGTTTGACTTGAAAACTGAATTTGCTCCCCCTCAGAATCTGAATCTGAATCACCATGATCAAAGACTGGCATGTTTTCAGCTTCTAGATTATCATTCTGAGCCGACTGATTATCCTGAGCAACTTCATTCTGTTGGACATCATCATGTTCACCAGCATTACTTGGACCTGCTTCATCATCATTTGAAGTTTCCCGTGGTCTTCTCGAATACTCAGCTGGGAACCTTAACTGCGACTCATATTCACGCAAAATATCCAACTCATCAAAGAAATCTTCATCATCCTCTGATTCTTCTCTCATGTCAAACGAATCCCAAAGTTTGTCATAATGATAACGCCATGAATCACCAGGATTCTGCGGCGGCATAGTATAACCTTGACATTCAACATTTGCAGCTTCAATAATCCGCTTTTCACTTGGAACGAAGACACGTCGCAATGGATTTGAATAACCAACAAATATACCCTCAATGCACTTCGGACCAAACTTTCCAAAAGGTTCTATAATCGTACAAGGTGACCCGAACGGTTCTAGATACTTCAAATTCGGTTTGCGATTATTGATTAGCTCAAAGCATGTTTTGTTGAACTTCTTGACAGTAAGAACCCTGTTGAGCGTATAGCATGCGGCAGAAACAGCTTCAGCCCAAAAATTAATAGGTAACTTTGAATCTGCGAGCATCGTTCTAGCCGTCTCGATTAGCGTCCGGTTTTTGCGTTTTGCGACTCCATTTTGCTGTGGAGTGTACGGAGCACTAAACTCATGCAAAATACCGCTTTCATCACAAAATTCTTCCATCTTACTGTTCTTGAATTCGGTACCATTATCACTTCTAATTCTCTTGATACGCCTTTGGTACAAATTCTCAATCTTCCTGAACAGCCCCATCAAACTGTCAAATGTTTCATCTTTCGTCTTCAAGAAAGAAACCCACGAAAATCTGGAATAATCATCAGTAACGACCAAACAATAGGAATCTCCTGTAATACTTTTGACATTCACAGGACCAAACAAATCCATGTGAAGTCTTTCCAGAGGTCTCGAAACTGAATTGACTTGCTTTGTAGGGTGTGACTTTTTCTTCTGCTTGCCTTTGATACAGCTAATGCACTCCCCTTCCAGATGAAAACCTTTGACATTAACTCCCAATACCAAATCATTGTGCACCAAGTGATTCATTTTTCTAAGATGTATATGCCCCATCTTTCGGTGCCACAATCTTGATTCTTTCTCAGTTGCTCTAGACACGAAACAATGTGCTTGACCAGTAGTTGTAGTTGCTACAGACATATCTAACACATATAAATCATTCACTCTAGGTGCCCTCATAATAATCCATTCTTCCGGAATAACAAAACCAGGTTTCAAAATCAAACATTCTTTATCAGTGAAGTGAGTAGTATACTGATTATCACAAATCTGCGAGATACTAAGCAGATTGTTCTCCAGCTCAGTGATGTAGTTAACTCTCTCAAACGTTACAATCCCATTGGATAACGTTCCTTCACCAACAATTCTACCACCTTCATGACCAGCAAATCCCACATAACCACCATTAATGTTTCTCACATCATACAGCAACGCGGTTTTTCCTGTCATATGTCGAGATGCACCACTATCCATAATCCATCTGGATACCAGTTGTGGAAGATCCTGCACAAAACAAACTACGATTTAAACAACTTCAAGAAAGATGCCGATTCATGCTTCGCGAACCAGGAAGCTCCGGCAATTCAAACTGCTTATTCGAACATGGTGTCCACCTAGGCCTCATCAGCCTTAGGTGTAACCTTGACTCTAGCAACTTGAATTTTGAAATTTTCAGCCTTCAACGGTGGAAAATTTGCATCATAATCAACCGAAATTGATTCATCAGCCTTTTTCACTTCAGAAGTTGAAATTTTCATTTCAGTTTTTGGTTTCCAAATTTGTTCAGTTAATGCAACCCGTTTATAAAACTTGTCATTTTTAGTTACCACTTTCTTTACGGATTCATTTTTCACTTTGATGTTGTCATTTTTAACGTTTTGCTTCTCTATCACTTTCTTCTCAACATACATTGGTGCTTTACCCTTCACATCAACCTTCTTTTGTTGAACCTTCACAGCTTCAGTCCTAGGCTTCACATATGTACACTTTCGTGCTATATGACCAACTTGTTCACATCTAAAACAAGTACGAGTATCAGCTACTCGACTCGTGCCTTCAGACTGAGCCTGCGAAGCTCTCTTCTCAAAAAACTCTTTATTTGATTTTGAAAAAATTTCATTTTCCTCATCAGAAAGTGAACTTGAACCATTTACAAACACCTTCTTTTCAGCAAACCTTCTGTTTTGAAAACTCCTTTGCTGATAACTCTTACCACCTCGATAACCACCCGACCAATTGTTTCGATTGTTATTATAAAAACGTGGTGGAACAACAGGCTTTTTGTAATAAGCTTTATCTTTCTCAAAATTCATTTGCCTTTTTGTTTGACTCAAACTGTTCACTTCTGATAACTCAACTTCAACTAACTTGAAAACATTTGTCAACTTTTTCACATTAACATTCTCAATGGGAAACTCAGAATCCGAATACAACTTATCAGATCCAGCCATCTTGTACATCACAAGACCTGGTTCATCACTTAAGTTGTTTTTGGACTTTGATTTCTGAATGTATTTTTCTAAGAAACACCCATCCTCCTCAGAAGTGTCACAATCCGGTTTAAGCACTTTGTCTACCACACTTTTCACCACATCACTTTGGACACCCTCGTCATTGGAAGATGTGAACGTGACATCAATGTTTTCAGGAAGTTTAACTTCACTTTCTTCCTCAATTTCCACCAAACTAGACTGCTTTTTCGTGTAGTTGTCTAAAATTGGCGGTGGAACTTTGTGAAAACCTACACCCGTTCCATCAGAAAACACATCCTCGCCATCTTTGTTTTTCCCTATAGGTTTAGGAACAATATGCTGCAAAACAAAGCTTGCTGATTTATAGCTGTTAAGCTTCAACTGGATTCGTTCATTCTCAATTTCAGCTTCTTGAACTTTAAGTTTCAGTTTAGCAATTTGATCCAGTTGTTCATTAATCGATTCTTCTTTTAACCTCAAAACAGCTCTTAGATGTTCATTTTCTTTAAATGTTTTGCCATTACGATCATCACTATCTTTGACAATGTTTTTCAATTTCTCAAACTTTTCAGAAATCTGACGGTTTTCAAGAATTAACTTTTCATTTTCAGATTTTATTTTCTCACGTTCAGTTTTATCATTTTCAATTTGAGTCGTTAATTCTTTGATCCGTTCAGTTGAAGCTCTTACAGTTTTGTCACGATCGAGAATCTGATCTTCAACCTTTCTAACTTTTGTTGTCAGATTCTGAATTTTCTCATTGTTAAGATACGTGACAGTGCTACAAAAATTGCATTGTTTGGTGCAATTTTTGCAGTCAGCATTCCCGTCAATTTTGTTACCTGACGCATTTATTGACAAACTTTGACTGACTGATCCCTTTGACTCAGTAACAGAATTAGGATCTACCTCAAGTGCTTTTGCAGCTAGTACTTTGTCAGCCATCACTCCTAGGTTCTCAGCTGTCAACTCTTGCGTAGTATCAATTATGCCTGTATCAACCTGCTTTTCTTTCTTCTCTTTCTCCTCTTTCTCCTTTCTCTCTTTCTCTTTTTCTTCTTCAATCATTTTCGAAGTTGGAGTTCCCCACCATTTGTGTTGCCAATACTCATCATCTTCTTTGTACTCCTTGATGATGGCTTCGATATCTAGCGTTTTGTCATCAATCGCAATGTTGCCATACCTATCAAGATAGCACTCTCTATCTGGATCCCATCTGTTTGCTCTTCTAGCTTCCAGAAAGACACCAGAAAGTCTGATAATCTTGTTTTCAGCAATCATCTTCCGGTATTGATACTTCTGTTCCTCAGTACGATCATCTTTCCATTTAATGGGTTCATCATTGCTTGCCATGAATGTGTAATCCACCGCATCTTCTTCCGGTAGAACTTCCTTACTCCAATCAAACCCCTCATCATCATAAATCACAGCAAGAGCCCTTGACTTGTCTCTGTTATCTTCAGACTGCTTCAATCTAGGCGGCTCGGATTTATTCTGATGGTAGATTGCCTTTTTGTAAAAATCATCTCGAAACGGATTCTCTGACTCATCAGTATATGCATTCCTGCATTCCCGTTTGAAATGACCCTTCTGCTTACACTTAAAACATGTCACTCTTGACTTGTCGAACCCCAGTTTTGTAGACGGACCACCGATCGTTTTTCTCCCTGTAATCTCCATGAAGCGTTGTGCACGTCGAACTGCACTTGCCATTGCCCAACGAATGTCGATCAGCTCCATTTCTTCAGGGTCTATCTGATCGTAGTCTTCTTTCGTCAGATTTGTATTCCCGATTTTTCCAGCCACCAACCCTTCGTAGGATTCCAAAACAGATGCCAGAAAGACCATTTGTTGCTTGGCCGACTCCTCATCAAAATTCTGTGCGTTCTTCAGATCAATTGCTATATTGCAAGAAAACTTCGCATCAGAATGATTTACAGAAGACGTAGATCCACTGTGATAACCACTATGGCTTCCACTGCTTTGATCACTTTGACTTTCTTTGCCGGCTGTCGACACATTTTCAGCAGAAAAAGCTGTTTTTGGAGAAGTTGCTTTTGGCATCATGCTTTTTGGATAGTATAGATCCAGATTCTGTTGATAAGATGAATGATTAACTTTGTACGTCTTTTTCAACTCCAACTCGTGACTCTCAAGTTTCTCAATCACCAAATCTGGTTTCAACAATTCAGAAGGAATAGTGTTCTTAAGCATGAGAGCATAATATCTCCACTCCATCTCGTCTGGCAACGAATCGAACAATTTGTCTACTTGCTCATCATCAGAATATCTGATATCATGTCTTGCTAATTCCAGCTTTAGATGACCGAACCTTTCAATCATTTTACACACTGACTCATTTTTAAGACAACTAAACATATCAAACTCTTTCCTAAGAAGTTTCTTTTTATTTTTTACAATCTCTTTGCTTCCAAGACACTTCTTTTCGAGTTTTTCCCATAAGTCTTTAGAATTTGAGTAATCTATTAGTGAAATGATGTCTTCACGCACCGACTGAAACAATAATGCCACACATTTTTGCTCGGTCACAAAACTGTCAATCTCTTCAACTGATCTTAATGCTTCACCATTCTTCTTTCCTTGAGCATAACCACTCTTCATACTCTTCCAGCAAGGAAAAGCAAATGCCATCAACCAATCTTCGAACTTTGTTGCCCACCTGCTGTAATCTTCTATAGCCATCAGCTTAGGAGGTTTGTTAAATGTTCCAAATGCGCTTTCGGACTCCCAAGCTTCCTTCTTTCTTTCTTTCGGTGGACTTTTGTTTGCATTGCTTGAAGAAGTATCGTTGTTTCCTGAACTACCCGTAAATGCATACATATCACTGAAGGGATTCATGAAAATATCATCCATTTTGATCGTACCTGCAAAATCAATCAACACTTAGAAATTTTTTTTCGAAGTTTTGAAAAAACAGAACCACAAAAGCGAACTAATATGTGCTCGTGACAGATAAGCGAACCAAACAGGTTCAGATAAGCGAACCAGAAAGAATACTAATGAGCAAAACAGAAAGTGTCTGTTCGAGCGGACCAGAAAGTCTATTTGAGCGGACCAGACTTTGTCCGTATGAGCGAATCAGATGTTGTCCGTTCGAGCGAATCAGCTAATGTTCGTTCGAGCGAACCAGCAGAATTCGTATGAGCGATCCAGAGAATGATCGTTCGAGCGGATCTGATAATGTACGGATAAGCGGACCAGGTCAATGTCCGGATAAGCGGACCAGATCAATGTCCGGATAAGCGGACCAGATCAAAATCAAATATGTTCTCTCGAGCGGACCAGATAAGGTTCGTTCGAGCGAACTAGACAAATATGTAACAGCGGACCAGAAACTTGCGATGACCGAAAAAGCGGACCACAGATTTTAACCAATTTTTAGTCCGAATTACAATCTGATACTTTCAAGGGTTATACTACTCTTAATTCCGATCACAATGATATGATTTTCGTTCAATTTCGACCGCAAAATCGTTCCAGATCTGAGTTTGAAAATTCTGTCCGAAAACCGATCACGTTTTAGATGAAATTGAATGATTTTTACTTTGTTTTAAGGTCTAATACTGTTATAGATTGATTAAAAGATAATTTCGCTCAATATGCTTGAACTTCAAACCATTCTGACCGTAGGAACTACTGAAAACCGAAAAAGTATGCAAGAAAAAGAGTACAAATCAGAGATTTTTGTAGATTCGAAGCTGTAGTAGTTTGAACTCCTCGTCCTGAGCTCTGATACCACTTGTTGGACCGTTCTTTGACTCTAAACGTCAGACCGAGTAGCTCATTCTCACATATAAAGGCGGAATCAGAATATGCAAGATTACAACAGCTTGTCCTATTAATTTCCTTTCTTCTTATTGCTTTTCTGATGAGATTTTAACAGAGTTTCGGCTCCAAGCATACACATACATCTATATCTGGACCGCTCAGACTACTCCCCTATATATAGACATGCTGGTTCGCTCATATGACATGTCATATGAGCGATCCAGAACACTTGACAAATAAGCGGACCACACTAAGAACCTATGAGCGGACCAGACTAAGACACATAAGCGAACCAGACTAATATAATGACATAAAAGCGAACCAGACTCTATTTCACACAATATTTACACTTTGTCCCCCTGTTGACCAATCTTGACTTCAGACTTTTTGTAGACGCAGTCAACAGACATTCCGTGCATCAACATATGCAACAAAATATTTGATTTTTCTGATTTTTCGAATGTTTTTGTATTTTCTCATTTTCTCTATTTATAGATATCTCTGGATATCCCCCTAAATTTGTGCATAAATTTTATGCGCAAATTTACCTAACAACGTAAACATATATACAAAGAGAAACACAAAAGAAAAGGTAAAATATTTTTGTTGTTTTTGCCTAACCGTTCCATCATAAGATTTAAGATCAATCAATATCAAAGTTAGAATGCGAAATTTAAATTTGTACATTTTCGCTGATCTTGTCTTACCTCTCTTATCTCCTTTAAAAGAAACATGTCAACTGTAAAGAAATATACCTTTTGCAACAGTGAAATGTTACCCGTTAAGTCTCTGGAACAACCGCTATCAACATCCAAGGATTGTCAACAGCTCCTCCTTGGTTGTCCCTGAAAAGTAAGGAGATTAGTAAGACATTGGTACCCAGGCCATCGTGGTCCTGGGTATTCCTGAAGCATCAACGTACGACACTTCTCGAAAGCACATGCCCCCTTTTGATTCAAGGACTGGTGATGTTGCTGCTTTATGTTTTGCCTTCCAAACTTGTTTAGGCTTCTCTAATTTCTGAGGAGCCTTGGGCAAAATAGTTTGCTTTTCAACCTTTTTGTTTTTCAAAACTTGTTTCGGTTTCAAAGCATGTTTCCTTTTTGCTTTTGCAGCATTCCAATCCCCATCAAATGGTTTAACCTGGGGATGATTATTCATCATTGCCTTAGGTTTTTCAACCTTCATCGGCTTAGAATAAGATCTATCCCTAGGTGTAACCTTCTGATGCTGTGCATAGTATGGCACATAGGGACGATGTGTACAATTCCTTGCAATATGACCGGGTATGCCGCAGTTGTAGCAGGTCTGCTTCTTTACGTAAGGAGCATATCCCGATCCATTCCATCCAACTGATGCTGGATTTGTGTTATAAGGCTTGTTGGATGATTTGTTTACAGACTTTTCAACCTTTCTACCCTGCTTCTTATGTCCCTGTCTGCAACAGTTAGCATATTCACTTTTAGGGTTAGCATTTTCATTTCTAACTGTTTGCTTTGGAGGCATATATTTGTTTGAAGGGCCTCTCAAATCTGGCTCAGAAATAGCCTTTCTCACATATGGAGGAGCATCAGCAGACAAATTTGATGTTTTTGAACAAACATCGTTACCCTTTTAGCAAACAACATCATCATCCTCAACCCAATCCTCTACTATTACCTCATCTGCACATGAAGTAGAGGCATCAGTAACATTCACACATTTAAAATCGGGGACTGGCCTTGTTATTTCAACTTCAGATGTTTTGGGCACAGTCACTGTTTCACTGGTTGATTTAGCTGAACCACCTGAGTTACATTCCTTTTGTAGTGGCTCTGCTGAATCCTCTACTGCTGAGTCAGATGCTTCAAAAGACTCACAGCTGGATTCACAAGATTCAACTGATTCCAATTTCTCAGAATTAGTTGCTTCAGGTGATTCACATGTGGAATCAGATGGAGCAGTTGACTCAGTTTGTTTGCGAGACCATTCAAAAAACTCATTCAACATAGCAAACTCAAGGTTGAGAGATTTTGTTTCAGACTCTTTTTCTTGTTGTTGTACTTCGGGTGAATTTTGAGAAAGAATTGACTCAGTATCATCTAATACTTGAAAATGTTTGTCAATATTAGCATTATTCTCAAAATTTAGAGTCTCGGTCTTGTCTGAAACATCAGTTGGTTTGATGAATGTTTTCTTTAAGGCCTGTTTTTCTAGAACAATTTCGGTTTTATCTGGCCTAGTGATTTTAACTTTCTTTGGCTTAACAGGCTCAACCTTCCTATCTTCTGGTTTTCCGTATTCCATATTAGGCAAATTGTCTATCTCCTCTTCAGTCATAGGAATTGAGGAATAGTTATGGTTGTATGGTGGGGGTATCGCCACAAAACCCAACCCCTTATTCCTCATTTCCTTTTTGCTATACTTTAACTGTTGATTTATCATTTTCTCGACCTTTTCGCTTGAAACATCAAATGTTTTGAAATTAAATTCAGTATTTTCTAAAGTCGATTTTAAGTTGTTTAACTCAACAGTTAATTTTTCAGATAGCTCCTTGAAGTGGAGATAACGACATTTTGCTCCGCTTAGATCACTATGCAACTATCGAATGTCACGTTTTTGAGCCTCTACCATTTCCTTATACCCATCCAGTTTCTTTTTAACTTCGTAGCTACTGGATTTGGTACATTGAAGTTGCATAGTAAGCGATTGAGCCTGTTCTTTAAAACCTTTTACTTTCTTTCTACATTTTTCAGTACAACAAACATCATCTACACATACCTCAGCCTCAGAAGGAGTGTAGTCATTCATTTGAATATCTTGAGTAGACTGCTTGTGAGCATTGTTATATGACTTGATGAGTGAGATCAGCTCAACCGGCTTCATTTTGTAACAGTAGCAGTCGGTTGTCACAATTATCTCATTAACATTTCTAAACCAACTACAGTTTGCCTGATTTGGAATCCTTTTTATAGCATCCAGAAGCTTTGTGTTGCTCGTGCGAGTAGACACCACCATCTCTGCCTTCTCCATCTCAGAGAGTAGTTCAGCAAACCGGCCTGTAAGTGCTTCTATAGATTCACCATACGAGTATTTGAATCCTTGAAATTCCTGCTCAAGCACCTCTCTCTTTGAAGACATGTTTAAGATTTGATCCCCCGAAAATGTGATCCCCCGAAAATGTGATTCCCCAAAGATGTGATCCCCCAAATATGTGATCCCTCGAAAGTGTGATCCCTAAAAATGTGCGCCTTTAACTGTTTCCACAACACAAGCCCAAAGCGAGAACCCGTGTACTTGCTAACTCAGACCCGTTGCCACACACACAAATCAACAATCTGTACTGCACCTTCAAATCTGTCAAAACTTATCACCAAAAATAACCAAACCCCCTTTATATATATATATATATATATATATATATATTAATAAGATAACCTAAAACAAATATTTATTATTATTAATATAATTATTACCTAATGATTAGACAATTATTATTATTATTATTATTATAAATATATTATAAATAAAACAAAACAGAATCACGTCTTCTTCGTAACACCGATCTCCCAAAACCCTATTTTAGAAAAAAAATTCAGCCGCCGGAGATGATGACGGATGATGATGATGAAACAGAGCAGCTGATGAAGACGGTGAAGATGTTTGAACAGTGACCGGAAGATGGAGAAGGGATTCCAGAGATGATGTTGATCGTCGACGGCGACCGTGGGTGATGAAGATGACTGGGAAACAGAGGTGACGGAGATGAATATTGATAGTGTTCGGAACAGAGATGAAGATGATGATTGACGGACAACGGAGGTAGGTAAACTTGGTTTGGTTCACAGATGATGAATGCAGTATAAGTGAACAGATGATGATTACCGGTTCGGTATTGTTGTTGATGGTCGTTGAAGTTGCAGGTTGTTTGGAGATGGTGGTTGGAGGTTGGTGACGATAGGGTGTATGATATTGGAAACCCGAACTCGAAATCCCGAAACCGAAACGGAGAAGATGATGATGACGTGATCGGAGGTGGTGGTTTGACGGGTGTGACGAACTGTTGAAAGATGTATGGTACGGTGATGTTTGAAGGTAGATGATGAACGATGTTGAATTGTAGAGAAGATGAAGATGATTGAATCGCACAAGTTGTTTTCAGTCGCACAAGAATCTTCGATCGCACAAGAACCTCCGATCGCATAAGAACAATTGTTTCAGTCGCACAAGATGCCTGCTGAATCGCACAAGAAAAAAATATTTTGACTTTGGAATCGCACAAGTCTTCTTATTGGTTCACACCTCAACTTGTCTGGTCGCACAAGAGAATTTTCTTAATTTGCAATCTTTGACTTTGGAAACAAACCAATCAAATCCAGAAAATTAAGCAAGGCTCAATCAATTCTTTCCACCAAAATTCCTAGAAACATGCAAACACCCTCTCTCCTTTTCCCGAACGAATTAAAATGTAGAATTTTCAAAATTTTCTTGATCTTCAAGACTGTTCTTGATGTTCTTCGATCTTCAAAATTTTTTTGTTCTTCGAATGATATCCAACGAACCGAGCCTTCGCAAGACTACTTAGGCTCTGATACCAATTGTAAGTCCCAAAACAACACAATCGGATATCAAACACTAATCAAAGCGCGACATACTGAGAAAAGTGTAGAAGAACAAGAACGAAATCGATTGTATTAAGAACAAGGTGCACACGGTTTCTAGAGAACCGTCTGGTACACCCACCAAGAAATCAAAAAATATGAAGAACCTCACTAAAATGTCTCACCTAATAATGAACTAGGTTCACCCTATTTATAGTTACATGGGGTGACCTTGTTATAGACTGGGCCAGGCCCACATGCACAATATAATTAACTAAATAATCCCAAATCACTAATTAGCCCACATGGCTTATTCCATTACTATCTAACCCACTACAAGGCTAAGCCCAATAGCCCATATTTGTGTTTGATAAAGATAGGCGTAAACCTACACCATTATAGGGCCTTACAAGTACAGCGATTGTTTTCCGGATCCCTGTTACTGGGGAGTTGGACACGGCCCCGTGTTGCACCGACACGGCCCCGTGCTCAGCTCTCTGTAACTTGGAAAATAAAAACTGACAGTGATAATGCTGGACACGGCCCGTGTCCGACCAGGCACGGCCCGTGCTGAGTTCTGCAGAAACTGAAAAATTAAGAAAAATCCTAAAAAAATAGAAAAATAAAAAAAAAAACGATTAGGCCGTTGATTCCTAACTTTCTTAAAATCCTTGTGTCCCCGACAACGGCGCCAAAAATTTGATGTGCGTGAAGTGTGTTATGGTTTTAATGTTTATTTTAAGCCCTTTTACACCTTTTTAGCCAAATTTTAAATTTATAAAACACGATATTTAGTAACACTAAACACACATATGGGCAACTGCACCCATCGTGAGCGTAGTATAGTGTTGGTAAGATACCTAGGTCGTCCAAGGACACAAGAGCTTTTAGTACCGGTTTATCCTCAACGTTTAATCAAATCAAAAAGTTAGAAAAATGTTTTAAACTAGAAAAATAAAAACTAACTAAAATGCTGAAAATAAAATAAAAAGAGAAACAGATAGACAAGATGAATCACTAGGCTCCGACTCGTGTATAGTGTAACCTTTGATTATTTCCGCACTTTTGCACTTTTTAAGAGATTATCTTAGTTATTGTAGTAGGCCCCTCTTTTGAAGGTGACGTTACCCTCAACCCAGTAGTTTGAGTCAGCAAGGATACAATCCTAAAGGGTCGGATTATTGAAAGATAATTAATTAAGTTATTAATGCATATTATCGTAGGCCCCTCTTTTGAAGGTGACGTTACCCTCGGCTAAGTAGTTTGATTCAGCAGGGATACAGTCCTAAATAGCCGGGTTAAAGTATTAATAGTAGCTTACATATGAGGGGATCAAAGAGTTTGGACCCTCGCCATCCAATTCCGTTAAGTATTGAAGGAGGTCCTACTAAATTTGACCCAGGTCCTTGCAGGATCTATACACTGAACAAGGCAAGACTTTTACCAAACCGTTCCCTTAACCCCCGACCAGGTAGCCAACATACCTCCATATAGACCGTGGAGATTTGAATGGTGAAAATCTTTTATTTTATATAGACAATAAAATAATGCCAAGACACCACGGACAAACGATAAGGAAAAATCACATTAAACATAAGAAACTAGTTATTAAAGTCATTAATACATGACCAAGTAAAAAGTGCGAAAAGATTAAAAATAAAAAGTATTACACTAGACACTTTGTCTTCACCAAGTGATGTAAGAGACTTAGGCAAACATGGCCTTGATTGTCAAGAACTCTTACGATCAATCTTGGATCCTGAGACGACTCACACACTCTATGATGGACAATGGATGATGGTGGTGGATGATGGTGTTATGGTGGTGGTGGGTGAAGTGTGAGAGAGGTGGTGTGCCAAGGGATGGTTTGCAATTGAGCCAAGCACTCCTATTTATAGGCTGAACAGAAGCTCGGGCACGGCCCCGTGTCCATTGGGCACTGCCCCGTGTCCACATCCTTCGCTGTCTTCATTAATAGCATTTTGTCTGCATCAGTTGACCACGCCCCCGTGTCCACTGGGCACGCCCTCGTGTGCAGAAGCAAATCGGTACTATCAAGATTTCCACAGATCCTGCGAATCTTAGAGTTGAACACGGTCCCGTGTCCGCTGAGCACGACCCCGTGGTGGGCGATAGAAGCTTCTACAGCTTTGTCTTTTCTGCTGGCACTTGGGCACGCCCCTGTGTTCACTGAGCACGGGGCGTGTTCATCCTTTTGTTTTCTTGTTTTGCTTGGGAAGATGCTGTCGTGGGGTTGGGCATGTCACGTTTGATCATTTTCTTGTATTTATGTTAGATTTAGCTGTCTTTTTGCTTCTTTTGTGAATTTGAGCTCATTTAATCCTGAAAATACAAAAGGAAGACAAAAGCACACTTTTTCTAACATTAGTACTAAAAAGGGTTAGTTTTATGCCACAATTGATGTAATTTATATGTTTCATTTTGCACACATCAACCAGCTTTGAATATTCAAAATATTTTATTTGTCATAACATATCAGTAGAAAAAAGGTTTTGCATGTATATTATGTTTAAAATCCACTTTATGTGTGAAAATGGCATTATCGTCATTTGATAACATTATATAAGTACATATGCATAAACTCAATAAGTAATCTTGACATCCCAATTAATCCTAAATATGATATCATAATAGTTGGTAATGAGTTTTATGTTAAAATTATGTTAAAAACTCATTTTATATGAAAAAGGGCCTTTTAGTCCTTTTAAAAGCTTAATTTACGATTATTTAGGCAAACTCAGTTTATGACCAGTTTGGATATATCAAAATGTTAACATATCAGAATGTAATTTATTTGCATGCTTGATTATGTTTAAAACCTCATTTTTGAATAAAATGGCATAATAGTCAACAGTAAGCATAATGACGGAACTAAGTAAATGAACTCAGATTACTATGTGACTATGTAATATAACTTCAGAGGGTTATACTATAACATAATATGGTCACAAAGGAACCTTAATACATAATGAAAGTATGCTAATTCGGGTTAGAACTGAAAGTCAAAGTAAAAGTCAAGTTTTGAGACTTTCGGTAGTGAACCGAGCTTAAACCTGGAATTGTCAGGTTGAACATGTTTATACATGTTCTTATGATTATTACCAAGTTATTAAAGTGATAAAACATAATTTATAACATCTACATTATCATATTTGAATTTTTTAAACTGACCCGTTTGATTTTTATATTAATAACTTTGACCCGACAATTGACCAAATAAACGTGATAATTAGGAGGTGCCCTTTTGCGGGATTAACACCTACCTAATTACGATCACGTAGCTATATTCACCTCGAACAATAGGTGGACCGTTAAGGTCTAAACCGAAAGTCAAAGCCTTTTATCGAAAACTTTAACTTTCGACTTTTAAAAGCTTAAAAACCGAAAAGCAGAGGCTAGGGACACTTACAACAGGTCCTAGCTCGAAAATTTGAACTTAGGGGAGTCTCCTTATGACCAGGTAGCTCCAAGAAGTGAAATAAGAAAGATTTTTGAATTGAGCAATGAAAAATGGCAACCTGGGCCTCTATACTAATTCATGACCTCACAAGATGAAGCCAGGTGTTAGGGATCATCCCTGATCATTCCAGGTGTCCTAGAGGTTTTAAAAACCATCCAATAGTCCCTGATTTCGAGTTCTGAGCATGCATGGCGGTTTGTGTGGGCAACAAGGCTGCAAACATGCAGCTGCGAGTTTAATTTTGAGCTGGGCACTTTCTCGTGCCCGCGAGAGAGGGAGAGAGATGGGTCGCGGCCCGCGAGCCACTTAAAATCAGGTAAAACAAGTTTCAGCTTTGGCATAATCAGTCCCTGGCCCTTATAACTTATAATATGTTTCATTTTTGTCACAATAAGTCCCTCTAAGGGATTTTAAGGTTCATATTTGGCATTTTGATCTTCAAGATAGGTTATAAATATTCCCGAGAGTGTAAATCGTGTATCTTTAAGCTTCGGTTTTTTTTAAAAGGCCACTCAGAGGTATAAATTAAACATGTTGACACTTTTAACCTTTCGATTTACAAACTTATGATTTAAATCACAAATGGCATCGTATGTCCAACAAGTGGCTCGTTATTAAATACGAATACCGAAAAAAATCATTCAGAGGCACAGGTTATGCATGTTGACACGTTTAGTCCCTCCGCATACATCTTTTCATCGTTTGACAACATTAGTCCTTCGTAGTTGAAGTTTGACTTCATTAGGGTTTAGGACACGTGTTCTCATATCATTGGACACGATTTTACGAGGTGTTACAGTCTAGCTCTATACAACAAGAACAATAATGGCGAACAACACTATATTGTATCAAAACAGACGAATTAAATGCCCTTTTTCTGGAAATTTACAAAAATAGGCAATAAGTTTCTGTTAATTATGACTAAAACTAGTACAAAAATCAAACACCCCAAATCCTTTCCCCAATAAAGTTAACAATCTTTCTTACAGACCCTTTTTCTGACGACCCAATGACCACTTCATCTTCACCCTCAATCCTACTTTGCTCCATTGTTAACAGCTCATAACTGATGTTCTCCGTCACAGCCGGCGGCGCGTGTAAACCACTCGAGGAACTAGAACAAGAACTTGAAGAAGAAGAAGAAGATAAACACTTGTTATTCTTTCTTTCTTTTTTGTTCTTACCATTTTTCTTGTTGTGAACTAACCCATCTTCATAAGCGTCTATGATTTCATGGATAACTTTTTGGTTTGGTGAAGCATCCCAACGGACCCAGAAACTTGTATAACATCTGAAGCAGTTGCAGTTGAACTGTGTAGGGTGGTTTGCGCCGGTGGAGGGTTTTTCGGTGGTAGTGGTGGCGGAGAGAAGAATGGAGATTGGGGGAATAGTTGGGGGGTAAGGTCGAAGTGAAGTTTATAATATAGGGTGTTATGTTGAGAAAGCAGTCAAACACAAGTGGAAAAAACTATATTACCCTTTGACCGTTAATAAGTGATGTTGACTTTAAATAGATTTTAACACCGGGGGGTAATATTGTAGTGTTTTCAATAGTTGAGGGGTAAGACATCAAGATTTGTGTATTAGGGTGTAAGAGTGCCAATCACATATAACCTCAGGGGATAAAATTGCAGTTTACTCTATTAATTATTTAGAAATCCTATTTATAATTTAATATGTTTGTTTAGGTTATATATACCGTGAATTGGAATTGGGTGTATCGGATATTGTAGTTCCATGCCGCTCCCGAGTGTTTCACAAAAATACATCTTCGGCCGAGTGTTGAGTGATCCCCCGTGAGGTATGTGAACTTGTATATAAATAGAATTTTAATGAGGCATGTTATGCCCAAATAAGTAATTTCACTTATGTAATGTTCCAAATAAATCATAACGAATAGGATTGTAAATAACATAAAAATAAAACTTAATAAAGATCTTGGAATCCCGACACTCTAGACAAGCCCAAAACCTTCTCTTCTACCCATTCCATTTGGGTGTGTAAGCCACAAAATAAAGAGTTTTGCTTGAGGACAAGCAAAGATTCAAGTGTGGGGGTATTTGATTTGTGTAAAATGCAACATATAAATTACATCAAATGAAGCATAAAACTAACCCTTTTCTAGTACTAATGTTGGAAAAAGTGTGCTTTTGTCTTCCTTTTGTATTTTCAGGGTTAAAAGAGCTTAAATGAACAAAAGAAGCAAAAATGCAGCCAAATCTAACAATAATACAAGAAAAGGAACAAACGTGGCATGCCCGACCCCTCGACAGCATCTTCCCAAGCAAAAACAAGACATCAGAAGGCTGAACACGCCCCGTGCTCAATGAGCACGGGGGCGTACCCAAGTGTCTGCAGAAAAGACAAAGCTGTAGAAGCTTCTATTTCCCAACACGGGGGCATGGCCAGAGGACACGGGGCCGTGGTCAACGCTAAGATTCGCAGAATCTAGGCAAATCTTGATAGTACAGATACGCTTCTGCACACGGGGTCGTGCCCAACGGACATGGGGGCGTGGTCAACTAATGTAGACAAACTGCAATTAATGAAGAAAGAGAAGATGGGTGGACACGGGGCCGTGCCCAATGGACACGGGGCCGTGTCCGGGCTTCTGTGCAGGCTATAAATAGGGGTGCTTGGCTCACTTGCAAATCATCCCTTGGCAAACCACCTCTCTCACACTTCACCCACACTCCACCACCATCAGAACACCCACATCCACCACCATCATCCATCATCCATCATAGAGTGTGTGTAGTAGTCTTGGGATCCAAGATTGATCGTAAGAGTTCTTGACAATCAAAGGCCATGTTTGCCTAAGTCTCTTACATCACTTGGTGAAGACAAGCATTTAGTGTAATACTTTTTTATTTTTTATCTTTTCGCACTTTTTATTTGATTATGTATTAATGACTTTAATAACTAGTTTCTTATGTTGAAGGTGAAACTTCCTTATCATTTGTTCGTGGTGTCTTGGCGTTATTTTACTGTCTATATAAAATAAAAGATTTACACCATTCATATCTCCACGGTCTATATGGAGATATGTTGGCTACCTGGTCGGGGGGTTAAGGGAATGGTTTGGTAAGCGTCTTGCCTTGTTCAGTGTATTGATCCTGCAAGGACATGGGTCAAGTTTAGTAGGACCTCCTTCAACACCCACTGGTATTGGATGGCGCGGGTCCGAACTCCTTGATCCCCTCATAAGTAAACTACTATTAATACTTTAACCCGGCTATTTAGGATTGTATCCCTGTTGACTCAAACTACTTAGCCGAGGGTAACGTCACCTTCAAAAGAGGGGCCCACCACATTACGCATTAATAACTTAATTAATTATCTTTCAATAATCCAACACTTTGGGATTGTATCCTTGCTGACTCAAACTACTGGGTTGAGGGTAACGTCACCTTCAAAAGAGGGGCCTACTACTATAACTAAGATAATCTCTTAAAAAGTGCAAAAGTGCGGAAATAATCAAAGGTTACACTAAAGGCGAGTCGGATCCAAGTGATTCATCTTGTCTATCTGTTTTACTTTTTATTTTTATTTTCATCATTTTTAGTTAGTTTTATTTTCTTGTTTAAAAACCTTTTTCTAAATTTTTTATTTGATTAGACGTTGAGGATAAACCGGTACTAAAAGCTCTTGTGTCCTTGGACGACCTCGGTATCTTACCAACACTATACTACGCTCACGATGGGTGCACTTGCCCATATGTGTGTTTAGTGTTAGTAAATATCGTGTTTTATAAATTTTAAACTTGACTAAAGTGTTAAAAAGGGCTTAAAATATACATTAAAAACTATACGACACTTACACGCATCAGCGCGTGTGAGCGAATGCGAGTTAGGGTGCTCTGCACCCTTCGTGAGTACACTTAGTGTATGCTTCCATGAAACAATAAGGATGGAGAATTCCCCCTTAAATACTCCTTTAAGTTTCATCTCTCCTCCTATGTGGGACAAGGTGCCACTTTCCCATTATTTCAGCATTCAATGTTTCAAACACCGAACTTTGAGCATCGATATCTCATTCATCTTAGCTCCGTTTTGGACGTGGTTTAGTTCATTGCGAAGCTCTTCCAACATAGAACACAAACCCACAAATAAATATATGAAATCTCCTTCGTTTCTTATGTTTATTTCTAGTCTAAATTTAGGAAAAATGCTTTTCATATAATTGTGAAAAATGCTATTTTTCACAAAATTTCCAATAATCCCCCACATGAATGGAAATCGATATTTCCTTACAAGTTTCAATGATACACTTCGACAGTTGAGTATTGCAAGATAGGTAGGTTGTTACCATTGAACCTTCTTTTGTGAAGTATACTTAGCTTACTAGAGGTTTGTAGACGCGATGTATTTGAACATACCCCCATTTATGTAAGCGACAATACACTTCACACAATACTCTCCCTAGCCTGGCCAATCCCTCATTGTCGTGTCCTATTATGGTCCTGGAACACTAGCCTGGTTCTGTGAGAGCTCTAGGATTGCGCACCCCGTAAAGCCATTCGAAGCGACCCTACTTCTCTCTCACATAGGTGATTCCTATGAATCACTAAAAGCATCATGGTTATTTGATTTCCCGAAATCGTTAACCTTAATATGCTTAGCCTCACTTCAATGTCACTGATTTGGAATGGACGAGGAAGTATATCCCTTTTATTTGGTTTGGGGTACTCCCCCACAGTGACTCCGCTTTGGTAATATGAATAAGTTGTCCTATTGAACTTAGAACTAGGGATCTCCAGTCAACTAAGTTAGGTTTCCCTCATATTCCCATTTACACGGGCTTTAGTCCCATTCCTCTTGATGACATTTCAACTAACTCTTTGCTTAAGCCTTTTGTAAACAGGTCCGCAATGTTATCTTTTGATCTCACATAGTCAATTGTGATAACACCTGTTGAGAGTAGTTGTCGTACCGTGTTGTGTCTACGTCAAATGTGCTTTGATCTGCCATTATACATCGAGCTTTGAGCTCTATCAATCGCTAATTGGCTATCACAATGTGTACATATGGCTGGCAAAGGCTTTGGCCATCTTGGAATATATTCCACGAATTGGCGTAGCCATTCCGCCTCCTCTCCTGACTTATCCAAGGCGATAGATTCGGATTCCATTGTGGATCTTGCTATGACAGTTTGCTTAGAAGACTTCCAAGCAATAGCCGCTCCTCCAAGTGTAAACACGTAACCACTTGTTGATTTGGAATCTTTATTACCCGATATCAGTTTGCATCAGTGTATCTTTCGATCACTGCTGGTTGTCGGGTATAATGCAGCCCATAGTCTCGTGTATCTTATGTATCTAAGCACCCTTGTTATACTTTCCAGTGTTCATGACTTGGATTGCTAGTATATCTACTTGGCCTACTCACCGCGTATGCTAAGTCAGGTCTAGTACATGTCATTCGATACATTAGACTGCCAATAATTCTTGAGTACTCTAACTGAGCAACTCCATCTCCTCTATTTTTCGTTAGATGTTGGGAGGTATCAACTGGAGTTCGAGCTACACTCGTATCTCCCAAGTTGAATTTTTCAAGGATCTTATCTACATAATAAGATTGACTTAACACAAGACCATGTTGGGTTCTTATGATCTTTACTCCAAGAATCACATCCGCTAAACCCATGTCTTTCATGTCAAATCTCGCTTTCAACATGTTTTTAGTAGCTTTGATAATTTTATCATTACTCCCAATGATAAGCATATCGTCTACATAAAGGCATAAGATCACATAACCTTCATTTGTGTCTTTGAAATAAACACACTTGTCGCACTCATTTATTTTGAAACCATTGTCAATCATGAGATAATTAAATTTTTGGTGCCATTGTTTTGGAGCTTGCTTCAAGCCATACAAAGACTTGACAAGTTTACATACTTTACCCTCTTGACCTGGGGCGGAGAAACCTTCAGGTTGCTCCATGTAAATCTCTTCTTCTAAATCGCCATTTAGAAATGCGGTTTTAACATTCATTTGGTGAACTTCCAAATTCTTAAAGCCGCTATAGCAAGAACCAATCTAATGGAGGTTATGCGTGTCACAGGTGAGTAAATATCAAAGTAGTCTAGACCTTCTTTTTGTCTAAATCCTTTAATCACCAAACTAGCCTTGTATTTATCAACACTTCCACCAGTTTTTATATTCCTTTTGAGTATCCAGCGATGTCAGTGGTTTGCGACCAGGTGAAAGATCTACTAACTTCCAAGTATGATTTTGCAATATAGAATCAATTTCGTCCTTTATTGCTTCTTTCCATTAAGGTCCTTCCGAAGAGGAAACCGCTTCACGATATGTATTGGGCTCGCCCTCAACCATATAGCTAACGAAGTCTGGACCGAAGGATTTTTCAACCCTTGGCCTTTTGCTTCGCCTACGATCACCCTCATCACCCTCAGGTCGTTCATGTGTCTTATCATGAATTACCTCATCAACTGATGTAGATGAGCTTTCACCTACTTCAAAATTAGGAGCTGATGACGTTGCATGTGTTTTTCCTCTCAAAGGAAACACATTTTCAAAGTACGAAACAACGTTAGGATTCACCTCCATGATAGTGTGTTTGTGTACATCTGGATTCTTAGCATTTGCATAATATATTAGCATTTGCATCTGTCTGGTGTATGCCTACACCCCGTGCATAGGTCGTGGCCACTTCCAATTAAATGAGATGAGGATATCCAGGACACGGTTGTCTTAACCCCCAATGTTTAAGTTATCAAACAAAACAGGTTAAAACGGGTTATGTAGATTTATTAACCACAATCCGGCTAAGTGATCACATACCTGACCAAGTGGTAATAATTTACCGTATCCCAAGCCCGTATAAGGGAAAATAAGTTAAAAGTATTTACCTGAGTTATAACTTTGATTTTAAAAGCAAGAGTTAACTACTCAGCCGTATAATTCACTTAAACTCGCGAAGGTAGCTTTTACCGGGGCTTCCTAGTCTGGAATGAAGGTAGTGTTAACCTATTAGAATGCTATCGAGTCCTATTTAAGTCGTAGACTTAGACCGGTTAGCTTAAAGAATGATTTACGGTATAATACGCTAGATTAAGCGATGACCGGAATGGAATGTTACTTAGACCCAACAAGTATGAAGACTTGTATAATATGGGTAAACTAAGTACATTCTGGATATTGAAGTCTAAATGATAAGGTTAAACTTGTTTCGGTTAATTTATGCAAACTAGTCACATAAGTCGAACCGATTGCTTATAAGCATTAACGGGTACCCGGATGAGTCATATACAAGTTCCATATTTTATTATGATTAAAATATGTTATGATAACAGTAGGATATCAACATGTATGCCCATGAAGGTTTTAAAATCGAATTAAGCCCTGTAAGGGTATTTTGGTCTTTTTATGACTTATAAAAGGAGCTTGCAAGTAATCTGATGTCAAGGTCATAATCATTATATAAAAATATTTAATTTATGATATATTAACAGTAGGATATCAAATATATGTGTGGTTTATGCTTTATGTAGTTTTAAGGACTTATTTGGGATTCTGAGTTCATGACTTATACCTATTGTAAAAATATTTAAAATGTTTTATAAAATCAGTAGGTAACAAGTCTTAGGTGCTAAGTATGGTTTAAAACCATACTATGCACCTAAATAGCGTTAAAGCCGTTAAATGACGATAATTTCGATGTTTAAATAATTCTGATGTTATGACCAGCTTTGAATAGTCAAAATATTTTATTTGTCATAACATATCAGTAGCAAAACGGTTTTGCATGTATGTTATGTTTAAAATCCACTTTATGTGCGAAAAGGGCATTATCGTCATTTGATAACATTATATAAGTACATATGCATAAACTCAGTAAGTAGTCTGACTTGACATCCCAATTAATCCTAGATATGATATTATAACAGTAGGTAATGTGTTTTATGTTAAAATTATGTTAAAAACTCATTTTATATGAAAAAGGGCATTTTAGTCCTTTTAAAAGCTTAATTTATGATTATTTAGGCAAACTCAGTTTATGACCAGTTTATATATATCAAAATATGCTAAAATGTTAACATATTAGAATGTAATTTATTTGAATGCTTGATTATGTTTAAAACCTCATTTTTGAACAAAAGGGCATAATAGTCAACATTAAGCATAATGACAGAACTAAGTAAATAAACTCAGATTACTATGTGACTATGTAATATAACCTCAGAGGGTTATACTACAACATAATATGGTCACAAAGGAACCTTAATACATAATGAAAGTATGGTAATTCGGGTTAGAACTGAAAGTCAAAACAAAAGTCAAATTTTGCAACTTTCGGTAGTGAACCGAGCTTAATATGGAATTATCGGGTTCAACATGTTTATACATGTTCTTATGATTATTACCAAGTTATTAAAGTGATAAAACATAATTTATAACATCTACATTATCAGATTTGAATTTTTAAAACTGACCCGTTTGATTTTTATATTAATAACTTTGACCCGACAATTGACCAAATAAACGTGATAATTAGAAGGTGCCCTTTTGTGGGATTAACACCTACCAAATTACGATCACGTAGACATATTCTCCTCGAACAATAGCTGGACCGTTAAGGTCTAAACCGAAAGTCAAAGGCTTTTATCGAAAACTTTAACTTTTGGCTTTTAAAAGCTTAAAAACCGAAAAGCGGAGGCTAGGGACATTTACAACAGGTCCTAGCTCAAAAATTTGAACTTAGGGGAGTCTCCTTATGACTAGGAAGTTCCAAGAAGTGAGATAAGAAAGATTTTGGAATTGAGGAATGAAAAATGGCAACCAAGGCCTCTATACTAATTCATGACCTCACAAGATGAAGCCAGGTGTTAGGGATCATCCCTGATCATTCCAGGTGTGCTAGAGGTTTTAAAAACCATCCAATAGTCCCTGGTTTCGAGTTCTGAGCATGCATGCCGGTTTGTGTGGGCAACAAGGCTGCAAACATGCAGCTGCCAATTTAATTTTGAGCTGGGCACACTCTCGTGCCCCGCGAGAGAGGGAGAGAGATGGGTCGCGGCCCGCGAGCTACTTGAAATCAGGTAAAACAAGTTTCAGCTTTGGAAGAATCAGTCCCTGGCCCTTATAACTTATAATATGTTTCATTTTTGTCACAATAAGTCCCTCTAAGGGATTTTAAGGTTCATATTTGGCATTTTGATCTTCAAGATAGGTTATAAATATTCCCGAGAGTGTAAATCGTGTATCTTTAAGCTTCGGTTTTGTTAAAAGGTCACTCAGATGTATAAATTAAACATGTTGACACTTTTAACCTTTCGATTTACAAACTTATGATTTAAATCACAAATGGCATCGTATGTCCAACATGTGGCTCGTTATTGAATACGAATACCAAAAAAATCATTCAGAGGCACATGTTACGCATGTTGACACGTTTAGTCCCTCCACATTCATCTTTTCATCATTTGACAACATTAGTCCTTCGTAGTTAAAGTTTGACTTCATTAGGGTTTAGGACACATGTCTTCACATCATTGGACACGATTTTACGAGGTGTTACAGTTTGGCTCTGTACAACAAGAACAATAATGGCGAACAACACTATATTGTATCCAAACAGACGAATTAAATGCCCTTTTTCTGGAAATTTACAAAAAAACATACAATAAGTTTCTCTTAATTATGACTAAAACTAGTACGAAAATCAAACACCCCAAATCCTTTCCCCAATAAAGTTAACAATCTTTGTTACAGACCCTTTTTCCGACGACCGAGTGACCACTTCATCTTCACCCTCAATCCTACTTTGCTCCATTATTAACGGCTCACAACTCATGTTCTCCGCCACAGCCGGCGGCGCGTGTAAACCACTCGAGGAACTAGAAGAAGAAGATGATGATGAAGATAAACACTTGTTATTCTTTCTTTCTTTTTTGTTCTTACCATTTTTCTTGTTGTAAACTAAGGGGCTGTTTGGTAGCCTCTGAATGGTCATTAAGAGGCTACATCTTAATGGAACCATTAAGAATTTTACCAATGAGAAGGTAGAAGAATGTGACATGTGATGATTTACCATTCGGAGGTTACCTCTTAACCATTCAGACTTGAGGTTACCTCTTATTCATTCAGAGGTTTTAAACCATTAAGATGTAGTATCTGAATGGTCATTAAGAGGCTACCAAACAGCCCCTAACCCATCTTCATAAGCGTCTATGATTTCATGGATAACTTTTCGGTTTGGTGAAGCATCCCAACGGACCCAAAAACTTGTATAACTTCTGAAGCAGTTGCAGTTGAACTGTGGAGGGTGGTTTGCGCCAGTGGAGGGTTTTCCGGTGGTGGTGGTGGCGGAGAGAAGAAAGGAGATTGGGGAAATACTTGGGGGGTAAGGTCGAAGTGAAGTTTATAATATAGGGTGTTGTGTTGAGGAAGCAGTCAAACATAAGTGGAAAAGACTATATTACCATTTGACCATTAATAAGTGACGTTGACTTTAAATATATTTTAACAGGGGGGGGGGGGAATATTGTAGCGTTTTTCAATAGTTGAGGGGTAAGACAACAAGATTTTCGTATTAAGGGGTACGAGTGCCAATCACATATAACCCCAGGGGGTAAAATTGCAATTTTATCTATTAATTATTTAGAAATCCTATTTATAATCTAATATGTTTGTTTAGGTTATATATACCGTGAATTGGAATTGGGTGTATCGGATATTGTAGTTCAAGTTTTGTGTAAGTTATGTAGGATCGCTTATCGTTCGATTAACGAACTCAAAGTGTGGAAACCAATGAATTCGATATAGGTGATGAACAATTAAACAAGAAATCAAATTTAAACTTTAATCCCAAAACTTATATTGATTGAATAAAATATTATATGTCAAACCCACTTTCTCTCTCTAAAAAATAACAATGAAAACCCTAAAGAAAGTCCTCTAATTACATGTACCTAAAATCTATTTATGGCCCATATTACAAGCACAGGAAAAATACAATTAAACCCCTAATTTATCAATACTATTTAATTAAATCTAAGGACTTTAATTGATGTAGAACCACACAAAACTGCACCAACAAATTATCTTGAATTAGTAAAAGTAATTTGGGCGCTAGCCATTTACTTTTTATTCTCTATTGCTTCTGCTTGATACCAATTCTGTCTTGAGCTATGTTATTTTTTCTTAAAATACATGGTGTATTTTGATGATAAATAACCTGTAACTTCTTCATGCTTAAAATCGCATCAGGGCACTAACAAGTACCCCACAGAGTATAGCTGCAAAACAGAGACAATGTCTTGATGACATGAGAATCTATACTATATAATAAAAGAAACCACTTTGAGGACACTTGTTATCATATTAGGGCATCTCTTATAAATAATTATTATTTTAATTTAATCTTTTCTAATTAATTATAGATAACCCTTCTACTAAATATTATTTAGTTTAATATCTTATGGATAATTATTATTTAGTTTAATCTTCTTCTCATTTATAATATTAATTAGAGTAAATTATAAATTCAATAGTTTAAAACTAAATATGATCGAACAATATAACCATGAACAATATAACCATGTTATAATTTAAAACACAAGTAAGAAAAATACTATTTTTATAATTAAATGATGGCTTTTCTAAAAAAAATGAAAACAAAGATAGAAAATCAATTTCTTTTTTTTAAACAAAAGCCATTGGGATAACTACTCTATATACACACACTTAAATATATGTATGTATGCATGTATGTATCATAGTTACCTAAATCGTTAGGGTAGCCACGATCCACGTATTGGATCGTGGTGTACCTACTAACCCCATCCATTAAATGTTATTTTTAACATCTGAGTCCCCAACGTCTTCTTTTCTAACCCTCTTGGCCCCTAACACTAACCTTATCCATTAAATGTCAAGGGCCAAAAGTGTTAGAAAAAAAGACGTTAGGGGCCAAAAAGGTTAGAAAAAAAAATGTTGGGGGCTTAGATGTTAAAAAAATCTTTTTTGGGCTAAAAAGGTAAAAGTGATATAACGACGGGGGCCAAAATCGTAATTTACTCTATTATTTATTTGAATTAATTATTACTTTTATATTTATCTATTTACTTCAAATTCAAACTTAATTATCTAATTTGATCTTAACTATATATTTGAACGTTTTGTTTAGTTTGGTATCAAACATGTTTTATGAAACTTGAAATAAAATTAACTAATATTATTTATCATTTATATATATATTTGAAAATTTTGTTTAGTTTGGTATCAAACAGGTTTTACGAAACTTGAAATAAAATTAACTAATATTATTTATCATTTATATATATATTTGAAAATTTTGTTTAGTTTGGTTTTAAACAGGTTTTACGAAACTTAAAATAAAATCAACTAATATTATTTATCATGTATATATTTATGGAGTTTTAAATAATAGGGTTAAATTTATTGAGACTTCGTTAATAAATTTTGCAACAATAGAATAATCTATTTTTATCACGAAAACCATACTTTGTGTTAATATATTAAATATTTTTATTTTCACTATACAAAATTACATTTACTCGACCCATGTAATACATGAGGTTTTTTAAGATATAACTTTTTATTATTTGATGTATAAAATTAGATTTATTCAATTAGTACAATACACAAAGTTTTTTAAGGATATATATTTTTTATTATTTAGTATAGAAAATTACATTTATTCAAACCGTGTAATACGCATATTTTTAAAGATGTATTTTTTTTATTATTTGGTATATAAAATTACATTTATTCAACCCGTGTAATAAATGAGGTTTTTTAAAGATGTATTATTTTATTATTTGGTAAACAATATTACATTTATTTAACTCGTGTAATACACGTGGTTTTAAAGATATAACTTTTTTATTCGGTATATAAAATTACATTTATTCAACCTGTACAATATTGTTCTTATATATATATAACTTTTTATTATTTAATATATAAAATTATGTTTATTCAAACCCGTGCAATAAAGAAAGTTTTTAAAGATATATTGTTTTATTATTTAGTATATAAAATTTATTTATTCAACCCGTGTAATACACGGGATTATAACCTAGTATCAGATAAAAAAATTTACAAATCAATTATTTTAGAGTTAATTGCCAAAATCATCCTTGAGGTTTGGGCATGTTTGCTATTTTCGTCCAAAATGACACTTTCGTACGAAATTGCCCCCAACGTTTGTAACTTTTTGCCATTTTCATCCAAATCACTAACTTAGTTTATTTTTTCTATTAAGTTGAGGATATTTGGATGAAATTAGCAAATATAAAACCACAGGGATGATTTTGGCAATTTACTCAAACCCTTTTTAATTTCTTTTATTTAATTATTTTCGTTACATATATAATAAAAAAATATACATGGAGTTTTTAGAGAAAAAAAAATTAATAGTTTTGTCACATAATTTTCATAAATTTTCATCCAAATCACTAACTCAGTTTATTTTTTCTGTTATGGTGAAGGATGTTTTAAATTTTATAAATTCACCACCACCATCATACTCAGTAAATCCCATCAATAGCAAAGCTAAAGTAGGGTCTGAGGAGGGTAGATGTAGACAGCCTTACCTCTACCCCGTAGGAATAGAGAGGCTGCTTCGAGTGAGACCCCCGGCTCGATTGTAGTTTTGTATCAAGCCTTGGACCTAAGACACATAACACTCAAACAATCGGGATAGAGACTGATTGGTGCATGTACCCCGTGTCTTTCAGCTATCAACGTCACCACGTGATGCATGATTAACCATCCGCTGCTTTTAACGTTATTTTCACGAAATTAGTAAAATAACGTTAACGTTAGTACCATTTCACTTTTCCCCTGAGCGCCTACACATATATACATTATATGTGCACACCGCAAGCGGGGCATAAAACGGTTATTTATATAAATCAGTTTTATAAAGAGAAAACGTCATTGGTGTGCAACACATAACAATCGATTACAACTTTTAGTATTTATCAGTTGTAGAGATAGAAAAAAATTATAAAACGGTACATATTTTTTAAATGTGTTGAGCACCTAGGAAATATGTTAGTAGAAATAAAATATTTATTTAATTAAGATTATGAGGGTAACTAACTAATACTTATTCTGAGTGGCTCGAGTAAAGAAACTTTTGGTTCATAGCATTATAATTACAATTTTGTGGGTAATTTTAAGGTTTGGTAACGATTCGTTATTTTAGAGGGGGGGGGGGGGGCATTGGCTTCTGTTTTTTCTTAGGAGCGAATTTAAAGGAGTAGAAGATGAATTACAAACTTGGTACATATGATAAGATTTTTTTATTTGACCTTTTTCAATAAGGTCACCAACATTTTAGTTTTATAAAATTTAGAGGTTTAAGTAGATTTTATTTTTATAAAATTGATCTATATAAAAAATTAGAAATTAATTTCTGTCTTAGTTTATAAACATCATTCGCCTTAATAGAAAAAACATCATTTGCCTTAATACAAAAGGTACAAGTGGCAGAAGAATAAGCCAATCAGCGTCCTCCAGGCTGTGCTCTATCGTGCTCCACGATCGTCTGACATGCAGGAGACAAAGAGTACACAAGGACACCTACGTGGCACCAATCAGGGGGCAGCGACACCTGCTCCACGATCTCCACTTACCTGCTGATGGCAGAGGGACAACAAGGCCGACAACTGGAACACGTGGCTCCAATCATGGTGCGCCAGCACCGGGGATCTTCTAGAATACACTAATGGTCGATACCAGTCAGACAAGGAGGATATCCCCTGTTTGTCGCCTTCCGGACCAAGGCCCATCAACCCACCTACTCTTACACCTCTCCGGCTATAAATAGAGACCTCCATGCACATGTTAAACATTCCATTCCCTCTACTCTCACTCTTAACATACATTTATTTCCTCAAAGCAGACACTTATTCTCACGTCGAAGTCTGGTTAAGAGGGAAACCCCCATATTCCCCTCTTAACGAGCTAACGGTGTTTCTGTTTTGCAGGAAGAACGGATGAACTCAGAGCTCAGGAAAGTTTAAGAAGATTAACCCTTATGAATGAAACATAAACCAAACTAATTAACCCTAAATTTAGTTCCGTGTTTCTTCATTAGCGCCCACCGATTTTTACAATCACTCCCATCTTCTTTTTTCTGAGCTTTTTCTGAGTTTTTCGTTCCCTTGATCATGGCTGGTCAAGGGATTATTCCTGATTTTGGTTTCGGCATAAACTCCAACGCAGGATTGGGGGAGGACAACCCGAATGTCCAAGTCCACCCTGCCGAAGAGATAGGTGAAATAGAAGTAACAAACACTGGGGGACCCCGCGCGAGCTTCACTCGCATCACTCAAACGGGAACCCCAGCAAGTCATGTCGCTGGTCCTTCAAACCCAGCTCCAAACCCAAACATTTATGCGCTACTAGGGCTACCAGAGGGCGAAACTTTAGCTTCATGGTACGCCAAACAGATTGCTACCATAAACACTGCGTATCAGTCTTTGAGCGCACAACAAGCAATTCTGCAAGCAGAACCATCCTTGATTACCTCTCCAGGTCCAAGTCAGGGGGCGTGCCAGACACCCTCGCAGGAAAACTTTCAAGGAAGAATCAACAGACCTCCCCCCAGAGAAGGCCAAGCGTGCATGACACACGCGATACACGAGGGGAAACAGGCAGTTATTATGACCATCCGTCAAATGTTAAAAGGGGTCCAGTTCACAGCCAGCTGGGGCCGCGCAACATGAACAACGAATGGGACGACACGGACCCATATGATTATACTTGGCAAGAGCATACAGCGAAGAAGCAGAACGAGATTTCAGCCTAGCCTATAGGCCAGCTGAAGCTGCCGAACACTCGAAGTTCATTCCAAAGATTGCTCTAGCACCGCTGTCAAGAGAAAAGTTGCCTCCAACAGTGGGAAAGTTCAACGGTCTCACTAACCCTGATGATCATGTTCGAGTATTTACAAGCGTCAGTGTTATGGGAGGATGGAACATGCCAATGTGGTGTCATCTGTTTATCCAGACGTTCACAGGCGCCGCTCGCGCATGGTTTGACAGCCTTCTGCCTTGGAAAATCACGTCATGGGTCAACTTCAGAACTCAGTTTACCATTTCAGCCAGCAAAGACGTTATCAGTGCGATACGTCTGAAGTAACAGACATCTGGCGTAGAGAGAACGAAGGTTTATAAGATTTCACCACTCGCTTCAATAAGGAGTGTTTGGAGATCGGTGGTGTAAGCGAACAGCTAATGCGCGCTCACTTCAAGCAAGCCATTCGATGTGATAGTCTCATCAGAATTATCACAGGAAAATACGGTATGCCCAAAGAATGGGACAAGCTCATGGAAGCCAAAAGATAGTAACGCAGATTGAAGAATCATTAGCTGGAGCCAAAAACTCCTACACCGAGGACCGTTTTTCTAAGAGAAGCTCGCGCAACTATGGCAAGCGCAGCAAGAACAGAAATCATGAATGGAAATCAGGATAATCCAGCAGTTATGAGGAAAGACAGCGTTACAAAGAAGACGCGTGAGAAACAATTAACAGAATCGGATATCGAAAGGCAGTCAGGAATGAGAATCGAGAAAAACACTGGACTCCGCTCATCAAGACACCAAAAGAGGTACTCATGATGGAGAATCGTGATTTCAAGGCTCCAAAGCCTATGATAAACAAGAAGGGGCAAGACCTGAACCTGTACTGCGATTTTCACAAAGATACAGGTCATCTGACGGATGACTGTATCTGTCTAAGGCAAGAAATCGAGAAAGCGCTGAAAAGCGGAAAGTTAAGCCATCTGGTCAAGAATGTGCGCAAGGAGACGCGCCAGATTCAGCGCAATGATGATGGAAACCAGAAGAAGGTTAGGCGCCTAGAAACACACATGGTCAATGAACCAAGGTACAACGCGAGAGACAAAGGCAAGTGAAGTGTGCAAAATGCAACATATAAATTTCATCAATTGTGGCATAAAACTAACCCTTTTTTAGTACTAATGTTGTAAAAAGTGTGCTTTTCTCTTCCTTTTGTATCTTCAGGATTAAATGAGCTCAAATTAACAAAAGAAGCAAAAAGACATCAAAATCTAACATAAATACAAGAAAAGGGACAAGACGTGACATGCCCGACCCCACAACAGCATCTTCCCAAGCAAAACAAGATAACAGAAGACTGAACACGCCCCGTGCTCAGCTAGCACGGGGGCGTGCACAAGTGGCAGCAGAAAATACAAAGTGGTAGAAGCTTCTATTGCCCACCACGGGGCCGTGCTCAGCGGACACGGGGCCGTGGTCAACTATAAGATTCGCACAATCCAGCAAATCTTCATAGTACAAAGATTCTTCTGCACCACGGGGTCGTGCTCAGCGGACACGGGGGCGTGGTCAACTAAAAAGACAAAGCTGCATTAAATGAAGAGAGGGAAGGATGTGGACACGGGGCCGTGCCCACTGGACACGGGGCCGTGCCCGAGCTTCTGTTCAGCCTATAAATAGGAGTGCTTGGCTCAAGCTCAAACCATCCCTTGGCACACCACCTCTCTCACACTTCACCCACCACCCACCACCACCATAACACCATCATCCACCACCATCATCCATTGTCCATCGTAGAGCGTGTGAGTCATCTCGGGATCCAAGATTGATCGAAAGAGTTCTTGACAATCAAGGCCATGTTTGCCTAAGTCTCTTACATCACTTGGTGAAGACAAAGTGTCTAGTGTAATACTTTTTATTTCTAATCTTTTCGCACTTTTTACTTGGTTTTGTATTAATGACTTTAATAACTAGTTTCTTATGTTGAAGGTGATCTTTCCTTATCGTTTGTCCGTGGTGTCTTGGCATTATTTTAATGTCTATATAAAATAAAAGATTTTCACCATTCATATCTCCACGGTCTATATGGAGGTATGTTGGCTACCTGGTCGAGAGTTAAGGGAACGGTTTGGTAAAGGTCTTGCCATTGTTCAGTGTTTAGAGGTCCTGCAATGGACCTGGGTCAAATTTAGTAGGACCTCCTTCAATACTTAACGGTATTGGATGGCGGGGGTCCAAACTCTTTGATCCCCTCATAAGTTAACTACTATTAATACTATAACCCGGCTATTTAGGACTGTATCCCTGCTAACTCTGTCTACTACTTAGTCGAGGGTAACGTCACTTTCAAAAGAGGGGCCTACCATAATTTGCATTAATAACTTAATTAATTATTTTCCAATAATCCACCCTTTTAGGATTGTATCCTTGCTGACTCAAACTACTGGGGTGAGGGTAACGTCACCTTCAAAAGAGGGGCCTACTACGATAACTAAGATAATCTCTTAATAAGTGCAAAAGTGCGGAAATAATCAAAGGTTACACTAGATACGAGTCGGAACCAAGTGATTCATCTTGTCTATCTGTTTTTTCTTTTATTTTTATTTTTCAGCATTTTTAGTTAATTTTTATTTTTCTTAGTTTAAAACATTTTTCTAAAACTTTTTGATTTGATTAGACGTTGAGGATAAACCGGTACTAAAAGCTCTTGTGTCCTTGGACGACCTCGGTATCTTACCAACACTATACTACGCTCACGATGGGTGCACTTGCCCATATGAGTGTCTAGTGTTAGTAAATATCGTGTTTTATAAATTTAAAACTTGACTAAAAAGTGTTAAAGGGGCTTAAAATACACACCTAATATATATAACACTTGACACCCATCAAGTTTTTGGCGCCGTTGCCGGGGACACAAGTATTTTAAGAAAGTTAGGAATCAACGGCCTAATCGTTTTTCTTATTTTTCATTTTTTTTAGGATTTTTCTTAATTTTTCTGTTTCTGCAGAGCTCAGCACGGGCCGTGCCTGGTTGGACACGGGCCGTGCCCAGCATCATCACTGGCAGTTTTTATTTTCCGAGTTACAGAGGGCTGAACACGGGGCCGTGTCGGTGCAACACGGGCCCGTGTCCAACTCCCAGTAACAGGGATCCGGAGAACAATTACTGTAAACTTGACCACGGGCCGTGTTCGCTGAGCACGGGGCCGTGGTGAACCTTCTGACCAACATTCTTTTCTATTTTTATCGCAGGACTTGGAACCTTGGCGCCACATCTAAACATCCTACGTAGTGCATGAGCTCCAGTTCTAGTAGAGACATAAAAGAACCTCTTGAAGAACCCGAACGCTTTATCAGAAAAAGACTTAAAGCTAAAAATCAAGAGAAAGTTTCGGAGGACCCATTTCCAATGGCGGACCAACGTACTCTCATGGATTACCTACGGCCCACCGTAGGTAATCTCGGCGCCGCTATCAATGCACCGAATGTCGAAGCCAACAACTTCGAACTTCGGCCGCATTTGATACAAATGCTTTAAAACTCCGCAACCTTCCATGGGCTTGAGGACAAGGATCCCCATCTACATATTACTAATTTCTTGGAAATATGTGATACCTTTCGGATCAATGGAGCATCAAACGACGCCATTCGCCTACGGATGTTTCCATTTTCACTAAAAGACCGAGCTAAGGCTTGGCTCAACACCCTCCCAGTTGGCTCGGTAAACACCTGGGATGAACTAGCCCAAAAGTTTCTGTATAAGTATTTCCCTCCGGCTAAAACGGCTAAATTAATGACTGAAATTAATACATATTCACAAGAGGATGGAGAATCCTTATATGAAACTTGGGAAAGGTTCAAGGAGCTACTAAGAAAGTGTCCTCATCACGGTCTTGCGGTATGGCAACAAGTATCCACTTTCTGCAATGGGTTGTTGCCACACACAAGACAAACACTTGATTCTAGCTCCGGGGGACTTTTAGGTAATCGTCGCCCAAATGAAATATATAATCAAATTGAGGAAATTGCTCAAACCAATTTTCAATGGCACACTCCCCGAGGTAATAAATCTATTGCCCCGGGCGCCCATAAGGTTGATGAAAGCACCTCTTTACAAGCCCAAATTGAGGCCCTATCTTCGAAAATCAAAAAGCTGGAAATGACAAAAACAACCTCGGTTATGGCTTGTGAAGGGTGTGGTGGGCCACATGAAAATTGGAGTTGTATGAAAGAATTAGATGAACAAACAGAAACGGTAAACTACATTGATAATAGACCTAGGCCGTCGGGTCCTCCAACGGGTACCTACAACCAAGGATGGCGTAACCACCCAAACCTTGGTTGGAGAGATCCCGACAATAGTAGTAACCAACAAAACCAACGAACTAACTTTCAACAACCACAAAATTTTTCTCAACAACAAGGTGGAAGAGAAAGGCTTGAAGATACTATATCTCGCCTCATCTCCGACACCGAAAAGAAAAACTCGGATCGATTTCAACAATTGGAATCAAATTTTAGAAATCAACAAGCTAGCATTCAAAACGTTGAAAAACAATTAAATCAACTAGCTCAAAATTTCTCCAAGAGACCACAAGGCGCGTTACCAAGTAATACCGAAACCAACCCAAAGGCGCAAGTACACCTCATCACACTGAGAAACCGAACCGTGGGTCCCGAGGATGCCCCATTACCACCGGTTGAAGGAAGTCAACTCAGCCAAAGCACGACTTCACCCACACCTCAACCAGAAAAGGCTTCTTCACCAATTCAAGAGCCCACCAAGGCTCCTCCAATTCCGTACCCCGGTAGGTTAAATCGTCAAAAGACCGATGAGCAGTTCGCAAAGTTCGAAAATTTACTAAAACAATTGCATGTTAATATTCCTTTTATTGAGGTCCTAACCCAAATGCCTAGGTATACAAAATTCATGAGGGATTTCCTCACTCACAAAAGGAAAATTGAATAATTGCAATTAGTTAACTTAGGCGAAGAATGCTCCGCCTTAGTACTCAACAAACTTCCACAAAAGAAAATCGATCCCGGAAGCTTCACAATTCCTTGCTCGATTGGGGAATCCCCCGTTCGTAATGCATTAGCCGATCTTGGGGCTAGCATTAACCTCATGCCCACATCGATGTTCAAACGACTCGGCCTAGGAGCAACAGGCCCTACAAAGATGAGCATACAACTCGCCGACAGATCCTTCAAATTTCCACAAGGTGTCGCTGAAAACCTATTGGTCAAGGTTGACAACTTTGTCTTCCCAACCGACTTTGTCATCCTAGACATGGAAGAAGACACCGATGTCCCTCTCATCCTCGGGAGACCATTTCTAGCCACCGCCCAAGCAGTGGTGGATATGAATGACGGAACGTTAACATTGAAGTTTGGGGACAAGGAAGTAAAGTTTGAATGTGGAAAGAGAGTAGAGGACCAAGACCCGGTCAACTACATGAAGGTCATAGACTCAAGCTTGGATGACGCTCTCCGACGGTGTAACATGGGATGCGATACATCCCACTTAGGTAACATATGACCAGGCTTTGGGTCTAGCCAAGGACCCTTATAAACGTGGCGCACCACGGAGGCATTCCGCGGAACTATCCTTAGTTTAGTTTAGATTAATTTTCATGTTTTCTAGTTAGTTTTAATTTTCAGGAATAAAACACACTTGAGATGACAAAGGATACAAGGGAAACTTGAACCAGCACCCCATGCAGGAAAACAGGACCGTCCGACGAAATTCTTCGTTTACAGTAAGCTCGACACGGGCCGTGCCCACCCAACACGGCCCCGTGCTGCACAGTCTGCAGACAAAGACCCAGTTCAGGTAACTGGACACGGGCCGTGTTCACCCAACACGCCCCCGTGTCCAGACTTCTGTTTCTCTTGATTCAATTTTGTTACTGGCACTTGAACACGGGGCCGTGCCCGGACAACACAGGGCCGTGTTCAGCGCCCAGTAACACAAAATTTTTGTTTTTTCACACCTTTTACACATTCAATTAACCTAAAAACTTATTTTTGGGACACATTGAGGACAATGTGTAATTTAAGTGTGGGGGGGATGCTAAAACTTTGAATCTTGCAAGTCCTAAATACAAGCCTTACACAAAACTCTATTAGAACCGCTAATCACCCCAAATTTTTTCAAAATTTTTTCATTTTTTTTACTTGTCTAGGTTTAACTCGGGAATTTCAAGTTCTAAAAAGGTTATATTTTTACGAATTTACAACTGATAGCGTCGTGATAAAAAGGACCAACATAAGAAAATTATGAAAAGGCATGACAAGCTTAGTTAAAATTTGATTATATATACTTGATCACATAAAAAACCATTCCCACAAAAGTGAGTTTTGAGCCTTTATTGAGCATACAATTACATATCATTAGACTAAATGCTCATCTTTCGTTTCTTGTGTGAATAGCCGCTTGGTTCTTACGACTCTAGAACTTGCCATGATGATACATTCCCGGTCCTTACCAACTTAAAACCCGAGTAAGTAAATGATGGAGGCATTAGGACTAACCCTTTTTATTTCTACACCATTATTTTTCTTTTTTTTACCACCTACCCAAAATCCCCTTAGTTAGCCCCTTTGAGCCTAAACCTTTTCATTTCATAACCCAAACCAAACACCCTTTTACCCACCAAAACCTTTTTCATTTTTAACCCTTTGTTTTAGTAACTAAGCTCGGTTTCTCGTATAACTTAAAATATATATATATATATATATAGGATTAAGATCATTTCAGAACCAAAAAAATTTACAGAACCTGCAGAACTCTTTACAGCCCTTAGATTATTCAATCAATGGCTACAAATCAAAATGGCATTTTAGTAATAGTTTAAATAGTTTAAGAGTATTTTATTAGATTAAAAAGGGTAGTTTAGGAAATAAGAAAAAGAAAGTTATAACCACCCGTAGATTTAGTCAAATTCATCCCTCTTTTTCTCTTCCACAGTTTCTATCTAAACCTAAAAATACAAAATCCACAATCTTTATCTAAACCTAAAAAAAAAAAAAAAAAAAAAAAAAAAGTTAGTTTGATCAAGGGAAGAAGTTGGCGACCAATTATAATAGTTTCTCGTCTAATTAGAAGCACAAATCAGGAAAAGACCACCAAAATATCAAGAGTGAACAACACAATGGTACAAGCATTGGTAGATCGCATGAAAAGTTTTATGCTCAACCATCCTGTTATTTAAGAAGATCGATGCAATGAAGCACAAACCCTTTGTGTTGAAAATTTAAATGGCGAGATGGAGAATAAACACAGAAAGACTTGAGGGGAGAAAAGGTTTGAGTGGTGGTTGATTATTTAAATCATTTTCAAATCTTGTTTCAGTTTAGTGTTAAAATTACTCCATATTTATTAATCTAATTTGTTTTATTTTTGAATTCACGTAGAGGATGGCAATAGTGAAATTGAAGGTTTTATGTTCGGTTGCATTCTTGATTCTTCTATATATCTTTTTTTTATTATGAACTTTTTTCATATTCAATTACAAATATGAACTGGTTTACTTCTATATATCTAAACAACATTAAACTTATGTAAAGATTTTAATATACATATATGTAAAACAGAATTGCATATATGTAAATTGACAACCATTTTGATATCTAAACAACATTACACGTATGTAAAGATTTTAATATACACATATGTAAAACAGAGTTGCATATATGTAAATTGACAACCATTTTGAGAAAGGAATTATCTGTACGAAGATCTAAATAGAAGACCAGTTTTGAAACAAAAATGAACATGATGACCATTTTGAATATTTTATGTACATGAATAAATAGATGTTGAGATTGAAAAATAGATGATAAGTACGAAAATTACATATGTGTACACAAACGTTCATATATAAAAAATTATTATAAGTTGAAAGAGCTCATATATGTAAATTTGTACACTTACACATATGTAGAATGTTTACATATGTGTAAATAGATCACAGATAATCAGTTTGATGAAATTAATAACCATAATTAACATTGGTTAAATCCTTAACATACAGAGAGTTAGAGAAAATAGGATAGATATTTATTTATTTAATTAATTGGACAAAAATCATCTTTTTCAAATTACCATTATACCCTTTTTATTTTTATTTATTTATAAACAAATTAAGTTTAAAATAAATGAGTGGCTCACATTAGTTCTGTAAGTTCTTACAAAAAATGGGTTCTGAAAAGAACTCAACCCTATATATATATATATATATATATATATATTTTGTTGATGATGAAGCAAAAGAAAATAAACAAACAAGTTCATAAAAAATAACTTTGTTTGAATAATAGCTTCATCAAAATAAAAGTTACAAAATAAAAAGTCTTATGAAAACCGACGCTTGTTACGCTTTTCGCCCTTTTTCTACTAACCACTAACCACCAACCCAACCACCTACCTTTAACCCAAGCCTAACCCTTCACCCAAAAGTCCTCTTGATATTTACAAAGGTATATAAGTTAAAAAGGAGGAGGATTGATTGCTTGGCAAGCCTATGGTAGGAGTAAGTTCCATGCCGCTCTCGAGTGATCCACAAAAATACATTTTCGGCCGAGTGTTGAGTGATCCCCGTGAGGTATGTGAACTTGTATATAAAGGAAAGTTTTAAATAAATCATGACGAATAGGATTGTAAATAAATAAAAATAAAACTAAATAAAGAATCTTGGAAATCCCGACACTCTACGACAAGCCCAAAAACCTTCTTCTCTACCCATTCCATTTGGGTGTGTAATAGCCACATATTAAAGAGTTTTGCTTGAGGATAAGCAAAGATTCAAGTGTGGGGGTATTTGATGTGTGCAAAATGCAATATATAAATTTCATCAATTGTGGCATAAAACTAACCATTTTTTAGTACTAATGTTGGAAAAAGTGTGCTTTTCTCTTCCTTTTGTATTTTCAGGATTAAATGAGCTCAAATTAACAAAAGAAGCAAAAAGACATCAAAATCTAACATAAATACAAGAAAAGGGACAAGACGTGACATGCCCGACCCCATAACAGCATCTTCCCAAGCAAAACAAGATAACATAAGACTAAACACGCCCCGTGCTCAGCCAGCACGGGGGCGTGCCCAAGTGTCAACAGAAAAGACAAAGTGGTAGAAACTTCTATTGCCCACCACGGGGCCGTGCTCAGCGGACACGGGGCCATGGTCAACTATAAGATTCGCACAATCCAGCAAATCTTCATAGTACAAAGATTCTTCTACACCACGGGGTCGTGCTCAGCGGACACGGGGGCGTGGTCAACTAAAAAGACAAAGCTGCATTAAATGAAGAAAGAGAAGGATGTGGACACGGGGCTGTGCCCGAGCTTCTGTTCAGCCTATAAATAGGAGTGCTTGGCTCAAGCTCAAACCATCCCTTGGCACACCACCTCTCTCACACTTCACCCACCACCCACCACCACCATAACACCATCATCCACCACCATCATCCATTGTCCATCGTAGAGCGTGTGAGTCGTCTCGGGATCCAAGATTGATCGTAAGAGTTCTTGAAAATCAAGGCCATGTTTGCCTAAGTCTCTTACATCACTTGGTGAAGACAAAGTGTCTAGTGTAATACTTTTTATTTCTAATCTTTTCGCACTTTTTACTTGGTTTTGTATTAATGACTTTAATAACTAGTTTCTTATGTTGAAGGTGATCTTTCCTTATCGTTTGTCCGTGCTGTCTTGGCATTATTTTACTGTCTATATAAAATAAAAGATTTTCACCATTCATATCTCCACGGTCTATATGGAGGTATGTTGGCTACCTGGTCGGGGGTTAAGGGAACGGTTTGGTAAAGGTCTTGCCATTGTTCAGCGTTTAGAGGTCCTGCAATGGACCTGGGTCAAATTTAGTAGGACCTCCTTCAATACTTAACGGTATTGGATGGCGGGGGTCCAAACTCTTTGATCCCCTCATAAGTTAACTACTATTAATACTATAACCCGGCTATTTAGGACTGTATCCCTGCTGACTCAGACTACTTAGTCGAGGGTAACGTCACCTCCAAAAGAGGGGCCTACCATAATTTGCATTAATAACATAATTAATTATCTTCCAATAATCCACCATTTTAGGATTGTATCCTTGGTGACTCAAACTACTGGGGTGAGGGTAACGTTACTTTCAAAAGAGGGGCCTACTACAATAACTAAGATAATCTCTTAATAAGTGCAAAAGTGCGGAAATAATCAAAGGTTACACTAGATACGAGTCGGAACCAAGTGATTCATCTTGTCTATCTGTTTTTTCTTTTATTTTTATTTTTCAGCATTTTTAGTTAATTTTTATTTTTCTTAGTTTAAAACATTTTTCTAAAACTTTCTGATTTGATTAGACGTTGAGGATAAACCGGTACTAAAAGCTCTTGTGTCCTTGGACGACCTCAGTATCTTACCAACACTATACTACGCTCACAATGGGTGCACTTGCCCATATGAGTGTCTAGTGTTAGTAAATATCGTGTTTTATAAATTTAAAACTTGACTAAAAAGTGTTAAAGGGGCTTAAAATACACACCTAATATATATAACACTTGACACCCATCAGCAAGCGCCCATTCGAACCTGCATGGCAAGAACAACAAGTCATCTTTCCGGTAGTGCGCGGGGACCACACGCCACGTGCCCCGTCGGCATTACCGGCATCATAGGTCACTACAAAACAGAATGCATCTTCATCGATCCAGGAAGTACAGCTGTTATCATTTATGAACAATGCTTCAATCAGTTCGATGATGAATATAAAGCGCACCTCGAACTTGTTGATTATCCTCTATCGGGATTCTGTAATGAGATGGTCTTCCCACTAGGCCAAATCAGCTTCCCCGTCACACTATCTGACGGGAAACATTCAAGAACTACAAACGTCAACTTCATGGTGATGCTAGTCAAATCAAGGCATGATGTTTTAATTGGGAGAGAAACCCAAGGAGAATTGAACATGGTAACCTCCACACCCCACTTAGCCATTGGATTCCCAACTGGGATGGCGGTGGCGATTATCTATGCAAAGAAAGAGATGATGTCAACAGAGGATGCGCACCCAGTCAAGGCAGCAAAAATTTCAACGACCGAACCAGAAAAATGGGTCTTGAACCGCAAATACCCAGAATAGACGGTGACGATAGACCACGCAATCTCACCAAGTATCAGAACGCACCTCAAGCAACTACTGTTCAGGAACATGGACATATTCGTCTGGACTCCGGCCGACATGACCGGTGTCCCGCGCGACGTCACTGAACATTGTTTGAACACTTATCCTTCCGTCGAGCCAAAGGTACAAAGAAGGCGCAACCTAGGAGCGGATAAGACTAAAACCATGAACGAGCAAGTTTGTGAACTGCTAAAGGCATGTATACTTAGGGAGGTGCGCTATCAAAGTTGGGTAGCAAACCCTGTTATGGTTGAGAAGTCTACCGAAGGATGGTGAATGTGTGTTGATTACACGGATCTCAATAAGGCGTGCCCCAAAGATTGTTATTCATTGCCTGGGATCGACAAGAAAATAGACTCTCTCGTGCCATACAGGTGGAAATGTTTTTTAGATTGTTACAAGGGGTATCATCAAGTCCAGACGGCGCTGGAAGATGAATATAAGGCAGCTTTCCGCACTGACATCGGAATCTTCTGTTACACAAAGATGCCATTCGGGCTCAAGAACGCTGGCGCAACCTACCAGTGACTGATGGATACGATATTTGCTGATGACATCGGATAACATATCGAGGTGTACATTGACGATCTTGTGATTAAAAGTACCAAGGAGGACCAGATGCTAAAAGACATAGAGAAGACGTTCAACTCTCTACGGAGCGTGAACATGAAGCTAAACCCAGCAAAATGTTCTTTTGGTATGGAGGAAGGAAAGTTTTTAGGCTTCGTGGTTACAAACGGCGGTTTCAAAGTTAACCCCGAAAAGGTTCAAGCCATCGAGTGGATGCCGTCACCACGCACGATCAAGGAAATGCAAAGATTGGCCGGTCGCCTAGCCGCACTTAATTGATTCTTATCAAACTACGCTGCAAAATCTTACCCTTTTATCAGTACCTTGCGCAACTGTGTGAAAAAGCAAGAGTTCAAATGGACGCCAGAAGCAAAAGCATCCTTCCAACAAATGAAGAAATGTTTGATCAAGCTCCCTACATTAACTGCGTCGTTTGAAAAAGAACCACTCATTCTGTACTTGTCTTCTTCGGACAAGGCAGTTGGGTCGGTATTGTTGGTGGAAAGAGACAGAGTTCAGACTCCAATTTACTATGTTAATAAGGTGCTTACAGATCCAGAAATATGATACTCAACCATGGAAAAGTTAGTGCTCGCGCTGCTACACGCCTCCAGGAGGCTCTGCAGGTATTTCACTGGGCATGTAATCACTGTACTCACTAACTTCCATATCAGCACAATCTTGCAAAAACCAGAGACGTCAGGTTGGTTAGCAAAATGGGCAATTGAACTGGGGGGCCACAACATCCTGTACAGGCCGCGCCCAGCTATCAAGGGCCAAGTGTTAGCGGACTTCATCACTGAAGTACTAGAAGACAAGATCAAAGATTGTGAAGTTGTTAATATTCTCATCAAAGACACATCAGACGAGTTATGGTTGTTGTATACTGATGGAGCTTCAAATGAAGACGGCGTAGGAGCTGGATTGCGCCTTGTTATCCCAGAAAAGCATGAGTTCACATATGCCATCAAGTTGGATTTCAAAAATACCAACAACGAGGCAGAATATGAAGCATTTTTGGCAGGCTTGCGACTAGCCATCAAGATGGGAGCTCAAAACTTACAAGCGCATGTCGATTCTCTCCTGACCGCGAGTCAAATTAATAGGTTGTATGATGCAAAGGGAGAGGTTATGGCCTTGTATTTAGAACAGGCGAAAGAGTTGCTTCAACAGTTCAAATCATACAAGGTCGTTCATATCAATCGATCAGAGAACAAGCCAGCAGACGCGCTTAGCAAGCTTGCTTCAACAGCCTTCCAGCATCTCGCAAAAGATGTAAGAATCAAAGTCTCAAAAAGCCCATCTGTTTTGTTGCACCAAGTTAATGTAATTGAGATAGGGCCACCATCGTGGATGACCCCTATCATTCAATATCTTTAAGAAGGAATTCTCCCTAAAAACAAAGCAGAGGCTAGGAAGATACAGAACAAAGCATTGTTCTATGAGATGAATGGTGGAATTTTGTATAGAAGATCCTTCTTAGGGCCACTACTGCACTGTGTGGACCCTCAAGATGCAACTTACCTGATCATGGAGATTCACGAAGGCATCTGCGGCATTCATGCGGGCCTGCGCATGGTCGTAGCGATGATAATGAACGCTGGTTACTATTGGCCAGGAATGCACGTTGTTGCTATGAAGGAGTTGCGCAAATGCGACTCCTGTCAAAGGCACGCCCCAAAAACCCTATGCCCGAATAATGATCTTATCCCTGTGTCCACTGCCTGGCCTTTCTAGCAGTGGGGGATTGATATGGTGGGACCCTTCCCTGAAGCTCTTGGAGCAGTGAAATTCATAATTGTCGTCGTTGATTATTTCACTAAATGGGTGGAGGCCAAAGCCCTCGCTTCAACTACTGCAATGATGGTGCGCAAATTCATTTGGGAACACATCATTTGCAGATTCGGTCTCCCACTCAAGATTGTAACCGATAATGGCACCAATTTTGCTTATGAAGATCTTCAAGAATGGATGAAAAAGATGAACATCGAACACACTTTCTCTTCTGTTGCGCACCCTCAGGGCAACGGTCAAGTATAAAGTGTCAACAAAAGTATCGTCGAAGGGATAAAGGCCCGCCTTGGCACCAAGAGAAGAGGCTGGGTAGTTGAGCTCCCTAGCATCCTATGGGCTCATCGAACCATGCCAAAACCAAGCACTGGGAAACCCCTTTTAGCCTAGTCTACGGCTCAGAGGCGGTTATCCCAGCTAAGATAGGCCTCCCCTCGCTGCGCATATCGGCAGTCAACAAAGTTGATAACGAGGCAGAGCGCCGTCTAGACTTGGACCTGCTCGAAGAGAGGCGCGAAATAGCGCGAATCAAAGAGGCCAAGTATAAAACGCAGTTGGAGAGGTACTACAACACAAGAGTTCGTATTTGTACCTATACTCCAGGGGAATACGTCTTCAGAGATAATGAAGCTTCCACTGCTGAATGCCCCGGTAAACTAGCACCTAAGTGGGAAGGCCCATACTTAATACATGAGGTACTAGGAAAAGGGGCATACAAGCTGCGCACCCTGGATGGACACATCATCCCGCGCACGTGGAACGCGCAACAACTGCACAAATGCTACATGTGAACACCCTTGGCCATGCGCCTTTTCACACTTAGTTATGTTGGCCATGCGCCTTTTATCTACTTATGTTGGCCACACACCTTTTTAATTACCTATGTTGGATATACGCCCTTTTTTTCCATTTCAATGATATACGTTGGCCTAGCGCCTGTTTCTATGCTACTTAATGCAAGCATCGTCTATGCATTGTTATTTATCATCATATCTCTTACGTTACAAATGCATGTTAAACTTTTGATTAGCACGAAAACACTTCAGTAAATTACGAGCTCTTGATTTATGCCTCTAAGGTCCTCCGAGATTATAGCGCGAGACCGGGCAGTAACACTCGTACACGAGCCACACTTACATTTATTCGAGCTAATTTAACCAAAGTTTCTAACAACAATGCAATAATTGTAACTTAACAAATAGAAAGCAAACATAATGTCATATTCCAAAAAATCGCGCCTGCCCAATTATTACACAAAAAGTTAAAAACAAATTACCAGGCATCAGCCTATAAATACTATCACCTACTCATAACCATCACCATCATCCCCACGATCATCTCCATCGCCATCTCCACCGTCTGTCTCTTCCTCATCCGTCAACTCCACAGTTTCTGGAGGGTCGAGGATAGCCTTTAGCCGCGCGCACCAGTCATCATGCCTCAACGCTTCGGTGACCAAATCCATAACAGGCAGCGAAAGATGGTCATAAACTTCTTCAGCACGGGCTAACACAGCATCAACCTGATCTGTCACTGAGCAGTGACTGCTATCGAACTCCTGATCAAAGGCTTCTTCCACGTGATGAGCGCATTCTAGATAACCACCGCGATGCCCAACTGCATGCGAAGCATCTATGAGTGCGGCAACAGCCGTATCCATCTCAGAAGAATTCAGGATAGAGTTAGCAATCTACAAAAAAGACAACGGATAAGAACAAAGCTACAACAAATAAAACTTAAGGTAAAGGAAGTGAAACTCACCGCCGCCACTCCCCTAGTGCGCATCCATTCGGAGTCGAAAACTAGCGTATCCACGATTGCTTGAGCTTCAGCATAATTGTTCTGAGCTACGTTAAGGGCGGAGGTGCTAATATCTCATGCCTCGTCGGCCCTCTGTTTAGCCTCCTCAGCGGTAGCAGCCTTCACCCTCTCGGCCTCCAGATCAATCTCCAATGATTCATTCTTGTCAATAGCCTCATGCAATCGGCGCTTTAACTCCGCAATCTCAACATCTTTGGCAGCTAAGTCCTTATCCTTGCTCGCCACCTGCGCCTTCAACTCAGCCCGCGAAAAATGAAAACAAGGACTTGAGCAATATTTTGACAAGTACAAAACAGCATAATGAGAAAAGGGTTAAGTCCGTTGAACCTCAACATGCTCCTTGTCCGCTTCAACGTCCTCAACCTTCTTTTTTAATGTGGGAATTTGAGCTTCAAGGTCGGTAATCTTGGAGGAGCAGCATACATGCGCTGATTATCCTTCTTGCACAGCTCTTTCCACTCAGCCCGCTCTTTCGATAAGAGCTCCTCAGCAGCACGAAGTTTACTTTTTAGGCCCTCACGGCCCCATTCTTCAGACTTTTTCTCGGCATCAAATGCGGCTTTCTCCTCAGTAAACGCACTCTTCACCTTCTCAAAGTCTTGAACTTGCTTCAGCAGGCGCTCACGATACTTCTCCCAATATGCCCGCTCCCTAACCATTATGCTCCACTCACGCACTATTTGATGGTTAGCAGTTTGGCCTCCCCAACAATATAAGTGTGGTACAACCCATTATGGGTTCACGCTCTTTGTCTGTTCACTTCACCAGGGGGGAAAGAGCCCAAATACCAGTCCCGGCAAGCAGCAAACTCTGTAAATGTATCCTTTTGCTTTAAGCCCTAAACAGGTTGGTGGGGAGCGTCGCCTCGCGCCTCTTCAGTATAGGTCTTGTAATAAATATCTCCCAAAGTATCCTTAGGACCAATGGAAGTTTGTGGCATTGACCCTCCAGCACCACCAGCCGTGCCCGTACGCCCACTACCTCCAGCACTTGCACCACCTGCAGCAGTGGTAGTCTCTTTATGCGCAGCCTTCTCAGGTACAATAGCAGCTGATCCCCCAGCAGCAGAGGTCACTTGTGCAGTTTGGGTGGGGGCATCAGGCTGCGCAGGCTCCGTTGGTTTAATAACCTCAGGGCCTTTGTGCTGAGCAGTGTCTTTTTCCTTCACTTTCAAGGGCTGGTCAAGCCCTATGATACGCGTGACCTCCAGGTCATGCGCCACATCATGCTGAGTGGTAATGACAGCATCAGTGGTTTCTTTCTTTTCCTCCTTCTCTCTTTCTTTCTTCTTCTCTTTCTCAGCCTCCAGCTTTGTAAAGGGAGCACAGACTGCTTTGTTTCCCTATTACTTGGGCTCCCCCAGCCTTCTGCGCCGCTTTAACGCCTGCAGCAGCCTCCTCTCTACTTCTTTTTCTACTCACCAACTTGGTAACAGGTTCTTCTTGTTCTTCTGCTTCTTCTTCTTCAAGAGCAATTGATGAAGGGGTTGTACCAGCATCAGGGTTCCTTGAAGAACTCTTTGAGCCAGCGGCGGTGGTCTTCTTCTCACCTATACGGGATAAACCCTCAAGTGAATCACTTGCAAGAATGTAATCTTCCAGGTTACTTTGCCGAAATCGAATAGTACCTTTCTCAGAAGCACCAGTAGTCACGCGGCTACTCCCGCCCTTCTTGCTGGTCAGATCAGCATCGATAGTGATCACCTTCTTCTTTTTCTTGCTTGGTTTCTTCTTCTTCTTCTTCTCCTCCGGATCTATGTCAAGGTCGTGTAACACACCTGCAAAGATGTTAGACCAGGAACTTAGCTCCACATTTGAAGACCCTACAGACTCCTCGCTGGAAAGATAAAGAATCTCTTTCCCAGCGGAAGTCACAGCACACAAGTGCCTGGGGTTGGGTAGATGCTCACCTTCGGTTGCAGCAGGAGGATTGGCAAAGGCTCCAGCAGGAGGATAAAGAAAAAGGCTTGATATGCTCATACCAATAAGGCTCTTCTGTTTGTAGCGGGCGCACCCCATAGACCCACCAAAGGTGGGGAAAGCAAGTTGATAAAGGTGCGCCTCTGCAATGAAATCCGACACTTAAGCGCAAACGAATTAAAAAGGGGGAATAATCAAAGAAACCACAAACCTCTATCTTGAAACTTCAGAACAGGCACTTCGTTGCTGTCCTCCGGCCACTTATCTCACTCATTTGCGCCGCAACCAAGTCATTTTCACCAAAAATTCGATTTGGTGTTGCAGTTAGTTTCAAATACCAGTCGGCTGTTTTGGGGATCGCCGATTCCTCCTTCTCAATTGTATCCAGCTCGCGGAAGATCATCGCGATCGGAATGACTTCTTCTCTAATGAAGAAGAACTTCGTGTTCCAATCATGGAAACTCTTTGGGGGATTTAGAAGAATCTTCTTGGCAGGACCCCTGTTGTCGAAAGAGTAAAACCCTATATTCCTAATCAACTGATAAAAGACCCTGAACCTTTCAATAGTGGGCTCTATTCCATGTGATCGGTACTAGAATTCGAAATGTCTCACCCTCACCGTACCGGGTGGACTCAGCTGAGATATATGAAAACCGTAATAATGGAGTATATGGGCCATAAACTCCGTCGCCGGCAACCAGAAATTCCCTTGCAGAAAGAAATCTTCAAAAAAGGTAATATATCCTGGTGGTGCATCGGCTGCAGTCTGACCCTGCCGGGGATATTAGGCATCCCACTCCGATGGAAATTGGAATCCCCTAGTTATTTGTTCAAACAACCCCTAGTCCCATTTGAGGACAGGGAGGGGACCTTCTTCGACTTGAGTTTCTTCTTCAGCCATGGAATACTTGAATATGAAGGTCTGCTATGAGAAACTTGAAGAGTGTTCAAGAACTTGAAGATCTGCTAGTGAAATGGTTGAAGATTCGAAGAAGATTTGAATACCCAAGAGAGAAAAAGGGAAGATAGAAAAAGTGTAAGTCCCGTGAAACGGATCTTTCAATGATATCAAACAACATCAAGTTTGTGCGGAATCCAAACTTGATGTGATTCAAGAATAAACACGAAAAATATGAAATACGAAGAACACAACGAATCACCTTTAAACACTTGCACACGATTCTATTACTTGAAAAGCAAAACCGTCTAGTACAAGTGCTCACAAACAATCGCCTTCCTCTAGCTCTCTCTAGGAATTCTGTAACAATGAGGTTCAAACCCTAAAACAAGTTAAAAACTTGTTTATATACTAACTCAAGCCCAATTTCCTACATGGGCTCCCCTTGGGCCTGCTTGGCCCACATGGCCTAAAGCTTGGCCCAAGTGACCTATAAAGGTCCATAACCTAATATAAACTAACCCGGTAAGGCCCAGCTCGTAACCATAGCTCGTTGTATTAATTTGATGCGTCAGTCTCACACTTTAGGGTCTAACAATCTCCCCCTAGACTGATGCCATCAAATTTTCTTCATAGCATGAATTCAGCAATGTCTTCAACAAAGTCTATGGTTGTCGCTATGCTGCAGATGTTGTGGAAGTTCTTGACTTTTGAAATCTCACTAGGTCTCTTTCTTCAGCTCTTGTGGTTAGCTACATATCAGGATCTCGATCAGCTTTGCTTGAAAATCTTGTTAAAAAGAATGTGAGAGGAGGATTCTCAACAACTCTTTTCTTCTTCAATCTTTTTCTTTCAAGCAGGTTCACGGTACTTCTTCAAATGCACTTTCACTGTCAGACGGTGTCTCGTATCCGGTTCTTCTGACTCAGGTACATCTTGTTGTTGTGCTGCTTCAGGCTTCTTCAGCAACGAACAACATCTCAATATTCATCAATCCCTGTTCTTGATTGAAATCAAGTTCTGCACATGCTCACAAACTCATAAGCAAACATTTCTTATGCAACAGGGAGAGTACCATATGAACACTAGCTACATCCAAGTACTTGTACTCAGATTTCACAATTTAAATTCTTTCAACTTTTGATGATCAGTCAAATCTTCAAGAACGGTTACATTTTTAATTTTAAGAAAAACAATTAAACACTCTAATTTTTTTATAGAAAAACAGGACACTATTTTTGTATTTTTGTATTTTTGAATTTTCAATTTTTTTTTATTTTTATTTTAAGAACTAAAAACAAATAAAAACTCAAAATATAAACAACTACCATAATATACAATTACAATTGCAATGGGATCAAAATTCGTTCTCAGGCAGACTAAGGAACACTTTTCAGTACGAGCCTAATCAAACTAGTCTATGCGATTGCCAATATGTTTGTCCACTTAAACTTTAACGCTCAACTTTCAAGTTTTCAACTTCGTGATATATGCTTTAAGTAATATTATACTATTATACCCGTGTGTACCATTCCAAGGCATACCCCCGCGATCAAGGTAAGCACAACGATTCATCGTAGTAGGTGAGTATACTGATGTCATCCTTTAAGATATCCTGACTGTGTCTAGGTCTGCATATAATCTGTTTTATCATGTTTTGATTTCTTAACAATGAACACCCAAATAAATAATTAAATCCTGGAAATATAAACAACACACTCTATCATGCAAGTATCTTCCCTACCACATATTTCACAAGTCCAATCCAGATTTCTGAAATCTTAACTGGGAATAGGTTGAGAAGAGAACAGAATAGATCTTTTGCAGAGATGGTATAATATACAGATCAAATGAGTTTTTCTCAGTTTGATATAGGTTTCTTGGGTTTCTTTTGGGCACTTGAGGGCCTCTTTCGGGTGTATTAGATCTATAGCGCGACAACGTACAGCTAGGTCAGCATGTATCTGGATGCAGCAGAAGCTGTCGTTGCCTAGCACCTCCAGGTCAGCATATATCTGGATGCAGCAGAGGAGGTACACGACTTTTTTCAGAGAAGATTTCAGAATCAGATCAAAATTGTGTGTATCGGGACAACATACAGACATTCAAATAGAAATGAGCTAATTCCAAGTGACTTTCTTTCCTGGAGTCATGTACAATTTTAGTTCTGAACAGAAGGACAGCCAAGATATCCCCGGATGATTCAACAATATAAAGACCCGAAACCTCAGATGTTGGCTATCTATCAACGCAAGATTTAAGACCATAAAATCATACGCCGTTGGTATGTTACCCACATGGTACATAGTTCGTTATGTTTATATCACTTAGTATCTTTTATCATGTTGAGCGTCAAGCCTATCGACATATCGCAGTAGATCCTAGTCTTTTCAGCTATGGCACCTTACATGTGTTAGTCAAACCCTTTAACACGAATATTTATTTCACTTCCCAAATCATGCAATTTCTCTTTTTGGCTTTTTCATTTTTCTCATTTTCTCCCCCTAAAACAATACATATTTACAGCAAACTCTTTTTGTATTTTCTGAGTTTTCTCCCCCTAAACTATATATCTATCTATATGTCCCTCTCCCCCCCTAAATTTGTGCATAAATCTTGTATTTTTGCGCAAATTTACCATTTACTAGAGAAAGAACAATTTATATACAAAGTAAAACTAAGAAAAAGAGAGAAAAATATTTTTGCTTAACCGTTCTGTCATCAGATTGAAGACTAATCAAAATTCAAATCAAAGTACTGAATTTAGACGGTACCTTTTGCTGATAATTTCTTACTTCTTTTATCTCCTCCAAAGGAAACATATCATCTGTAAAAAAAAAAATTTGAACTTTTTGCAACAGTGAAATGTTACCCGTTTTATCTCTGGAACAACCGCTATCAACATTCCAGAGATTGTCAACAGCTCCTCCTTGGTTGTTCCTGAAAGGTAAGGAGATTAGTAAGACATGGGTACCCAGGCCATCGTGGTCCTGGGATTTCCTGAAGCATCAAAATAAGACACTTCCTTTAAACATAGGTCCCCTTTGGTTTCAAGGATTGGAAATATTTCTGCTTTGGATTTGGGTTTCCAAATCTGTTTCGGTTTAACAGACGTGTTCGTTGCCTTCAGTTGAGCAACTTTAGCTGATTCAGTTTTAGAAAGACGTTTTTGTTCTTGAACAGCCTTGCGTTTGGTTTTAGCAGCGTTCCAATCCCCATCAGAAGGTTTAACCTTGGGATTCACATTCTTCATTGCCTTAGGTGATGATACCTTCATTGGCTTGGAATGGTAGTTATCCTTAGGTGTAACCCTCTGATTTTGAGCATAATACAGTTCATGAGGACGCCGTGTGCAGTTTCTAGCAATATGACCCGCAATGCCACAGTTGTAGCAAGTTTGTCTTTTCATAGGAAAGACATTTTGAGCAGCTTGATTTGCTCTAGCAGGTCCTGAAGAACAAACCGGTCCTTTTTGCGTTGGATGCGCCTGCACATTACTCTTAGACAAAGACGAATTTGGGTGCTTGTATGTGCTGGTTGCAGAAGTCTTGTTGCTTTGAGCACCATTGTTCATCTTTTCTCCCTGATTGGAGCTTTCAATCACCTTGTCATGAGCCTTATGGGATCATGATTGTCCTTGATAAGCAGACTTCGTATACCCCTGACTTTGATCTGCTCTTTTTGGCTCATTCTGCTTGTTGTGAACCGGCTCACAAACATCAGCACAAGAGTGAGTGTTGGCTTTTTGTTGCACTTTTGGATGATGAACACAATTTCTAGCAATGTGTCCAGGAATTCCACAGTTGAAACATGTTTGTCGCTTCAATGTATGGAGATTCGAAGAGCTAGCAGCAGTAGCTGATCTGATTGGTTTAGATGAACGAGCTTGCTTTGATTGCTTTGCATGTGTTCCATGTGCCTTTTCTGAGTTCTTATGTACCTGTTGATCAGAACTATCACAAGTATGAGATTCAGACGGATGATGTTTTTCGTCTTTTACAATTTTATCATGATCATTTTGAACAGACGATTTAGTTTCTGTTTTAACTTTAATTTCAGAAACATTTGTCTGTGACTGTTCATTTATTTCAACTCCTTTTTCTTCTTTTACAAAATCAGGTTCAGTTTTAATTTCAGAAGATGAAGTTTCATCAACACGTGTTTCGTCAACACATGTATCATGTGAATCTACTTGAGGTCTGCTTTCAGTCACGGTTTCCAATGTGGTCCCACTAGATTCAACATTAGGGATGTCCACTGAGGCCGATTCAGAAGAAGAATCAGGACATTCCTGATTTTCTTGGGAAGAAGTTTCACTGAATGTATCCTAAGGGACCTCACCTGTAACACTATCATCAACTGAATAATTAGAAACATCACAATCACGTGCATTAACTGAAAAACAATCATCAGTTTTGCCCCAAACATCAGGCTCACTTGACGAAACATAAGCAGAAAACGATTCAAACAAAGATCTACTAAAAGCAATATCAGATTCAGTTTGTTCAAAATAATTTTCAGAAATATTAGAATGAACAACTGGTTCACTCCCAAGAACATCTCCACACTTTACTTCAGATACTCTATCTGCACATGAAGACGAAGCGTTAGGATCAATCGAGCCTTTAGAAATAAAATTTATTTGAGCAGACTTCTGTTTCCCAATTGGTCTTTCATTAGATGATGACTTATTGTTTTTGGGACCATAAGTCATTTTACTTTCATTCATCATCTCCTCCTCAGTCATGGGTAAATAAGTATAATTGTCATTATAGGGAGGAGGAGCCTGATTAAAAGCCAAACCACGCCCTTTCTTTTCCTTGTATGCGAGCTGTTGATCACACAAGTTTTTTGACTAATTTGCTGGAAGAATCAAATTTCTTAATATTAAGCTCATTTATTTTATATCTATCTCTGATATCTTCCAGGTCCTTAGTCACAGCGCACAGTTTCTCCTGAACATAGAAGAGTTGAGATGATTTTACACTTACATCATCTTTGAGTTTAACAATGTCTTTTCGCTGAGCTTCAATCTTTTCTTTATAAAGTTTTTCGTTTTTCGATAAAGTAAAGTTTTTATTTTTGATGTCGTTGTAGTCTTGAATCAACTCAGCGTTGTGTAACCGATATGCCTCATTTCTTTCTCTACACTCAGGAGTGCAAAAGACAGAAAGTATCTCTTCACGATCACGAGTAACTTCTTGAGCCAGGGGTTTGTTAAACATAAATAATGAATTTTGTGTGGATGAGCAAATAGCAGCAGATGTGTTGCCTTGAGTAGACTGCTTGTCAGCATTGTCATATGATTTGATGAGTGAGATTAGCTCATCTGACTTCATTTTGTAACAGCCGCAGTCAGTTGTCACTAATATCTGATTAACATTGCGAAACCAACTACAGTTCGCCTGATCTGGAATCCCTTTTATAGCATCCAGAAGCTTTATGTTGCTCATGCGAGTAGACACCACCATCTCTGCCTTCTCCATTTTAGAGAGCAGTTCAGCAAACCGGCCTGTAAGTGCTTCTATAGATTCACCATATGAGTAACTGAATCCTTGGAGTTCCTGCTCAAGCACCTCTCTCTTAGAAGACATTTTTAAGAAGTGAATCCCCAAAAATGTGATCTTTTAACTATTTCCTCAACACAAGCCCAAAGCGAGAACCTGTGTACTCGCTAACTCAAACCCTTTGCAGCCGAATGATCCCGCTTTCTGAATCGCACCTCAAAAATCTGTCAAACCGATATCACAAGCAAATTTTTTTTATATAAGAGAATACTTATTATTATTATTATTATTAATGATTAAGTAATGATGATCTAATGATTAAAATAATAATTATTATTATGTTTTTATTAACAAAATAATAACTGAATGTCTTCTTCATTTAAAAACAAACCGCAACCCTAATTTCAAACTTAAGCCGCCACTGTAATTTTCAAAACAAGTTCACCGTTGCAGGTGGTGACTACCGGAGAAGGATGATGACGGTGATGTGTGGATTAGTGACAACGACGAAGAAGTTGCAGGTGGTAGTCGTCGGAAGCCGGAGAAGATGACCGGAGATGATTGTACTAAGGTGGTGTAGAGATAATGACAGAAACGTGATGATGTCGAGATGGTTGTTCACGGTGAGGAACGAAGAACAGGATGAAGTTGCAGGTTAACAATGAGATACGATGTCGATATCGATGACGGAGGTCACAACCTGTGGCTGTTGCTTAGTAGTTGCCGATGGGTTTATGTCAGAGGTGACATTCAGGAGGTGCCGGAGGTTGGAATGGTGTGGCGACTCGAAACCGAGGTTGTGACTCGAGATCTGTAGTGTAGAAGGTGGTTGCGACTGGTGATGAGTCGAGACCTTGGTTGCAGATGATGATTGACTAGTCGAGACCGTGAAGATGTTTAAGAGTCGAGACCGAGGTTGATGACTCGAGATCAGGAAGACGATGACTCGAGACTGTGATGATGTTGATGATGATGAGTCGAGACCGGGTGAAGATGTGTTGATGAGTCGAGACCGTGAATGTGAGATGAGTCGAGACCTTGAATAGATGATGAAGTTGAGTCAAGACCTCAAGTGATGTCAATTTGGAGAAGGTTGTTGACTCGAGACCAGATTATGGAAAGTTGAACTTGAAATTGTGTTGTGAGTCGAGACCGAGATGAATGACTCGAGACCGTTTAAAAACTCCTGAAGAAAGATGATGACTCGAGACCGGTAGAGGATTGAGTCGAGACCAGTTGCAACTCAGAAATATTTCGAAGACCTTTTTGGAAATTGTAACCGAATAGAATTTCCAATATTTTTGGAAATTGAAATCCCTTTTTAAAAAAAAAAAAACAAAAAGAATATTTCTTTTAAAATTCAAAAATCCTCCAATATCTTTAACACTTTCAAAACAGATTGACACACCAAACTATATTGATTTTGATAAAAATTCGATGAACATTACCAAGAACACGAAGAACGCGATGAACGAAAATTCAAAATCTTGAATATTTGATATCACCCCGAGCCTAGAAACAGGTTCTAATGGCTCTGATACCACTTGTAAGTCCCGTGAAACGGATCTTTCAATGATATCAAACAACACCAAGTTTGTGCGGAATCCAAACTTGATGTGATTCAAGAATAAACACGAAAAATATGAAATACGAAGAACACAACGAATCACCTTTAAACACTTGCACACGATTCTATTACTTGAAAATCAAAGCCGTCTAGTACAAGTGCTCACAAACAATCGCCTTCCTCTAGCTCTCTCTAGGAATTCTGTAACAATGAGGTTCAAACCTTAAAACAAGTTAAAAACTTGTTTATATACTAACTCAAGCCCAATTTCCTACATGGGCTCCCCTTGCGCCTGCTTGGCCCACATGGCCTAAAGCTTGGCCCAAGTGACCTATAAAGGTCCATAACCTAATATAAACTAACCCGGTAAGGCCCAGCTCGTAACCATAGCTCGTTGTATTAATTTGATGCGTCAGTCTCACACTTTAGGGTCTAACAAAAAGATTTGTGACATTCTATCTTCTCTCGTCGACTATATATACTCATCGCATTTAATGTGATGAGTAAACGTGCCAGATTCACCGCGCGCGTAACCAATCAGCAGCTGCCACGTAAGGCGGAATTCCCAGAGTGACGGTCACCACACGCGCGTGGGCCTCACTCGACTGACGGAAAGCCGAACCGTTAGTGACAACATGATTATGGCCGTGTCAGCAGTCAACTCAAACTTCGCCGTCAAAGACATTTCACACCAACCTGTCAAAATTCAAAATTTGAGGATTTTCCTGCCCAAAGTTACTACAAACTTCATGCAGAAGTTACCTAGGCCGTGCAACATTCATGATCATCCAATGAGCCTGCGCACGTACACCCAAAAGCAAAAACTACCAACAGGTTAATCTGGTAGTCGCGCCGTAGTAAATGACAAACACTTACACGCGCGTCGTCTACCAAACTTTAGCAAGCATTGTTTCAAGGATAACACTTCTCTTTTTTCTAAGTCCAGAGCTCCAACCATTTTATTTGCGCATGGAGCAGCACTGGACTGGGAGGACTTGAAGGGGTACGGTCCCAAAAAGCCGCGCAGACCAATCAGGTCGCGCGCTGGACCATACTCCTTACTCAGCAAAGCTGACCAATCTCTTAGACCCGCGCGGGCTACTCAAGCAGAATAAGGCCTCGCGCGAGGTCCAAACAAGAGACGACATCAGCCTCCACACTTAGTATTCTAAATTTGAGCCTTCAGCCCCTACAACCTTGTGCGGGCTAGTTACGTGCTCAACAAGGGTCGCGCAGGAGTTAGGGCGCAAGGCCACTTCAGAGAGTACAAAAGGTACAAGTGGCAGAAGAATAAGCCAATCAGCGTCCTCCAGGCTATGCTCTATCGTGCTCCATGATCGTCTGACGTGCAGGAGACAGAGAGTACACAAGGACGCCTACGTGGCACCGATCAGGGGGCAGCGACACCTGCCCCACGATCTCCACTTACCTGCTGATGGTAGAGGGACAACAAGGCCGACAACTGGGACACGTGGCTCCAATCATGGTGCGCCAACACCGGGGATCTTCTAGAAGACACTAATGGTCGATACCAGTGAGACAAGGATGATATCTCCTGTTTGTCGCCTTCCGGCCCAAGGCCTATCAGCCCACCTCCTCTTACACCTCTCCGGCTATAAATAGAGACCTCCATGCACAGGTTAAACATTCCATTCCCTCTACTCTCACTCTTAACATACACTTATTTCCTCAAAGTAGATACTTATTCTCACGCCGGAGTCTGGTTAAGAGGGAAACCCCCATATTCCCCTCTTAATGAGCTAACGGTGTTTCTGTTTTGCAGGAAGAACGGATCAACTCGGAGCTTAGGAAAGTTTAAGAAGATTAACCCTTATGACTGAAACATAAACCAAACTAATTAACCCTAAATTTAGTTCCGTGTTTCTTCACTTGGACCTTATGAACTTTCGCCATTTAGAGCTAGATAACCAGTTAAAGGAAAACTATTATAAAGGTGTGTGTATCTTATCGTAAAAATTCTTTTTCAATTAATGATTAAGATCCAACATATAACTTAGACTCCTGAAGGAGATTTATACTAATCATTATAAATATAGTTTGTGATAACAAAGTAGTTTAGTTTGGTTTAACTTTATTTGTTTAGATTATTTTTCTTAGTTCAAATAGGAGTCTTACGCACTAGTATAAATAGTTGTTTTGTATTAACAAGAAAAAAAAAACACTGGAATCTTAGGAACACAAACAGATAACGATGCAGATAAAGATAAAGTTGAAAAATTCCAAAGAATTGTCCTAATGATTTAAGAGATATTGTTTAATAGATGAATTTGGATTTATGTTCAAGGATTTTAAGAAATTATGGGAATCCTGGATGAGATTATAAAAGTTTAAATAATTAAATTAATAAGCTGAGTAAAAATTATTAAATCAACGCATGTGATTATTGTCAACGCATGTCTCATGCCGCATGAGACATACGTTAAAGGTTTGTATTAAACGAATGCATGATACGGAAAAAGAGACATACAGATGTGTCATACGGCAAGAGACATTCGTTGATTCACTAATAATTATTGAAATATGTCAAAACATTAGACATAGCGTATAAGTCATACGTTGTGACATTCCGCCAACAGTTATGAAATACATTCAAGAGAATATGAGGAAAAAGTTTATATAGCCTATGGAAACAAGACCAAGAATGCCACCAGACGGCTTTTCGAAGATTTCGGAGACCCAGGCAAACATGCTAATCGAGATTTTTACGCGAGAAGAAGTAAAATCTGCAGTATGGGAATGCGGCTCAGACAAGGCACCGGGCCCAGACGGCTTCACTTTTTCTTTTATAAAAAGGTTCTGGAATGAAATGGAGGGGAGCATTATGGACATGATGGAGCAGTTTTATATACATGGGGCTATTCAAAAATCTTGCAGCGCTTCTTTTATCTCACTAATACCGAAAGTAAGTGACCCTGTAACTCTATCAGACTTTAGACCCATTTCGCTCATAGGGGTCATAAACAAGATTATCTCAAAAACATTGGCGAATCGATTAAAAAAAGGTACTTGACAACATTATTTCGAATGAACAATCAGCTTTTGTAGCTAACCAAAACATAGTGGATGGTCCGTTGATACTAAATGAAGTAACATCATGGGCAAAAAAACACAAGAAGCGGATCTTTTTATTTAAAGCCGATGTAGAAAAAGCATACGATACTTTAAATTGGAGGTTCTTAATAACAATACTTACGCATATGGGTTCTCCTTCTAAGTGGAAAACATGGATGATGGGCAATTTATTCTCTGGAAAAGCTTCGGTTTTGGTCAATGGGTCTCCGACGGGGGAGTTTCAATATAAGAGAGGCTTAAGACAGGGTGACCCGCTATCACCATTCCTTTTGACGATTGCAATGGAAGGGCTACATGTTATGATGGCAAAAGCGGTGGGTGCAGGTATGTTTAATGGTTTAATTCTACCAAATAACGGGCTGTGCTTATCACACTTATTTTTCGCGGATGATTCCATTTTTATGGGATCATGGGACGAGAAAAACTTGAAAACATTACGAAGAATATTGAGACTATTCTACTTAATGTCGGGTCTAAAAGTGAATCACAAAAAGAGTTTCCTATACGGGATTGGGCCAGGTGATACTGAGATTTAGAATATGGCCCATGTTACGAATTGCAAGATGGGCCGATTGCCATTCACATACTTGGGCCTAAAGGTTGGGTCAAATATGAATAGGGCAGGTAACTGGAGGGATGTAATTGAAAAAATTAACAAAAGATTGTCAAATTGGAAAAGGTTGTTATCATTTGCTGGAAGATTAACACTCGTGAAGTCGGTACTGGGATCCCTACCAAACTATTTCTTATCTTTGTATAAAGCGCCGAAGAAGGTTATAAAAACATTAGAAGGGATTAGAAGATGTTCTCTGTGGGGAGGTAGCGGGGGAGTGAATAAAATCCGTTGGATGAAGTGGGAAAAAATAATAGGTTCAAAAAACATGGGTGGTCTCGGTGTGGGGGGGGGGATTAGAGAAATGAACATGGCACTGCTAATGAAATGGAGATAGAGATTTAAAGAAGAACCAGAGCAACTTTGGGTAAAGGTTATAGAAGCGATTCACGGGAATAGGAGAACGATAAAAAATATCCCGGTGAAAAAAACACTACCTGGAGTCTGGAAAGCAATCATCGGGGTGGATCTGGATTTTGCTAAGGATGGTATTGAGGTGAACAACAGCCTAAGGAGCAAGGTTGGAAAAGGGGATAAAACACTGTTTTGGTTGGATTCATGGGCGACCAATCAGCCACTAAAGGAGGAGTTCCCTCTCCTATTCGGCTGGCTAAAAACAAAAGAAACAAGATACAGGATAACTACAAGAGAAGTCAAGAAGGAATTTTGTGGGACTGGAGTTGGTGTAGACTTCCGAACAACAGTGAAGAAAAAAGCGAATGAGAGGGATTAAGGGAACTGCTACTTCAACAATCAGTAGGCTGAGATGAGGATACTTGGAGATGGAAGAATAACATGGAGAAAGGGTATTCGGTGAAAGAGATTAGAAAGGAGTTAGCCAGAATCATCGATGTAAATGTAGAACCTAATGGTTTCGAGTGGAGCAAGATTGCTACAGCCAAGGTAAACCTTTTCATGTGGGGAGAAATAGAGGAAATAATACCATCATCGGTTGTTTTGAGTAGCAGGGGTATGCAAGTGGGATCGGTCTACTGCAAAATCTGTGGTTTAGCTCCGGAAACGGCCAATCACATCATGATACAATGCCCGATAGCAAAGGAAGTATGGTTACAACTTTGGACATGGATGAAAATACCTATTAGGGATCAAAACGAAAACATGAAAATAAGGATCCAAGAGAAATCAGAATGGCCCAGAAAGAAGGTAAATATTATTTATGCAATTCATCTCCTAGCCGCTTGGTACCTATGGAAAAATAGAAACAAAAAAGTTTTTGACGATACACTCACAAATCCGGGCATGATGGTGAAAAAAATAAAAGAAGAATCATTTGACTGGATAAAGTTAAGATCAAGGCATACGGGAGTAACATGGAGTGAATGGCGGAGTTTCTCATTTTGGAACAATGTAGTCTAGAAACTGAAAATTATAGACCTGAATTGCTCTAGATGTAATGTATCCATGATTGTACTCTTGACATGAAGATTCGATATATAGCACCTTGCTATATGTCGTATCTTTTGTTTTTGGTTGAATAAAGTTTTGTTTTTGCTGTTCAAAAAAAAAAAAAAAACGTTGTGTTCATGGTTACTTAACAAAATAGGTTAATACATGAGACATACGACATATAAGTCATACGTACCAGTTTCAACCCAAAAAATCCTAGATCTTTAATCCCAAAATTTAATGTGATTTTCCCTCTAGGGGTTTTGTTAAAAAAAAGAAACACGAACACCCATAAAAATCATACCCAAAGAGCTTAGATTGACTAGACGGAGTTTGGATTTTCAGAGGTTGTGGAGTTATTAGATACATGTTAAATGAAACGAAAAACAGGATAAAGCATTTGTGTTAGGTTAAGATTAAGTGGAGATAAGGATTATCGCAAGATAAACGAGTTAAAATCTTTTAGATTAGGATTTCGTGTTTTACCGGAATCCGGTGAAATCGCCGGATTGGGATACGGGGTGGCCTGGTTAGGTGTGTTTTGTTTTAAAAGTTTTGAAATTTTACACAAATTGTCCCTAAGGATTTGAACGATTTTAAACAGGTTTAAATTTTAAATTCACTAGTATTAAGCACCCCCCGTTTTGCGGCGGGGGCGAGCACTAATGCCACACTACTGCCAGCGACCACCGGCACTGAAGTTGCGCCGTGTTAATGCGAAGAAATTAAACCGAAACGTAAAACATAGAATAAAATAACTAAGTTGATCTAGGACTCGTGCGTTACGTTGACCCTGCGTCTATTTTTTCTCGTTTGACAGGTTCATCATAATATATATATCAGTACCACTATACAAACCATAATGCATACATTACAACAACCATTGCATCAATATGTTGCAAATTATATTTATACAAGATTTTGGCTAAATTAATTAGATTATTAAATAATAATAATTTACAAATAAAACAACACAACTTTGAATGCATCAAACCGATTGAATATGGTAAGATAATGAAACCAGTATTTGATTAGGGTACAACCACTTAAGCACAATTTACAACCATACATGCATACAAAACATATTGAATTTGGTAAGGTAATCAAACTATTATTTGATTAAGGTACAACTACTTAAGCACAAATTACAACCAAACATGCATACATGGTAAGGTAATGAAACTATTATTTGATTAAGGTACAACTACTTAAGCACAAATTACAACCAAACATGTATACAAATGTTTCAAAATAACAGTATATAAATAACGCAAACAATTTTATAACATGTGGTTTTTTAAGATGTAATACAAATATGTTTTTTTTGAAGAAATTACTTTTTGATGTAGTGGATTTACATTTATGTAAATATTAAAATAAAAAAGATCAAACAGCATTTATATGTAACGCAAACAATTTTATAACATGCGGTTTTTTAAGATGTAATACGAATAGAAATTACTATTCACAAAGTTTGTAAATTAATACTTAAATGACCTATTGTACTATTCACAAAGTTTATAAATTAAAAATAGGATAATACTTAAATGCCCTAAAGTACCATTCACAGTGTTTGTAAATTAATAACAGAATAATTTTGTTCTTAACTTCACATGTGTGGCGACTTTGGTACTTTACAATAAAAACACATTTGTTTTGTAACTTTACAAAATTGATCTTTTATAACATTTTTGGAAATTTTAATGATTAAACCATTAATAAAATATATATTTGTTTTTTAAGAAAAATATTTATTTATTTAACATACAATTAAATAAGATAAAAATAAAAATTCATAACGTTTAATTTATGAATGAACATGTACAAGTACAATGAAATAATCGAAAATGAAAAAAAGTCATGTTGTTACAGTCTCTCGTACTTTTGGGAATTTCGTCCCCAAAATTGATGTAGAGTTATTAGGAAAAAATGAGGGTATTTAGCTTTCATTTGGTCTTCACGTTCCCAAGTGAATTCTAGGCCACACTTAGATTCCCAACAAACTTTGACGATAAGTATACGACTATACTTGAGTCTCTTCACCTCGCGATCCATTATTTCCATGGGTTTCTCTACGAAATTCGTATTGTCATCAATGCGAATCTCGTCGAGAGGGATGTGGAGGTTTTCATCAACTAAGCATTTCCTCATGTAGGATACATGAAAGGTAGGATAAATATTGCTAAGTTCGGCAGGTAATTCAAGTTTGTAGGTAACATTTCCAATCTTTTCGATGATTTTAAAAGGACCCACATAAAGTGGTGCTAGTTTTTCTTTCTTCCCAAATCAAACAATCCCTTTCCAAGGAGTTACCTCTATAAATACGAGATTACTGACTTGAAATTCCAGAGGTTTTCGTTGTTTGTTAGTATAGACCTTTTGATGGCTTCTAGTGACTCGAAGGTTATCTCGGATTTGCACAATTTTGTTAGTGTTTTTAGATTAGTTCGGGACCAGAGATTTGAGCTTCACCGAACTCGTTCGAACAAATGGGGAAGTGACATTTGCGACCAAAGAGTGCTTGGAATGGGGCCATGTCAATACTCGCATGGTAGTAATTATTGTGTGAGAATTCAATCAATGAGAGATGTGAATCCCAGTTTCCACCAAAATCGATGACACACGCTTTAAGCACGTCAAGGGTTTGGATAGTTCTTTCAGTTTGACCATCAGTTTAAGGGTGATAGGCAACGTTAAGGTTTAGTTAAGTACCTAAGGCAAAATGTATAGATTCCAAAAAATGAGTGGTGAAACGACTGTCACGATCAAAGATTATGTTTAAAGACACACATGACGACTTACATCTTCGTCAATGTAGATTTTGGCTAACTTCTCAATTGTAAAGGCTTTACGAATCGATAGGAAATGAGCTGATTTAGTTAAGCAGTCAACGATCACCCAAATGCTAATGTGATCTCGAGATGTGTGTGGGAGCTTGGTAATCAGATCCATAGCTATATTTTCCCACTTTTATATAGGAATTTATAGTTTTTCAAGCAAACGAGACGGATGTTGGTGTTTCGCTTTAACTTTTAGGTAAGTAAGATATTTGGCCACATAGAGGGCAATGCATTTTTCATGCCAGGCCACCAATAGTGATAAGGAAGATCCCTGTACATTTTGTCTGGGCCAAGATGAATGAAATAACGAGACTTGTGGGTTTTATTCATAATGGAGATGCGAAGTTCATCATGACAAAAAAACCAAACTTGACTTAGATAGTAAGTAGCTCATTAGGTTTAGATTCTAGCTGGAGTTCGTCACCACATGACATTTCATCATGCATGTTGCCTTGAGTGACAGAGGTATGCTAGGCTTGAAGAATGGGGGCTTGGATATCGGTTTGGATCTTAATGGTATTTCCGGCGAGATCGCACAAGAAGAAGCTGAGAGAATTGAGAGAAGAATTGAGTTTGTGCGAGTTGGAATGAGGCCTGAGGTCCTCTTTTTATACTCAATTTAGGCGATAAACTGATAAGGACAGGAGTTTGGATTTTCGAAGGTTGTGGAGTTATCAGATATATGTTAAATGCAACGGAAAACAGGATAAATCATTTGTACTAGGTTAAGATTAAGTGGAGATAAAGATTATAATTTTACACAAACGGTCCCTATGGATTTTAATTATTTTAAAACATGTTTAAAACTTAAATTCCTTTTGTTTTTAACTTTACAAGTGTGGTAACTTTGCTCCTTTCCAATAAAAACTTATTTCTTTTATAACTTTATAAAATCTTTTATAAGATTTTTGTAAATTATTAATGATTAAACCATTAATAAAATATATATTTGTTTTTTAAGAAAATTAATTATTTATTTAATACAAAATTCAATAAGATAAAAAGAAAATTTCAGAATGTTTTATTGATAAAATAACAGGTACAAGTACAATGACATAATCAAAAATGAAAAAAAAAAGTCATGTTGTTACACTTTACAAAGCTTAAGGTACAACATATCAAAGAAACCCAATGTTGCTAATTAATAATATAAAAATATTCCGTAACGTCTTCATCCTTAAAATCGCAAAGGATATCGATTCTTGATCGTGATCTTGTTTAGTTCACGGTAATCGATGCACATTCACATCGAACCGTCCTTGTTTTTAACAAAGAGAATAAGAGCTCCCCAAGGCGAGGAACTCGACTGTATAAGCCTCTCTCCAAGAGTTCTTCAAGTTGTGCCTTCAACTCCTTCATATTAGTGGGTTCCAGATGATACGGTGCTCTGGCTACAGGAGCTGATCCAGGCAGAATGTTAATCCTAAACTCAACTTGCCTATCCGGGGGCAGACCGGGTAGGTCTTCAGGAAAAACATCGGGATATTCCGAAATGATTGGAATATCTTCAATCATTGGCTTCGGCTTATCAATGGTCACCTGTGCCATGTAAATAACACATCCCCTCTTTAAGGACCTGGATGCCTTGAGCAGAGACGCTCCTTCGGGCAATCCGTAATGTTGATCTCCATGGATAGTGAGTATATTTCTAGATGAGTATTTAATTTCGATAAGTTTCTTGTCGCTGGCAATGCGGGGGTGGTTATGGGATAACCAATTCATGCCTAAAACTATATCGAATCCCACGAGATTCATAGGCAAGAGGTTTATAGGAATAGATTGATTCTTGATGGATATAGCCCATCCGTCAAGAATCGTATAAGCTAATTCTATACTACCATCGGCCATTTCGACCTCATAAGTGACGTCTTTCTTATGGGTATGTTTAGGAGTTTGCTAAACTTATGGTCAACGAAGCTTTTATCGGCTCCGGAATCAAATAAGACTCTAGCAAATATGTCATTTACAAGAAACGTACGAGTGATGACTTTGGCATCATTCACTGCCTCCTTTGCAATCAGCTGAAAGGCTCTAGCATTGCCTTTCTTAGCTTCAGCGGCCTTGTTCTTGGCATCGGAAACATATTTAGGGCAATGAGTCTTGATGTGCCCTTTGTCGCCACACCCCATAGCAGGTGGCGTTCTTTAGATCTTTGCACTCGTGGGATTTATGGTCCATCTTCTTACAGATGCCACAACCTTTAGGTTGATTAAACAAACATTTCCTAAAATTCCTTTTCCCACAGGTTTTGCACTCGGGCTTTGCCTCAGTTGGGTTGGACTGGTTATAGTTCGAACCAGTCTTGTCCTTCTTGGAATCCCTTGCAGGAGTGTCATCACGTTTCCTCTTGTTTTCACCATCGGCCGCTCTCACCCGTTTCTCATCCTCGGTAAGAGATAAAGCTAGATCCACAACTGATCTAAACGTTGCAGGTTTGGAGGATTTAACCATCCCCTTGATTTCTGGAGCGAGTTCTCCATTGAATCGTGTAATGCGCTTTGACTCGGGTGTAATCAGATATGACACGAGTCTTGAAAAAGAATTATGCTTAGATACATAAGCTCGACAGTTGAGATTTTTCATGGTTAGTTTGAGAAAGTCTGATTCAACTTTCTCCACCTCGTGAGGTGGGCAGTAAGTCTTGCGGATCAGTTCCACGAACTTGGCCCAACTTAGGTTGTAAAGTGCAACCTTGCATGTGGATTGGATCAGTGCCTTCCACCAGGTTAAAGCATCCTCCTTGAAGGATTGGGACACATACTTGATAGTGTTCTTGACACTTTGCTCACTTTTAGTTATAGAGTAGTGAGTCTTTTCAGTTTAGAATGTCACAACCCCGACCCCTACCCGGGAGCGGGTGCCGCGAGATCCAGATCAAATCGGTGTTTATTAATTTGGCAGCGGAATACATCAGGACCGTAGTTAGGAAATATTTTTATCAGAGTAAAACACCAAACTTTTTACAACAAATCAAAGGGATAAAACCCAAGTTCATTTGACAATACATTTGTAGGGATGGTCCCTAATTATTGAAAACAAAAACTCCTTTTTATTTAGGTAACTTTTATAGCCACTTTTCCAGGTCCTCAGTGCTCTCCAGCTGGCTTATATTGGCTTTCACATTGTGTTACCTGAAACTCGTTTTAAAAACATTTTATCAGCAAGAAATACTGGCAAGTACATTCCATTTGGTGAAGCATCGTTGTTACACATTACAGTATTAAGGGTGATTACAATGTTTATATCTACACAATTACTCGGTCAGTAGTGTCACTCGACGAATCTGTGACTATGGTCATATCACACATTGGATATTCGCGCCCAATTGTGAAGGTTATCAAGTACTGTATACAAACCCCATAATACTGGCATCAATTGTAGAATTACAAAGACTTAATCACTGTAATTGTATTTGAAAATATTTGAGGTTTTAGTAAAGCATTTTGACTCATAAAAAATGTTTTTAAAAGAAAATGTACTCACAGATAGTGAGAAAAAGTGAATGTACTTACATTGTTGACTTAGGTGATATTACTATAGCTTCCTGGTGATTCTCCTGGTTATTATCTATTAAAATTAAACAATCCACACGTGTTAGTAAAATAATCCAATCATATTAACCGTACAACTCGAGACAGAACTCCAACGACTGAGTCAGGCAGAGCCTTGACATGCGTTACGGAGCCCTAAATCAATCGGGTGTAACACGAGACAGAACTCGAATGACTGAGTCAGGCAGAGCCTTGACATGCATTACGGAGCCCTAAATCGATCGTGTAGGGTAACAGTAGGGTTATAATACTTACAACAAGCCAGAGCTTCGCTTTATAGGGGGTATTGTTTCCCAAGAGTTTTAGGTTACTAGTAATTAGAGAAAAGAAAGAAATTTGAACGAGGAACAACTGAGCTCTACCACCCCTTTTATAGGCTGATCGGAGGTCGGCTCGCACCCCGCGTAAGCTTCAGCTAACTCTCTCGTGGCCCGTGAGAGAGCGCGTGTCGAGTATAGCTTGGTCGAGTCAAGGGGCTAGCTTTGATGAGTCACCTACTGATACGTGGTCGAAAACCGGTGCTTGTAATTGTTTAATTTGATTTTTTTACACAAGTTTTAATTTCGAATAGCCTACTTTTGATTAGATACTTGTTTTGCAGGTCTAGCAGAGTTTAAGGAGCTTTTCGGGAGCTTTACGGGTCACAAGGATGAAAAACGAGGCATCGGGATGCGAAACGGGTCAACCGGGACCAAGATATGCGAAAAATGGGAGTTGAAACATCTAGGCACCGTCGTCGACGCCCATATGGGCCGTCGCTGACGACTGTTGTATTATTCCGTCGTGCAGAAAGCTTGTAGGCAACGAATTTGACCATCGGCACAAGTTTAACATCCACCAACCGTCGCCGACGGGGCTTCAGGCCGTCGACGACGGCTCCCCTATGTTGACATCGGAATTGTTTGACTTCCTTGAGGTTTTGACGAATAAAAACTGATTCTCACTAATCAAAACGGGGAGTTACACATTATTTGAGTTTGAAAGGTGATCTTGGAGCCAATTATCATCCATCTTTCACCTACCAATCCACCTACCATCATCTATCCATTACGAATCAAGAACCGAATCATTATCACTTTTTCCAAAACCCTAATTCCATCATTCATCTTTCAATCCACCATCTCCAACCATCCACAACCCTAACCATTCATCCAATCATCCATCTTAAAGCTTTAAGATGATCCAATTCAAGTCTCAAGCATCCGTTGATCGTGCCTTTTCTACCATGAACGACTAAATTCTTGGAGGTTTCACCCCGGTGTAGGTTTTTGTAAGTTCTTAGGGTTTAAACATTGTACTTGAGATTCGGTTTGTGATAAGTTGTGATTTGATTTTGAAACTTATGATAATTGTCTTGCATTGGTATTGTATTCGTAAATTGTCGAGTGAAGATTAAATTTGACTTTGCGAAATGTTTATGTGCAATTATGCCTTATCTAGGTTAGAGTTTACATATTCTTGGTAACGAAGTGCATTGTGGTCCGTCACTCACGACGTTGATAGCTCTTGGCACCTAAGCCTCGTAACACTAAATTTGTTAATCATATTTGCAATTGAATCGAATCTAAAACGTGTACAAACCCTAGGACTTCAATCACCGAACCGGGTGTGAACCTTGTTTTCTTTATATTGTTCAAACAATCAATTTCATTTCTTGCAATTTGTTAATCATTTGTAGTTAATCAACCCACTTATTTTAGTAATTTTAATTCATATCTTTTCAATCAACAAAAATACATAAAAACAAGATAGCAATCTTCATAAGTTGTGACACATATTTCAATTCAATCGAATCCACTCGCAAACCACATACTCTTCATGGTTCGACCCCTTGCTACCACTAACTATTTGTTAAGGGTAATTTGGGACTATAAATATTATCTTTGACCGGAGCACGACATTCCGATCAAATTTTGGTGCCGTTGTCGGGGAGTGCGTGCGCTTTATGTTTGGATTATTGTTTGAATTTGCGTGATTATCTGTTTAATTTGTTTAGTTTCTTTTTGTACTTTGTCTTTTTCCTTGTTACGCAGGGTGTGTTACTTGTGCAGGTTACAGGTAGTGCATGCATACGCGAAACTCCGGAAGGACTTCACCGTTAGTCTACGAACCGGAAATCGAAAGAGTAACAAGAAGAAACCTAGCAAGCTAGTTAGAAGCAACTCTTGCTTCTAATCAAACCAATCAAATACCACAAGTGACGCCAACCATTGAAACCGATTCAATGGCAAACCAAAACTCCAATCACCCAAACCTCAACCCGAATAAATTCCAATACCGAAGTAACTTGAATCCCGCCCAAAATGTTCAACCTATACCTCAAGAACAACCGGGTGGTAACACCAACTCTAGACCACCCACACCACCTTTCCGAAACCAAAATCCCAACAACACACAAAGAACACCCCAACAACAAAACCTTCATCGACAAACTTCCTTACCCATCAACCTTGATGATCGGAATGTCAATTACGACCGTCGAGGTAATCGAGATCATGGCAATCCCGCGAACGAAGACCCATTCTTCAACATAGACGATTTGAGGAACGCCATCCTCGATGACGAACCGTATAGTGTTCCCGGTTATCATTCGTCGAAACATGTGAGCGTTTATACGGAATATTCGGATGTTGGGGGTATTATGATGATCGGGCTAATGATGACGAAGATTGGGGGTATGTGAATCAAGGTAACGCCTACAATGCAAGAGGGTTTGAAGATGTTGAGTTTGGCTACCAAAACGCCAACTTCGAGGGGAATGATGACTACGGGTACGGGGATTGGAGAAATGACGGTTACGAAAATAACCGCCAACCATGAAACAATAACCAAAGGAACCGGAATGATGGGTTTTACAACAACAACAACAATGCTAACCCTAACCGGATTCCTCGTTTCGTGGGAGGGGGTAATCAAAGGGGTAACCAAGGTGGAAACCGAAGAGGTGATATGGGAGGTGATAGAAGAGATAATCGAAGGCCGGTGGATCAAGAAGTTAACGGTCCGCATCGTCGTCAACAACCTCCATGGGGAGTAAATGACCGTTTTAGACCGGTGGTTACGGATAATGACTCCCCCATAGTTTGTGAAAGGAGAATGTTCGACTGTAAGCCCCATTACATCAATATACTTCCCCACTTCAATGGGAGGTCTAATGATGAACCGTACACGCATTTGGCGGGGTTTTCCTCCATTTGCAACACTATCGGGGGGCACAATTTTGCGTTGGAGGAAGTAAAGCTTCGATTATTCCAGTTTTCGCTAAAAGACAAGGCGAAACAATGGTTTCTTACACTTCCGGCGAATAGTATTCGAACATGGGGTGAGATGCAAAAAGTATTCCTTGATGAGTACTACTTGATGGCAAAGACTGATGATGCGCAGGATGAATAAGGTCGTTTCGGCAATTATCGAGTGAACCATTGCACGAAGCATTTACAAGGTACAAAGAGTTGATTCGGAAATGCCCACATCACCAAATAGAAAAGTGGGAGTTGGTTAAGTGTTTTGTACGGGGATTGGATGATGCGACATGGATTCGCCTCGAGTCAACGAGCAACGGAACTTTATTGAGCAATCATGAAGATGATGATTGGGAATTCCTCGAGAGGATGAGCAAGCGGTCTAAAGAAAAGGAATCGGCCGATAGAGCCAAGAAACATCCCGTTTCCCGATCTTGATTCTAAGGATCGAATTTCTACCTTAGAAAGGGAAATGGCTCGTATGACGAAGAAGGAGAAGGAGGTGAATGCGGTTCAATTCGCAGTGTGTGAAGAGTGTGGAGATGTCGGCCATAGAACCGAGCAATGTCCAACGGGGCTGAGTGATTACACCGAGGAGGTAAATCAAGTGTATGGGGATCGAAAGCAATACGATATGAATTCCAACACTTACCATCCGGGGTTGAGAAATCACCCCAACTTTCGATATGGTAATGCCTCGAATCAAATGAACCCGAATTTTCAATTGGGTAATCAAGGTGGTCAAGGCGGTTCATCGTACAACAATCGGCAAGGTGGTAACCAAGGGGGTTACCAAAGGAATTACAATCAAGGGGGTAACCAAGGGTATCAAAGCCGAGAAAGCAATTATCAACGTGGTTACAACCAAAGTGGAAATGGGGGTAATGCTTCTAACTCTCAAGGTGACAACTCGTTCAATTCTAAAATGGATGCTCTCATGAATGCTATGAGTACCCTTACAACCGAAGTGAGGAAAGAGTTTGAAGTAAGGGATAAATCTCATAAGGCGCTGGAGAAGCAAGTGGGGCAACTTGCTCAAGAGATGGCTCAAATTCGTGGAAGTGGAGGAGGACTTCCAAGTGACACCACGGTGAACCCTAAGCATCAAGGGTCAAACTCGAAGAACACACGTGAGGTACCAATTAATAAAATTACTTTACGTAGTGGTCGAGTCGTAGATAATGGTGTTGAGCCACCACCACCCGAGTTTGTTGAAGGGTTGGTGGAAGATGCGAGTGATGACGAAGGTAACAACGGTCAAACGAGTCAAAATAAAAATGATTTAAAAAGTAATAAAAATACACCCGTTGTGACCATTCCCATCCAAAAGGCTAAGGAAAAGGGTGTGGAGGTTAATACCGCCCCTATCCCGAAGCTTTGTTGGGACCATCTAAGAAAGTGGTAAATAAACGAGGCCCACAACGAGAAGAGATGTGGGAAATTTTTAAACAAGTTAAAATCAATTTACCACTCTTAGATGCAATTAAGCAAGTACCTTCATATGCTAAATACTTGAAAGATTTATGCACCCAAAAACGGACTCACAAGTTTCCTAAGAAACTTGATTTAACCGAAAACGTGAGTTCAATTCTTTCGGGTGCACTTCCACCAAAACTTCAAGATCCGGGGGCGCCCATTATGTCAATACAAGTCGGTGAATTTAAAATGACCCGGGCACTTTTGGATCTTGGGGCAAGTGTGAGTATCTTGCCGGGTAGTTTATATGACCAATATGATTTTGGTCCATTTCAAGTGTCGAACACCACCGTGGTGTTAGCCGATTTGACCCCTAAACTACCCCGTGGGATAGTCACGGATGTAATAGTCAAAGTCGAGGACTTTTACTATCCGGTGGACTTTCTTGTATTAGATTATGTTTCCTTGGACTGAACCAAGCAACCAACGGTGATCCTAGGTCGACCATTTTTGGCAACATCGAATGCCCAAATTAATTGCAAATCGGGCACGGTCGACATGACTTTTGGTAACCGTCGATTACGGTTAAATGTTTTTTCAGGATTGACGGATCCTCTAGTCGGTGATGAATGCTATATGGAGGACATCGTTAACGAGTGTATACCTCTATGTGACATTAGTGTCGAAGAAGAAAACACAATAGAGGACTGTTTCACGTTTGACAGGTTACAAGGAGAGACGAATCGGAGCATGGATGATGAAGTGAAAGAGTTAGAGGTCATGGCGGCAAAGGAAGGAAGGCCCACTTGGACACATCAAGTGGAAAGCCTTTCGAAAAGCATCGACACAAAGTTGAAGCCGTCATTGGAAGAGCCTCTGGTGTTAGAGTTGAAGGTGCTACCCAAGCATCTTAAGTATGCTTATGTGGGTGAAGGTAGCACGCTCCCGGTTATCATTGCATCTAACTTAACCGGGGAGAAAGAAGAGAAGTTGATGAGAGTTTTGGTCACTTATAGAGCCGCTATTGGGTGGATCATTGTGGATTTGAAGGGAATTAGTCCCTCGGTGGTGATGCACAAGATCATCACGGAAGGTGGCATGAGTCCGTCTCGCGACACACAACGGAGACTAAATCCGAACATGCGAGAAGTGGTTAAAAATGAGGTATTGAAGTGGCTAGATGCGGGTATTATATACCCTATCTCGGATAGCCAATGGGTAAGCCCAACACAAACAGTTCCTAAGAAAGCGGGCATTCAAGTCGTCACAAATGACGCAGGTGAAGAGGTCGCCACTCGGCCAGTAACCGGGTGGCGTATTTGTATTGACTATAGGAAGTTAAATGCTGCAACTTCCAAAGATCATTTCCCTTTGCCATTTATTGACCAAATTGTTGAGAAATTGGCCGGACAAAATTTTTATTGTTTTATGGATGGTTATTCCGGATACAATCACATTGCTATACATCCGGAAGACCAAGCAAAGACTACTTTTACTTGTCCATACGAAACCTTCGCATTTAGGCGAATGCCCTTTGGACTTTGTAATGCCCCCGCCACCTTCCAAAGGTGTATGATGAGTATCTTTTCAGATATGGTGGGGGAGTCTTTGGAAATCTTCATGGATGATTTCTCAATATTTGGGTCATCATTTGATACATGCCTTGACCAACTCAAAAAAGTTTTGAAAAGATGTGTTGAGAAAAATCTGGTTTTGAGTTGGGAAAAGAGCCATTTTATGGTTCAAGAAGGAATTGTGTTGGGGCATGTCATCTCGAGTCGTGGGATTGAGGTGGATAGAGCAAAAGTGCAAGTCATATCCACTTTGCCTTATCGCACAAGTGTTAAGGGTATTCGGTCATTCTTAGGGCTTGCGGGGTTTTATAGGCGGTTTATAAAAAGCTTTACTGATATAACAAAACCCATATGTAATTTGTTGTTAAAGGATAAAACTTTTGATTTCGATAAAAATTGCCAAAATGCCTTTAACGTGTTGAAGAAAAAGTTGGTTGAGGCCCCAATCTTGCAATAACCGAATTGGTCTTTACCATTCGAAATTATGTGTGATGTAAGTGATTATGCGGTGGGGGCCGTATTGGGTCAAAGGGTGGACAAGAAACCGGTTGCCATCTACTACGCAAGTAAGACTCTCTCGGATGCACAATTAAATTATACAACTACCGAGAAAGAGCTACTTGCGGTGGTATATGCGTTGGATAAATTTCGTGCTTATATATGGGGTACTAAGGTCATTGTATATTCTGATCATTCTGTAGTTAGGTATCTCATGGACAAGAAGGATGCAAAGCCGAGATTAATCCGATGGGTTCTCTTGCTATAAGAGTTTGATTTGGAAATTAGAGACAAGAAAGTGAGTGAGAATGTGCTTGCGGACCACTTGTCTCGGTTGGTTGTGGAGGAGGATTCTTCCCGTGAAGAGATTAATGAGAACTTTCCAGATGAGCAAATTTTAAAAGTTTCAATATTACCATGGTATGATAATATTGTTAATTATTTGGTCACAGGTGACTTGCCGGCTCATTGGGATAGAAGGAAGAGGTTGCACTTCCTATCTCAAATCAAGTACTACATGTTGGAAGAACCGGACTTATTCAAGATATGTCCGGATCAAGTCGTTCGAAGATGCATACCCGACGAGGAGATTCCTAGCGTCTTGATGCACTTGCATTCATTTGCTTGTGGGGGCCATTTCAGTGGTCACAAAACTGGGCACAAAGTGCTCAATAGCGGTCTTTATTGGCCGACTATTTTCAAGGATGCTTTTAATTTCGCTAAAAATTGTGTTGAGTGTCAATAGTTAGGGGGTATTTCAAAAAGGGATAAAATGCCCATACAACCGATCCTCATTGTAGATATTTTTGATGTGTGGGGGATCGATTTCATGGACCCATTCCCTAATTCGCATGGCAACTTATACATCTTGGTGGCGGTCGATTATGTGGGTCGAAGCGATTGCCACCAAGACGAATGACCATACCGTTGTTTGCAATTTTGTACAAACAAACATAATTTCTAGATTTGGGATTCCCCGAGTGATCATTAGTGATGGGGGATCTCACTTTAAGAATTTTAACTTTGGCAAACTCTTGAAACGGTATGGTGCTGACCATCGAATCGCTACCCCTTACCACCCACAAACGAGCGGTCAAGTGGAGGTTTCTAATAGGCAAATAAAAGAAATTTTGCAAAAGACCGTTCGACCCGACCGAAAGGATTGGTCGATGAAGTTGAATGATGCTTTGTGGGATTATAGAACGGCTCATAAAACACCTATTGGAACTACACCTTATCGCTTAGTTTATGGGAGAAATTGTCATTTACCGGTTGAACTTGTGCATCGTGCTTGGTGGGCTACCAAAGAGTTTAACATGAAATATGACGATGCAGGAAAAGAGCGAAAGTTAAAGCTTTGCGAGTTGGAGGAGCTCCGGGAAGAAGTGTATGAGTGTGCCTCGAAATACAAGGATCATATGAAGAGGACACATGACGCGAAGTTGAAGCCGAAAGAGTTCGAAGTGGGTCAAAAGGTGTGGCTCTACAATTCAAGGCTTAAATACTTTCCCGGTAAGTTCAAGAGCAAATGGATGGGCCCGTACGTGATTACACGGGTCGGGAAACTTGGAGATGTTACCATCGAGGATCCGAAGGATGGGTCGAAGCAAACGGTTAATGGGCATCGCCTTAAACCGTTCCTTGACGGTAATAATGAGAAAAAGGACGAGAATGCGGAGTTGGTGAACTTTGTGGTAAGTGTGCCAACTTATGAGGTCAACTGAAAGGACCGGTAATGAGTTTTGTAAAGTTATGTACAATCTATTTAACTGTTTGAGTATCTTTGTTGTATTCGTTCTCATCCCGTACTAACCCTTGTGATTGTGTGAAGACCGGACATTCCGAACGGGTCTTGAAGACAAAAGGTATGTTTTTAGACTTACTTGTGTGTATTGAGGACAATACACGACTTTTTGAGGGGTGTTAGGGCCGTTAACGGTTTTCGTGTTTTAAAAATTTAACTTATAAAAAATTACAAAAAGATTTTTAATAATTTTTAGAAATTTTTAATGTACATAGTTGCTTTATAAAAAGTTCATAAATTTCCTCCTAATTTTTCATAAAAAAATAAGAAAAAAAGTTAAAAAAATTGAAAAATAAAAAAGTGAAAAAGTGTTGACCGTCGCCGACGGTGAATCTCCTCGTCGCCCACGGCCTGTCAAAGTTTCCGTAGCCCAAAATTGCCTGTAGACAGCGATTTAAGCCGTCGGCTCCCTCGTCGCCCACGGCCTGTCAAAGTTTCCGTAGCCCAAAATGCACAGTCGCCGACGGTGCCCTTACCCGTCGCCGACGGTCCCCACAAAACGGTCCGACGTGATTTTTTTGGTTAACGACAGAGGATCGAACTCCAAACCTTTTTCACCATAAAACTTGATTAAAAATCGGTTTTTAACCATACATATGCCCCAAAAATCCATCTTATCACAACCACACTTCCAATTGATCCTAAACAATCAGGTCCTTACGTTACCTTATCTCATTCCCACTTTCATCTTCTTCACAACTTCAACCAAGAACCCTAATCCCTTCTCTTCTCATAACTTCTTCAAATCTACGGTTTTCATTAATTCTTGCTCGTTTGCAAGATTTCTGGGCGTGATTTCTAGGGTTTTTGAAGAGTGTTCATCAAATTTCTTGCTTTGCACTTTTTCTTAGTTTTTCTTGATCAATCTACATCAAATGTATGGAATTTCAGTAAATTTATGCATGATTATCATATAAATTGTTGATTTCTTTCAAAATTTTAAGCTTAGTGTTTAAGAGTAGATTGTTTATCATAATGTATGATGTTTTAGCATGAATTTAATAACGATTACTTGACTTGGGTGGGATTTAAGCATGCTTTAGTTTTGGTGATGTGATTACACTAGATTTTTTCATGATTTAGCATAGTTGTGATGTTGAATATTGTTGAAACCATGAAATTTTGAGAAATCTTGTGCATAAACATGCTAAATTGATATCTAGATGTTAGAATGTACAACTTTGGAAGTTTAAAAAGGTGATTTTACATCTAATTATTGATTGGAATTCAACATTGCATATTATGTTCAAAGTTTGAGATAGTTTGAAGATTTGGGTATACTAATTGTTGTCTTTTCTTTTGATTGTAGCCATGTTTGGAGGAAGAAAGAAAGCAAAAACCTCCGGGCAAGGTTTGTCTTCGGGAGCCGGTTCAGGCTCGGGGCAATATCAAAGACGTTGGGAACAGTTAAGTAATGTAGAAGAAGCTGATGGGCAACTCTATAGACAGGATTGGGATTGGGAGGAGGCGAAGAATAGTCGGTCGGCTTCGGTTTGGAAAGACGAAAAACTGAAGGCTCTTTCCCAGTACCGAAACAAGAAATTAGAGGCGAAGATGTGGAAAATGAAGATGCTCACGGGTGTTTCAAAGCCTGTACCCGAGAGGATAGTATGTGAGCGTACGTTGAATGTCGAAGAATTCCGCAAAATCGGTATAGTTTAAAGGTTTGAAAAGATTGGGTGGGAACGAGTACTTGATTGGTGTGAGGATAGCACCACCCGGGTGTATTTGGGCGCGGTTTGTGAATGGTTGTCTACTCTACGGTTTGAACATTCTGATGGGCCGGCTCCTACGTGGCAGTTGATCGGCAATATTGGCAAGAATCAAATGATTATGTCATTTGAGCACATGAATGCCATCGCGAGATTTGATTCGCTTGGGGTTGAAGCATATGATTACTATGACTACGACCATTTTCTGGATAACAAGGCAAACACGGCTGATCCGGATCAAATGCTAGCATCGGTCTTGCCAGGTTCTGGGGTGCAGGGGAATCCAGAAATGATTTGTCTTTGGAAGGCGGAATATTACAAGGCATTTCATTGGAGAATGTTATGGTGCGGTTTGGGGACCGCGGGACAGTGAAGACACCCGACTGCCAGGTTTTACATTCGTTGTTGTATGGGACGCCAAGGCTATCATAGCACCAAATTGTGATGATAAATACGTGAGATACAAGGGAATCATTCAAACGGAAGATGATCCCTTATGTGAGATTGATCAGCGCGATGATTTTGCAGCAAAATGCGTTGCCCCAAGAATCGCTGTGGGTGTCTAAACCCATCGATCAGTTTTGTCACAGCCCAACCGATGGCGGAAACATCAGGGTATGGCACTGAGCGAAACAGATTATCCAAAAGTTTCCATAACAATTATCATTGCCAGTTAATTTAAAGTAACATGTCACATACCATGTCTTAAAACATAATACAATTATTACAGACAAAATCTAGGCAAATAGTTCTGTTCCGACAACTCAGATTTCATTTGTACATACAAATATTTGTTGGCCTCTAAGACCTTATTCTAGCCTCGATTTCCTAGCAGATAAGCATACTAAGCACCTGTCACATACGTTAAAATAAAGTCAATACACATAGTGTAAGGTGAGCATACAAGTTTGATAATAGCATATAGAGTTCGAAAGCGTTACGCATAACCAGCACGTACACAGAGTGAAATGAGGCATGTTAGTTATCGACATAGACCTATCGATACCAATGACTGCGGGTTGACTGCCCAAGGCAGTTCGTAATACATGATCACCACTGTAATCCATGCAAATAATTGTCCTTAACAACCCCCGCGTGAGCGGGTGCTGAGTCCAAACTATAGTACTATCGTTGCTAAGGCAGGTAGACAACATTCCATGTGTAAACATAACAAACAAGCATTCATTAAGTCACGTATAACATGCGGTAACGGTTAGCGTGAAAAGTATTGCGTAGTGTGTTCGATGTGATTTGGTATAAGTAATGTATGTAACACCCAAAAGTGTATAAAGCAAAAAGGGATCGAGTATACTCACATCGATTGATGGATTGAAGGGAGCGCTAGAGAGTAGGGTTAGCCTGATCAGAACGATTGTAATATGATAAGCGACGCGTAAAACGATGCAAGGTGTAAGGGCTCGGACAGCAGTTCGGTCGGATGGTAATCCGATCGGACGGCCAGTTCGTGCGGATGACAATCCGTTCGGATGGTTATCCGATCGGACGGTAGTCCGGTCGGATGACTATTCGAGTGGATTGTTTCTTCCTATGAGAAGGATGTGTTTGTGTAAGATGGCTTGACCTTTGAAGTTTTCGTTGTAACATTTTGAAAACATTGAAGTATCTCTACCTTTCAGGACGGTCGGTCGGATGGTCGTCTGATCGGACAGCAATTCGATAGGTTGATACTTCAGTGAGAACAAGTTCACAGCAGAGCGGTCACTCGGTCGGATGTCCATCCGTCCGAGTGGCAACCCTGTTACTGAACATGTTGAAAATTGTTTAAGTGTTAAAGTCCAGATGTTTCATGATTCGGATGGTAGTCTGGTCGGACAACAACTCGTTCAACAACCAGACTTCAATCGTTGGCAAAATAGTTAAGTGTGGGACCCAAGGTGCAAGTCGTTCGGACAGCCGGTCGCTCGGATGGCTGTCCGTTCGGACGGCACTCCGTCCTGGTAATCCCGTTCGTCTTATCCTTGGTTGTTTTGATTATATGTCGTGTTATCGAGATGTGTTGATATCATGCTAACTAACATAGTCCCATCCTAAGCCCTAGTGGCCCGACTGAACAGGAACCACCCAAGTTCGGTTAGTCCGCCGGTTTAGGACATTAGTCCTTGGTTAACCCGAAATCAATAATCTCGTGGATAGAATACGGATCTTGAACCAATACAACCACAAGATTGAGTAGTGAATCGGCACAAGCTCCGATTCTACCGGTTTTGAATGCATTGAGTGTAAAAGAGTTGAAAGAAAGTTGGAAAACCTTCTCTCAATCCTTTTCACCGTGAATATGTTTAGATCTATGAAAGATCTTTGTTCATTTATGTGGAAATCGATTAGATCTAAGTTATTCTTGGTGGGTTGAGGCCAAAACATGAAGTTCTTCAAGAACACATGATGACGTCATCCTGGAACACCTTGAATCTTGATGATTTCACGATTAAAAGTTAAGATTTAAAAGATGGAAAGGTGTAGGAGTACGTGTAGATCAACGAAGTACAAGATTTAAGACGAGATCTTACCGGGATTGCGAGAAATCAGAGAAAAAGCGAGGAAAACGAGCTGGTCGGACGTCACTTGCCAAAAGTGGAAAGAATGAAAGTGACATGGGGTATTTATAGGATACCCAAAGTGGAAAGGGGCGGGTCGGTCGGATGGCATCTCACCCTGATGGCAATCCGGTCGGATGTCATCTCGGTTGGATGGCAGCCTGGCACCTCGATCAAGTGACAGCCCGGTCGGATGGCAATCCGGCCGGCTGGCACCTGGTTCGAGTGCTCGGCGCGATGATTTTTGCTGTTTCGATTTCGATTGCGAGCGTTGCGATGCGATAGAATTTCCTAGTCAAATTACTTTTAATCCCAACTACTCATATCTCGCACTATCTCTTCTCTACCAATTATCATACCATTTCGATTGTGATTGAGTTCGGTTGCGTTTGAGTTTCGATTGCGATTAGACTGATTACCACACATAACATAAATAACAGGCACAAGTAACACTTAAGGCACACACACACGTATATCAATAACCAAAATGCGTAATTCGAGTTGCGAGTGCGATTGCGATAACGATAAAGCGATTAAACATGCGATAAATAGTGATTACCATACGATTATTAATAGATACTCCACATAATACAACTAAAGCGAAAATAAAAATAGACTAATTACAAGTCAAAGAAGTCAAAACAAGGATTGAGCAAGGAGAGACAGATCGCAATTAGCAATCTTGTCTTCCTTTGACTTCAATCTTGACTTTGATTTTGACTTCGGAAACACGGGGTGTTACAGCCTCCCCTAGTTGAGGGAATTTCGTCCCGAAATTAAGCCGAAGCCGTAACAAAAAACTGCGGGTACTTCGCCTTCATGTCGCTTTCGAGTTCCCAAGTGAACTCTGCGCCTCGTTTGCCTTCCCATCGGACTTTCACAATAGGAATGCGCGAGCGTCTGAGTTGCTTGGTTTGGCGATCCATGATTTCGACGGGCTTCTCCACGAAGTGTAGTGTTTCGTTTACTTGGAGATCATCGAGAGGTACAATTAAATCATGCTCAGCCAGGCACTTTCGGAGGTTTGACACATGGAAAGTCGGGTGGACATTACTAAGTTCCTCCGGTAGTTCGAGTCTGTAGGCGACTTTTCTGATCCTTTCCAGAATCTTAAAAGGTCCAACATATCGAGGCGCTAGTTTCTCTTTCTTGCCAAATCTGACCACACCCTTCCAAGGTGATACCTTTAGGAGTACGTAGTCGCCAACGTCAAATTCAAGGGGCTTGCATCGTCTATCGGCGTAACTTTTCTGTCGACTTCGAGCTTTCAACAAGTTGTCTCGAATTTGGAGGACTTTGTTAGTCATTTCTTACAATAGCTCAGGACCGGTTAGTTGCGAGTGACCGATCTCGTGCCACACAATAGGCGATCGACATCTTCTTCCGTATAAAGCCTCGAATGGTGCCATTTGAATGCTGGAATGATAACTGTTGTTATACGAGAATTCAACTAAAGGCAGGTATGTATCCCAATTACCACCAAAGTCTATGACACACGAACAGAGCATTTCTTCAAGAGTACAAATCGTTCTTTCAGTCTGAGAGTCGGTTGGAGGGTGGAAAGCGGTACTTAGATTAAGCGATGTATTGCGAGCCGTTTGAAACGTTTCCCACAGTTGCGAGGTAAACCGAGCATCACGGTCAGAGATGATGTCGCGAGGCATCCCATGCTTACAAATGATCTCGTTGGTGTAGATTCTAGTAAATCGTTCTACCTTGTAGTCTTCCCGCATTGGCAAAAAGTGAGCAGATTTGGTCAAACGATCAACAACAACCCAAATGCTGTCGTGACCTGATGACGTGTGCGGAAGTTTTGTTATGAAGTCCATAGTTATACTCTCCCACTTCCATATAGGGATTGGCGGTTGTTCGAGTAAGCCAGAGGGTCGTGTTCAGCCTTGACCTTTGCACAAGTCAGGCACTTTCCAACGTAGAGAGCAATATCCCTTTTCATGCCCGGCCACCAGTACTTGTAGCGAAGATCTTGGTACATTTTGTCGGCACCGGGATGAATAGAATACCGGGATTTGTGGGCTTCATCCATCAGAATCTGTCGTAAATCGGTTCGTTTAGGGATCCAAATTCGGTCCAGATAGTGGAATATCCCATTCGGTTTATTCACAAGATGAGTTCCATCGTGATAGATTCGTTCCTTCTTCAGAGTGCGTTCATTAAAACACGCATGCTACGCTTCACGGATGAGGGTTTCGAGATCGTATTGGGCATGGACATCACGAATGCCGAGCAAATAACTCCGTCTGCTGAGAGCGTCGGCAACGACATTCGCTTTGCCCGGGTGATAACGAATCTCACAGTCATAATCGTTGAGAAGTTCTACCCATCGGCGTTGACGCTTATTAAGTTCTTTCTGATCAAAGATGTGTTGTAGGCTCCTATGATTGGTGAAGATCATACACTTGGTACTATACAGGTAGTGTCGCCAAATCTTTAACGCAAAAACAACTGCGCCTAGCTCGAGATCATGGGTTGTGTAGTTCTTTTAGTGGATTTTGAGCTGATGAGATACGTAAGCTATAACCTTGTCTCGTTGCATAAGGACACAACCAAGACCACGGTTGGAAGCATCACAATAGACAAATGAAATCATCATTTCCGTCGGGCAATGTGAGAACAGGAGCATTGTAAAGCATGTGCTTGAGAGTTTGGAAAGCAGACTCTTGTTCGGTTTCCCAAACAAAAGGCTTGTCTTTATGCATGAGAGCGGTAAGCGGCACAACGATCTTTGAGAATCCTTAGATAAATCGTCGATAATAGCCCGCTAGTCCGAGAAAAGAGCGGACTTCGGACGGGTTCTTAACGGCTTCAATCTATGTAGGATCGACGTGAATACCTTGACTATTTACGATGTGACCCAGAAACTGAACCTCCTCCAACCAGAATTCACACTTGGAGAACTTGGCATAGAGTCGATTCCCCTGGAGTAGCTCGAGAACCAAACGTAGATGTTGCGCGTGTTCGGCTTTCGATCTGGAATAGATCAAGACATCGTCGATGAACATGATGATGAAACGGTCGAGGTATGGTTTACACATGCGATTCATCAGATCCATGAAAACCGCGGGTGCGTTGGTTAAACCAAAAGGCATAACAACGAATTCGTAGTGGCCGTATCGAGTGCGAAAAGCGGTTTTGGGTATATCCTTCTCTTGAATGAGTAGTTGGTGATAGCCTGAGCGTAGATCGATCTTCGAGAAACACGTAGCACCTTGTAGGTGATCAAACAAATCGTCAATGTGAGGCAGGGGATAGCGGTTCTTAATAGTTAACTTATTCAATTCCCGATAGTCGATGCACATCCGAAACGACCCATCCTTCTTTTTGACAAAAAGGACGGGCGCGCCCCAAGGAGAGGTGCTCAGGCGAATGAAGCCTTTCTCAAGTAATTCCTATAGTTGGTTCGAGAGTTCACGCATTTCGGACGGTGCGAGTCGGTAAGGAGCTTTGGCAATAGGGTTGGCTCCAGGAATGAGGTCGATACGAAAGTCAATATCACGACTTGGTGGTAAGCCTGGAAGATCGTCAGGGAACACATTAGGAAATTCACGAACCACAGGAACGTCTTTCACTTCTATCTTTCCTTTCTTTTCCTTCTCCGCTACTACAATGTTAGCCAAGAAGGCTCTGTATTCCTTGCGGAGATACTTGCTAGCTTGGACACATGACATGAGCTTGAGACCTTTCGAAGCAGTTTCGCCATAAACACACAATAAATCACCATTCGCGAGCGAGAATCGAATCATCTTATCGAAACACACAACTTCAGCATGGTTTTCACGAAGAAAGTCCATGCCTACTATGACATCAAAACTTCCGAGTTGCATCGGGATAAGGTCGATTGGGAAGATGTGATTGTTGAGCTCAAGAGTACAATCACCAAGAACAGAATTAACGACGACAGTTCTTCCAGCGGCGACTTCAACATCGAACGTCGAGGGGAGATGGGAGCGTTTACGACTAAGGAGTTTCTCAAATTCGAATGACACAAAGCAATTATCGGCTCTAGTATCAAACAAACACGAAACATAAATACCATTCACAAGGAACGTACCATTGACCATGTTGTTGTCCTCCTGGGCTTGGCGCACGTTGATGTTGAAAGTTCTGGCGCGTGAGGCTTATTGTTGTTGCTGTGGCTGCTGCTGCTAGTGTTGCTGCTGCTGCTGGGCTTCTTGTTTCACAACCCTGTTCGGGCACATGTTCGCAAAGTGGTTGGGATCACCACATGCGAAGCAGACTCTGGCGTTGATCGCGGGTGCCGGAGCTGCTTGTTGGCCTTGCGGGGCTGGGAGCAGAACTTGATGAGCAGTGGCTTGAGCTGAGGCTTGACGGGGACCAGTACGATAGTTAGCAGTGGAGTAACCATACATGTTGCAGTGAGCGCAGAAACGACAGCCGAGACCCAGCGGGGGATGATAAGAACATGTTGGGCAAGCCGGGTGGGGGCCTGTGTATGCACGCTTTGCTGGTGGTGCATAGGTAACTGGTGCTGGTCGGTGATGGTGCTGCTGCTGGGCCGGTACGGCCTGAAGAGGAGCAGCAGTGGTAGTGACAGCACAGTTCTTGTTGCTGGAGCTGCTGTTGTTCTTCTTCTTGCGGCGTGAGGACTTTGACGGTTGAGCGGCGACGGTTTCAGCGGTTGGTGCGGTGGTGACTTGGTGCAGGCTCTTTGAAGCTTTATCCCAAACACCAGATTTTACCCGCTTCTCGTTAATTTCAGCGGCAAGCAAGTAAGTTTCTTCGATCGTTGTGGTCTTTGCGGCGTGTACAAAATCCGCAACACAGTCAGGTAGAGCTCGGATGTATTTCTTGATGGCCATGTCAGACGTCTTCACTTGATCAGGACAGATGATGCTGAGCTGCTTAAAGCGAGCAGTTAGGGCAGCGTTGTGTCCATCCTTCTGCTTTATGTTCCAAAACTCGCCCTCCAGCTTTTGGCGCTCGTGGGGAGGGCAGAATTCGTCCATCATGATGGTTTTTAGCTCTTCCCAAGTCAGCTCATAAACTGCATCATTCCCGCGTTTGTTTCTCTCTGCCGTCCACCAGTCTAATGCGCGGGACTGGAAGATGCCGTAGCATTTAGGGTACGGAGATTTTCAGGACAGCCGCTTTGGCGCAGAGTGACTTCGATGGAATCGAGCCATTGAAACATAGCCGTTGGGCCATCTTCTCCAGTGAATTCCTTTGGACCGCATGCCTTGAACTGTTTGAAGCTGAAAGCAGTAGCAGCTTTAAGAACTTCGGTTCTAGACTCCTCAGATGATTTGCTAGCATTCTCGTAAATCCCACTCATGATCTGAGGCACAACCTTGGCCACTTGTTTCGCGAGGATGGCAGCAAGGCATTTCTCCCTCTGTTCTTGATGAGAGATTTGTGGGTGACGGGATCCGGATGATGGTCCAGTTGACATTGTCTGCAACATACATCGTCATAGGTCTCAGACACGTCAAAATCGAATCTCACCTCACACGTCTAGTACTTACTAAAGCTCAGGAACAAAGTGAAACATGTATCACATAAACACATAGGCACATAAGCACAAATTCACATAAACACATAGGCACATAAGCACAAATTCACATAAACACAGAAACACGTAATCACGTAAACACGTAGAGCACAGAAACATGTAATCACAAGATGCAGTCAGAATACAAAAACCTATCATTCAAAGTCCATGCATATTCGAATGTAGCGATCGCGTTTAGTATATCGAGTAGTGTAGTATAAGCGTGTAACATAGCATAAGGTCGTCCATAATTTAGCGATTTGTCTTCGTTTTGAGATAGGAATGCAGTGCGAGTCGTGCGTGTCGATCGAAGTGGAAGCAAAAATCAAACAAGTCTCCAAAATTAAACACATAATTGGTTAAACACACATATAAACAGATAAAATCGACGAATCATCAGAGTCAGCAGTTGCGGGCTCAAAATCGAAACACATAAAAATCGGGAGATAGATCGTCTGCGGCTATTACACATTGACTACCCAAAGTGATTTGACTATTCACAAGGACTTGTTGTGCACATTTGACCGCCAGGACAGTGCCTTTGCCTCGATTCTTGGGCGTGGGGCACGCATCCCGTTAGTCATATCGTGACTTCAGGTCGTTAGAGTCTGTCGACACTTTGGTGAGAGTTTTGTAAAAAGGGCGGAACAAGTCGTCAAGGTTATGGTTTCACCCCTGGCTTAACAACTTCGTCCCTGTTTTGATAAAATAAGAGAGAATTATGCGTCGAAGTACGGATTTCACTCCTATTTCAACACAAATTTCTCATGTTTATAGATAAAAATGTGGGTTGAACAAGCAATTTAATCGAGAGTTTGCGGTTTTCACACCTAATCTCGACGTAATTGCTCGTTCTTATTTGAAAATTCGAGTGCAGCGATAGTGTAGCGTAGGCGAGAATAGCGAGAAATAGTAGTAAGCTCATACATAATCCCTACTGGACATGTACGAGGCGGTCTGTTGGTTCCTAACTATAGACTAGGTTTCTAAGACATCGACCCGGACTAGGTCGAGTCTTGCCTAATTCCCTATAGTTATGGCTCTGATACCAATCTGTCACACCCCAACCGATGGCGGAAACATCGGGGTATGGCACTGAGCGAAACAGATTGTCCAGAAGTTTCCATAACAATTATCATCACCAGTTAATTTAAAGTAACATGTCCCATACCATGTCTTAAAAGATAATACAATTATTACAGACAAAATCTAGGCAAATAGTTCTGTTCCGACAACTCATATTTCATTTGTACAGACAACTATTTGTTGGCCTCTAAGACCTTATTCTAGCCTCGATTTCCTAGCAGATAAGCATCCTAAGCACATGTCACATACGTTAAAATAAAGTCAATACACATAGTGTAAAGGTGAGCATACAAGTTTTATAATAGCATATAGAGTTCGAAAGCGTTACGCATAACCAGCACATACACAAAGTGAAATGAGGCATGTTAGTTATCGACATAGACCTATCGATACCAATGACTGCGGGTTGACTGCCCAAGGCAGTTCGTAATACATGATCACCACTGTAATCCATGCAAATTATTGTCCTTAACAACCCTCGCGTGAGCGGGTGCTGAGTCCAAACTATAGTACTATCGTTGCTAAGGTAGGTAAACAGCATTCCATGTGTAAACATAACAAACAAGCATTCATTAAGTCACGTATAACATGCGGTAACGGTCAGCGTTAAAAGTATTGCGTAGTGTGTTCGATGTGATTTGGTATAAGTAACGTATGTAACACCCAAAAGTGCATAAAGCAAAAAGGGATCGAGTATACTCACAACGATTGATGGATTGAAGGGAGCGCTAGAGAGTAGGGTTAGTCTGATCAGAACGATAGTAATAAGATAAGCGACGCATAAAACGATGCAAGGTGTAAGTGGCTCGGACAGCAGTTCGGTCGGATGGTAATCCGATCGGACGGCCAGTTCGTGCAGATGACAATTCGTTCGGATGGTTATCCGATCGGACGGTAGTCCGGTCGGATGACTATTCGAGTGGATTATTTCTTCCTATGAGAAGGATGTGTCTGTGTATGATGGCTTGACCTTTGAAGTTTTCGTTGTAACATTTTGAAAACATTGAAGTATCTCTACCTTTCAGGTCGGTTGGTCGGACGGTCGTCCGATCGGACGGCACTCCGATAGGTTGACACTTTAGTGAGAACAAGTTCACAGCAGAGCGGTCACTCGGTCGGATGTCCATCCGTCCGGGTGGCAACCCTGTTACTGAACATGTTGAAAATTGTTTAAGTGTTAAAGTCCAGATGTTTCATGATTCGGATGGCTATCCGATCGGATGGTAGTCCAGTCGGACAACAACTCGTTCAACAACCAGACTTCAATCGTTGGCGAAATAGTTAAGTGTGGGACCCAAGGTGCAAGTCGTTCGGACAGCCGGTCGCTCGGATGGTTGTCCGTTCGGACAGCAGTCCGATCGGATGGCACTCCGTCCTGATCGTCCCGTTCGTCTTATCCTTGGTTGTTTTGGTTGTTTGTTGTGTTATCGAGATGTGTTGATATCGTGCTAACCAACAGAGTCCCATCCTAAGCCCTAGTGGCCCGACTGAACAGGAACCACCCAAGTTCGGTCAGTCCGCCGGTTTAGGACATTAATCCTTGGTTAACCCGAAATCGATAATCTCGTGAATAGAATACGGATCTTGAACCAATACAACCACAAGATTGAGTAGTGAATCGGCACAAGCTCTGATTCTACCGGTTTTGAATGCATTGAGTGTAAAAGAGTTGAAAGAAAGTTGGAAAACCTTCTCTCAATCCTTTTCACCATGAACATGTTTAGATCTATGAAAGATCTTTGTTCGTTTATGTGGAAATCGATTAGATCTAAGTTGTTCTTGGTTGGTTGAGGCCAAAACATGAAGTTCTTCAAGAACACATGATGACGTTATCCTAGAACACCTTGAATCTTGATGATTTCACGGTTAAAAGTTAAGATTTAAAAGATGGAAAGGTATAGGAGTGCATGTAGATCAAGGAAGTACAAGATTTAAGACGAGATCTTACCGGGATTGCGAGAAATCAGAGAAAAAACGAGGAAAACGAGCTGGTCGGACGTCACTTTCCAAAAGTGGAAAGAGTGAAAATGACATGGGGTATTTATAGGATACCCAAAGTGGAAAGGGGTGGGTCGGTCGGATGGCAGCCTGGCACCTCGATCAAGTGACAGCCCGGTCGGATGGCAATCCGGCCGGCTGGCACCTGGTTCGAGTGCTCGGCGCGATGATTTTTGTTGTTTCGATTTCGATTGCGAGCATTGCGATGCGATAGATTTTCCTAGTCAAATTACTTTTAATCCCAACTACTCATATCTCGCACTATCTCTTCTCTACCAATTATCATACCATTTCGATTGCGATTGAGTTCGGTTGCGTTTGAGTTTCGATTGCGATTCGATTGATTACCACACATAACAAAAATAACATGCACAAGTAACACTTAAGGCACACACACACACACGTATATCAATAACCAAAATGCGTAATTCGAGTTGCGAGTGCGATTGCGATAGCGATAAAGCGATTAAACATACGATAAATAGCGATTACCATGCGATTATTAATAGATAATCCACATAATACAACTAAAGAGAAAATAAAAATAGACTAATTACAAGTCAAAGAAGTCAAAACAAGGATTGAGCAAGGAGAGACAGATCGCAATTAGCAATCTTGTCTTCCTTTGACTTCAATCTTGACTTTGACTTTGACTTCGGAAACACGGGGTGTTACAAGTTTGACTTCGCCTCCATGAAGCGGCATTGGAGGATAACGGTTAAGGTCTTTGGTCATCTTCACACAGTTGAGGATGAACAAGGAAGCAGTTACAGGTTCACTGATCGGGGTGATAATGAAGAGGGTGATGAAGATGAGGAGATGGTTGATATGGAGGATGAGACGAAGCATGCCGGTCCACGGGGACCAAGGCAGAGATACATGCGGAAACATTGGGAAATTTCTGCCGATGTAGCAGATTTTGTGAATCAAAGACAGGGGCCGATGTACCGGAATTGGAACCACGGGAAACAGGCGGTTTATGATAACGTCTCGGCATGTATAGGCAAGGGAAGAGAATTCGAGGTAAGAAGGAAAGGTTGGGAAGAGATGAATGGGGGCCAAATGCAAGAACAGTGGGCTCTCTAAGCCGCCCATCGTGAGAGGATGGAGAAACAAATGGAGGAACATCAATTGCAACAAGCGTTACAAAGGTCACAATTGGAACGCTTGTTACAATTACAAGAGGAAGATAGGGCCCGAAGACGGGCATGGGAGGAAGATGAGGCAAGGCGTCAAAACGAACAAAGAGAATTAGAACGATGCTGTTGGAGTGCCTTGTATGTCTCTAACCAAATGGCTATTAATAACGCCAAAATTCTCCATGATCAGGAGAGACATAGAAGAGACTATGAAGTCGGCCTCCCTTATGCCGAACACTCGGGGTGGACCGATTACCCCAACCTCCCCCATCCACGAGGCCCATCCGATCTAACCCCTCACTGGCCTGAGGCAGTAGGCTCCAGCTTCATCCCGATTCCCTACCAACCGCCACCTCAAGGAGAGCAGAGTCCACTTGATAACTATAGGGAGATGTTTGAGGCCTTCACTGGTTATCCATACCAGCCAAACCTGCCAGTTAACCCTAACGAGAGATATCAGCTGTGAAGGCAAGGTATGTTTTGTGTTGTTGCTGTATATTTTGCTTTCTTTATTTTTTTACTTCGTTATAATTTATTTATGTCTAGTTAAATGAACGTTGTAGGTGTGTTCCCTATATAACCCTCACGAGACCTCTCATCCTCCCAAGCTATTGGGGGGTTTAAAGGGCTTGTTGCATAAGCTAAATGCAACCGTGATTCCTACGAAAGTGAGTTAGGTTTGTTATTGTTGTAAATTAATTTTCCACATAAATCAAAGTGAAATAACGTATGGCTTGGTAATGTTTTCATAAAAGTGGTAGAACTAGGTAACTAACAAAATTTGATGGTTGTGAGAAGCATGCTTCTACATAAGAGTTAAGATTTGTAGGTACATTATGTTCGTGGGACGACCGCTTTCTTGAAGAGAAGAAGAGCACACGAGGAATGAGCCCAAAAATCAGGTGCATACATTTCTTTTTACTTTTGATTTTTAGTTAGCAAATAAGTGGATTGTAAATTGTATTTTATTTGTCCGGGGTGAAATTTTGGGAAGTTAGCCGTGTCACATCCCTTGTGCGTTTTTAAAACTCTAGTTCTTATACATTGAGGACAATGTTTACCTCAAGTGTGGGGATGGGGGAGTAGTAAAAGTTTTTGATTTTGACCCGTTCATTTAAACAATATACATTGAGGACAATGTTTACCTCAAGTGTGGGGATGGGGGAAAATTTCCAAATTTTTTCAAAAATATCTTGTTTCAAAAGCGATCTTAAAGCACAAGTAACTAAGTCAACGAGGGATGTCACAACCCATTTGGTCTTTTGTCATGGTCAAGTTCAAATTAATAACATGACGGGTATTTAGCGGGTGGTTATTTGGGAATAATTCGCCTAAGGAACTAGCATTTTATGCATATCACATATCATACCCTTATACGTGAGTTTTTGAGCCACTTTTATATCATAGATTTACATATACATGTTTCTTTGTTTGAGTGGACCATTAGTCGCGTGTTGTAGAACTTGCAACTTTGAATACATTCGAGACCATAGACCGAATACAAGCACGAGAATGATTAAGGCATTAGGTAAACCTTTTCCTTTTACACCATTTTTATATCCTTACCCAAAAATTATCCCCTAGTAGCCAATGTTGAGCCTAATCCTTTCGTTTGACTACCCTTTAGCCCATAACCTTAAAACCTTTTTCTTTTAAACCCGTGTGATGGAAATTCGATTATAGGAGTCGAGTTTGTATAGTTGTATTTGATTGTTTCCATAAAAAAGAAGAGAGAGAAAAATTAGAAAATGTTATGAAAAAGAATTGAAAATCATTGAGAAAAGAACAAAATATGAAGTTAGCGGTTGTTGAATAAAAGGCTAAAGTTGTTGCCTCGTAGTGGTGTTTATAGTTAGTTTTGTTTAGAGTAGTCATTTGTAATAAAAATCAAATTTTCATCACCTTAGCCACTCTAAAATATCCTATTTCCTACCCTTAGCCTAGCCCCGTTACAACCCTTATAAAGACCTTATGACTTGTGCTTAGTATTCGTGATCGGTGGTGGAGAATGATTGAGTTGCAAGCCTATGCGGGTACGTGTTCTAATCGGTTTTGAGCGATTATTAATTGAAGTGCTAATACATTGTAAACATTAGCCAATTTATAAACCGAGTGGAGAGAACATTGTGAGGGATGTGTATGAATTGTTAGTTTCACGGGCGGGTTAATCTTGGATAACCATTGTTATATGTGATTATTCACTTCACCGTTAAATATGTTGAAAATTGTAAAAGAGTTTGAAATTTTGTATGACAATTGACCTTAACCTTCCTCTCGGGAATGGGGAGTTTATTCTTTGTTCGACCCACGTGAAAGTGAAAAACAGATTTGCTTGAGGGCAAGCAAAAGACAAGTGTGGGGATGTGATACGTGGTCGAAAACCAGTGCTTGTAATAGTTTAATTTGATGTTTTTACACAAGTTTTAATTTCGAATAGCCTACTTTTGATTAGATACTTGTTTTGCTGGTCTAGCGGAGTTTAAGGAACTTTTCGGGTCACCGGGATGAAAAACCAGCCACCGGGATGCGAAACGGGTCAACCGGGACCAAGATATGCGAAAAATGGGAGTTGAAACATCTAGGCACCGTCCCCGACGCCCATATGGGCCATCACCGACGGCTGTTGTACTATTCCGACGCTCAGAAAGCCCGTAGGCAGCGAATTTGACCGTCGACACAAGTTTAACATCCACCAACCATCGCCGATGGGGCTTCAGGCCGTCGGCGACGGCTCCCCTATGTTGACATCGGAATTGTTTGGCTTCCTTGAGGTTTTGACGAATAAAAACTGATTCTCACTAATCAAAACGGGGAGTTACACATTATTTGAGTTTGAAAGGTGATCTTAGAGCCAATTATCATTCATCTTTCACCTACCATCATCTATCCATTACGAATCAAGAACCGAATCATTATCACTTTTTCCATAACCCTAATTCCATCATTCATCATTCAATCCACCATCACCAACCATCCACAACCCTAACCATTCATCCAATCATCCATCTTCAAGCTTCAAGATGACCCAATTCAAGTCTCAAGCATCCGTTGATCGTGTCTTTTCTACGATGAGCGCCTAAATTCTTGGAGGTTTCACCCCGGTGTAGGTTTTTGTAAGTTCTTAGGGTTTAAACATTGTACTTGAGATTCGGTTTGTGACAAGTTGTGATTTGATTTTGAAACTTATGATAATTGTCTTGCATTGGTATTGTATTCGTAAATCGTCGAGTGAAGATTAAATTTGACTTTGCAAAATGTTTATGTGCAATTATGCCTTATCTAGGTTAGAGTTTACATGTTCTTGGTAACGAAGTGCATTGTGGTCCGTCACTCACGACGTTGATAGCTCTTGGCACCTAAGCCTCGTAACACTAAATTTGTTAATCATATTTGCAATTGAATTGAATCTAAAACGTGTAGAAACCCTAGGACTTCAATCACCGAACCGGGTGTGAACCTTGTTTTCTTTATATTGTTCAAACAATCAATTTCATTTCTTGCAATTTGTTAATCATTAGTAGTTAATCAACCCACTTATTTTAGTAATTTTAATTCACATCTTTTCAATCAACAAAAATACATAAAAACAAGATAGCAATCTTCATAAGTTGTGACACATATTTTAATTCAATCGAATCCACTCGCAAACCACATACTCTTCATGGTTCGACCCCTTGCTACCACTAACTATTTGTTAAGGGTAATTTGGGACTATAAATATTATCTTTGATCGGAGCACGGCATTCCGATCACCTGCCATGTGGCGGCATGCCTTGACCGGCAATCCAGGCCAGTCGCGGCCTGCGAAAGACAAAGCTAAGGAGGTCACGCCCCGCGAGCGACTCCTAAACTTCGTTTTTCTTGGTTTTTATAAATACAAGGGTATTCTGGGCTCGTTTCTCGCATACGGAACACTTTCGGGTCACGTTAAAGGTTCTAGGAGGGTTGTTATATCCTCCCCACCTTGTTTTAGATCTCGTCCTTGAAGTCTACTGGAATAGGTGTGGGTATTTTTTTGCATCTCTGACTCGAGCTCCCAAGTGTATTCTGGTCCTCTCTTGGAATCCCATTTAACTTTAACTAAAATTAGTCTATTGTGTTTAAGGTTCTTGATCTTTCTATCGTCAATCTAAATGGGTTTTTCTACAAAATTAAGTTTCTCATTTACCTCTATGTCCTTAAGAGGTATCACTAATGATTCGTCTGCTAAACACTTTTTGAGATTACATACATGAAACACATCATGTATTCCTGCCATTTCCTCTGGCAGTTGTAGCTGATAGGCTACAGGTCCTACTCTTTTAATAATCTCAAAAGGTCCAACATACATGGGGCTTAGCTTTCCTCTTTTAACGAATCTGACTACTCCTTTCCATGGAGAAACTTTTAATAATACCTTTTCTCCTACTTGAAATTCTAAAGGTTTTCGTCTGTTATCTACATAACTCTTTTGACGATCTCGTGCTGCTTTTAGTCTTTTCTTGACTTGAATTATCTTATCTGTTGTTTCTTGCAGTATATCTGGACCAGATAGTTGCTTTTCTCCGATTTCTGCCCAACAGACCGGAGTTCGGCACTTTCGTCCATAAAGTGCTTCAAATGGTGCAACATTAATGCTAGTATGATAGTTGTTATTGTAGGAAAATTCTATTAATGGTAAATGGTCGCCCCAATTTCCTCCGAAATCAATTACACAGGCTCTAAGCATATCTTCCATGGTTTGTATTGTCCTTTCGCTTTTTCCATCCGTTTGTGGATGATAAGCTGTGCTTAGATTTAACCTGGTTCCCATTGCTTTGTTGAAACTTGTCCAAAAATGAGAAGTAAAACGACTATCTCTATCAGATACAATAGATAAAGGAATTCCATGTAATGAAACTATTTCATTTACATATAGCTTGGCTAATTGTTCCATACTGAAAGTTTCCTTCATTGGTAAGAAATGAGCAAATTTGGTCAATCTGTCTACAATCACCCAGATTGTATCATTTCCTTTTCTTGTCTTGGGTAATTTGGTAACAAAGTCCATTGTTATCAATTCTCATTTCCATATTGGCATTTCTAGTTGCTGCAATAAACCTGAGGGTTTCTGATGTTCAGCCTTAACTTGTGAACAAGTTAGACATTTAGCAACGTAGTTTGCTATATCCTTTTTCATTCCTATCCACCAGAAATTCTTTCTTTGATCTTGATACATCTTATCACTTCCAGGATGTATCGTATACTTAGACTTATGAGCTTCTTCTAGAATTCTGTGGCGTAGGTTTCATTGTTTAGGTATCCACATCCTTTTCTTATGGAACTTCCAAATTCCATCTGTTCCTTGTTCTAATTCTTTAATAATTCCTTTTAAACTTTCAGCATCGTCCTTGAATGTTGTTTCCTATACTTCTCTAATTTGATCATTTAAATCTATCTGCAGATTTAATTTAAGAGAACGTACTCGTTTCGGCGTTTCATGATACTTTCGACTTAAAGCATCAGCTACTATGTTAGGTTTTCCAGCATGATACTGGATATCACAATCATAATCACTAAGAATTTCCATCCAGCATCTCTGTCTCATATTTAATTCTTTTTGCCCAAAAATATATCTTAAACTCTTATGATCGGTGAAGACAACAAATTTATTTCCATATAAATAGTGTCTCCAAATCTTAAGGGCAAAAACTATGGCTCCTAATTCTAGATCATGGGTTGTATAATTATCTTCATGTTTCTTAAGTTGTTTAGAGACATAAGCTATAACCTTTTGACGTTGCATCAACACGCATATATATCCTAACTTAGACGCATCACAATAGACTATAAAGTCTTCAGTTCCTTCTGGTAATGCGAGTATGGGTGCGTTGGTTAATCTTTACTTAAGAATCTTAAAAGCTTCTTCCTGTTTTGTTCCCCATTCGAACTTAACTGATATGCAGGTCAGTTTAATTAATGGAATGGCTATTCTAGAGAAATCTCGGATAAACTGTCTATAATATCCTGCCAGTCCAAGAAAACTTCTTACTTCTGTTGGCGACTCAGGGACTTTCCATTTAGTAATCACCTCGATCTTTGTGGGATCCACATGAATTCCTTTATGATTAACCGGATGTCCAAGGAATTGAACTTCTTGTAACCAAAATTCACATTTTGTGAATTTAGCATAAAGCTTTTCTTTTCTCAACAATGTCAGAAGTGTATGCAGATGCGCTGCATGCTCCTCTTTACTCTTAGGTGTTGTTTGTTTTTTTAGAGGTAAAATGTCTGCAGTCTGCGGACCACATCTGCAGACATCTGCAGCAGAAGAGGTGGACCAAACCTTTGCAGTCTGCAAGAAGAAGACTGTTTGTTTTTTAACTTCTGCAATCTGCTGAAATAGGCTGAAATTTAAATAAACTGAAATAATAGTTATATAACAGAGTTTTTCAACATTCAAATGAACTGAAATTTAAATAAACTAAAAATTTTAAACTTAAAAGAGTTTTTCAACATTCGAATTTAAATAATAGTTGAACGTCCAATATCTAATGAGAATCCAAAGTTCGTTTGAACTACTAGAAATCCTCAAAATAATATCCTCATGAGATCAGTGTGGAAGATTATGGCTCAATTTCATTCCCATGACTGAGTGCAAACACCTCATGGCTCAACAAGATATTGAAGTCTGGGAGCCGGTATATTTTTTCTTTTACATTTTTTATGATGTAAATTTGCTATTGCAAAAACAAACACAACATTTAATTAGCATTTAATGGTGCTATTGTCTATTTCTTCCAATATGTTCCAAATACTAGCCCTTTCTCTGGAAATACAATTTACATACTTCTTTCAAATCGTTAACTTTAATTGCCTCTAAATTTGAAAAGTTACAACTATTTTCATCCAGCTTTAATGCAATTTTTGCTATGTTTTTCTTTTGGCCATGTAAAGTATTAGTTACATTCTTTTTAGAGATCATTTTGTGGAAGGCCGCAACATACATTTTCTTATGTTTGACTTTTCAGCAGTCAAGATCAGATCAGATTGAGCCATTATCCACCAAAATTCATCATCAAGATCAGATTTTTAACAGAAATCCTTAACTACCAACTAAAATTAATAACACCCAGATAAAGTTTTAATAGAATTTAACTGTTAATAATCTCAAAACTATGGTATATGATAAGAACACTAATAAGGATCAAAGTTTTTTCTTACTGTACGGTGTTAATCAACCAGACCCACAAAGATTTCTCAACAACTCAATCAGTATCAATCAATAAACACAGCATTTAATCAGTAACAACGAGGTAGCTGGGTAAAACAAACCTTAAGAATGATTTTCTGCTCCTTTGTAGCAGGGGCCGGCGAGGTAGCAATCGGAGGGGAGATGTGTTGTCGGCGGTGAAGGAGGAGGTGGGAGAGGTGAAATCGGGCAAACGAAGGTGGGGGAGGGGAGATGTGTGTCGGCTAGGAGGAGCAAGTGCTAGGTTTCAGAGTGTTTTGAATGAGCAGAGGATGAGAAGAGGTTTAGAAGAGGGGAGTCCTGATCTGCGTGAGGAAGAGGTTTGGAAGACCTTTTTTTAATGAAATCACTTCTAAAAAACAAACACACTGCAGACTCAAACGTCTACGTGCGGTCTGCGTGGGGCAGACATAAGAGGTCTAGAAGTACTTTTCACAAAAAAAACAAACACCCCCTTAGAGTAAATTAGAATATCATCTATAAAGACAATTATGAATTTATTCAGGTATGGTTTACATATCATGTTCATCATGTCCATAAATGCGGCTGGGACATTGCTTAAACCAAATGGCATGAAAGTAAATTCATAATGACCATACCTTGTTCTAAAAGCAGTTTTAGGAATGTCCTCTTCCTGTACTTTCAGTTGATGATATCCTGAGCGTAAATCGATCTTAGAAAAGAATCGAGCTCCTTGAAGTTGATTGAACAGATCATCGATTCTCGGTAGTGGGTACCGATTCTTAATAATAACCTTGTTCAATTCTCGGTAATCAATGCACATACGCATAGATTCGTCTTTCTTCTTAGCAAATAACACCGCTGCTCCCCACGGTGATGAACTTGGTTGTATAAAACCTTTGTCAAGAAGTTCGTCCAATTGTTTCTTCAGTTTCTGCATCTCCGTTGGTGCTAATCGATATGGTGCTTTGGCAATCGGTGCCATCCATGGAATTAGGTGAATCCTAAATTCAACCTCTCTATCAGGCGGTAATCCAGGTAACTCTTCTGGAAAAAAATATGAGAATTTAGATATTATGGGAATATCTTTTAATTATTTTCCTTTAGTATTAATGATTATAGAAATCATATATACTCTTCCTCCTTTCCTTTCATAACTTGCGGCTTTCATCACAGAGATGAATTTTGTCGATCTGGTTGGCTTATTTCCTTTGATTGTGATCTTTTCACCACTTGGTGTACTTACTTGCACTGACTTTTGATCACATAAAATACTGGCATGATTGGCTACCAACCAACCATTCCTAATACAACATCAAATCAGGCTAGATTCATTGGGTAAAGGTTAGCAAAGAAATGATGGTTCTGGATTTCTATTCTTGCTCCCTGCAAGATCTCACTAATCTTAATGGATTCTCCGTTTGCTGTCTCTACCAGATAATCTTGTTGAAGTTTGGCTAAGGGTTGGTCGAGAAGTTTGTAGAAAGAAGTATTAATAAAACTTTGGTTTGCATCAGAGTCAAATAATACTTTGGCAAAAATGTTGTTAACTAAAAACATACCGGCAATCACATCCGGAATCATCTTGGCTTCTTCAGCTGTTAGAACAAATGCTCTGGCATTCTTCTTAGGTCCTTCATTTGTCTTAGCCTTGTTGGTTGTTGCTAGAGCTAGTTTCGGACAGTTTGGTTTGATGTGACCAGCCTCTCCACAATTGTAGCATATTCTGGCACTAGCCTTTCTCCTACAATCTTCTTCCTTATGTCCTGGGTACTTGCAAAAGTTGCAGGACACAACACACTTTCCTAAGTGCTTCTTTTTACAGAACTTACAATAGGGTGCAGAAGAACATGTTCCTTTTCCACAGTAGGAATTACCAAAACGAAATTCCTGGGTAAGCTTTTGAGCTAGGTTCTTTCTCTGGTTTTCCTCTTGGGTGTGTACCAATTCACCAGTCAGGGTATTTGCTAGTTCTACTGCTTCTTCTATGGTTTGTGGTCTAGCTGCCTTGACTACGTGTCTAATCTCACTAATTAATCACCAAACGTAACGGGAGATTATCACTGGCTCAGGTAAGGCTAAGGTTGGCATTATTCTAGCATATTCGAAGAATATGGTAGTGTAACCTTTGCAGTCTATTCCAGTCATTTTAAGATTTACGAACTTATTGGCGATTTGTTCCTTTTCATTAGGAGGACGAAATTTTCTTTGAACCATTTCCTTAAAGTTGATCCATTCCGTATTATAAACTCTGTCACTTCCCCTAGACTGGAGAATAGTATTCAACCATTCTAAGGCTGCATTTTTGAAAAGATTAGAAGCAAACATAATCTTATCTTCGTCTGCATATTTACTTATCTTTATGAATGCTTCTGCCTTTTCTATCCAACTTAAGGCTGCAATGGCTCCTTAATTTCCTGAGAATTCTATTGGTTTGCAGGCCAAGAATTCTTTATAAGAACAAACGTAAGAAACGGTTCTACTTCTTTTGGGAAATGGAGCTTGGATCATAGATCCATTATCATTTACACTATGACTTGGTTCAGTGTGTTGGCGTTTACTTCCATTTGCTGATTTATTATTTTCTACTTCCTTAACAGTCTTGATAATATAAGGCATAGCATCTATAATTCCTTGTGCTACTATGTGTTGGATGACACTGTTATCTAATTAGTTTCCGTTATTCTCATTATTCTGATTTTCCTGATTTACTTCGTTTGACATCTGAATTGTGAATATTTATCAGGTATTAATTATCACAAAATAAAATTTAGTACAAATATTTATACACATCAGACAAACTGATAGATCAAAATCGTCGAACATTGCGACTTTTACTCTTTCTATATATATATATATGCATCGGTTACATAATACAATTGGAAATTAAATATACTAGTAGTTATGCATCCGTATCTATTTTAGTCTATCTAGTTGTTTTTTTATCAAAATACGAAATTACACATATATCTAGGTATTTTCTAAGTGTCGTTCCTCCGATACTGCATCTCATTCTCATCATACTTCCAAACTAATGTCTCCCCTATTTGTCGGATTTTATTCCCTTCATTTACTAAACTTTCTCCATACTGATGGAGTTCCTGCACACATTCTCGACTCATTAGTGGGTTTATTAGGTCAGGGTTATGGGGTATGGGTTACTCGTAAGGGTCTGCGCTATTCATTTCAAAAAAGTTCTATCGTCATCCCACCACGGATCACATTCTATAGGCATTGGGGTTGGGATTCTAGGTAATTCGTTAGGGTCAAATGCAGGTATTGAGAATTGGTTTTCTTGGTTTGGTTCTAGCATTTGTTGGTCTGGGAATAAAGGTTGCAGTGGCGGTTCAGCTATTTGGTTTAGGTTAGCGTCTACTGCTGTAGTGGCTAGCATATGGAAATCTGCCAATTGTCTATCTAGTTCCTCTTCCCACGGTGGCCTAATGACTGCTTCTTGGGTTTGGGCATTTACTTCCCTATTAGCTCTGACTATCGCTCTCTATTGTTGTAATTTCTTCATTCTTTTTCTTCTCTCATGTGCTCCCCTATTAAACCATCCTCTCTTTTTAATAGTGAAGGGTTCCTCAGACTGTGCCTTAAATATAAATATCCCTTCCTCAGTATCGGCTGAGTATCCTGGGGGATTGGGTTCAGATGATGTTCCCTCATCTTTCGGTAAACTAGCTATATGACGATAAGCGTCTGATGTTCCTTGCTCACTCATACTGTAAACTAACAAATAGTCAAATAACACAAAATATTTACACGTAATCTCATAAATTATTTCCTAACACAGAAGTTAAGTGTCAGCAGAACACTTCTTTGGCTTAAACCAGTGGTTGTAGCTCTGATACCACTCTCTGTCGCAACCCCGACCCCTACCCCGGGAGAGGGTGCCACGAGATCCAGATCAGTGGTATCGGTGTTTATTAATTTGGCAGCGGAATACATCAGTACTGTAGTTAGGAAATATTTTTATCAGAGTAAAACACCAAACTTTTTACAACAAATCAATGGGATCAAAACATAAGTTCAATTGACAATACATTTGTAGGGATGAACCGTAATTATTGAAAACAAAAACTCCTTTTTATTTAGGTAACTTTTATAGCCACTTTTCCAAGCCTTCAGTGCTCTCCAGTTGGCTTCTATTGGCTTTCACATTGTGTTACCTGAAACTCGTTTATAAACATTTTATCAGCAAGAAATACTGGCAAGTACATTCCATTTGGTGAAGCATCAGTTGTTACACATTAAAGTATTAAGGGCGATTACAATGTTTATATCTACACAATTACTGGGTCAGTTCGTGTCACTCGACGGATCTGTGACTATGGTCATATCACACATTAGATATCCGCGCCCAATTGTGAAGGTTATCAAGTACTGTATACAAACCCCATAATACTGGCAACAATTGTAGAATTACAAAGACTTAATCACTGTAATTGTATATGAAAACATTTGAGGTTTTGGTAAAGCATTTTGACTCATAAAAAGTGTTTGTAAAAGAAAATGTACTCACAAATAGTGAGAAAAAGTGAATGTACTTATATTGTTGACTTAGGTGATACTACTATAGCTTCCTAGTGATTCTCCTAGTTATTATCTATTAAAATTAAACAACGCACACGGGTTAGTAAAATAACCCAATCATATTAATCGTACAACTCGAGAAAGAACTCCAATGACTAAGTCAGGCAGAGCCTTGACATGCATTACGGAGCCCTAAATCAATTGGGTGTAACACGAGACAGAACTCCAATGACTGAGTCAGGCAGAGCCTTGACAAGCATTACGGAGCCCTAAATCGATCGTGTAGGGTAACAGTAGGGTTATAATACTTACAACGAGGCAGAGCTTCACTTTATAGGGGGTATTATTTCCCGAGAGTTTTAGCTTACTAGCGATCAGAGAAAAGAAAGAAATTTGAATGAGGAACAACTGAGCTCGGCCACCCCTTTTATAGGCTGATCGGAGGTCGGCTCGCACCCAGCGTAAGCTTCAGCTAACTCTCTCGCGGCCCGCGAGAGAGCACGTGTCGAGTTTAGCTTGGTCGAGTCAAGGGGCTAGCTTTGATGAGTCACCTGCCACGTGGCGGTATGCCTTGACCGGCAATCCAAGCCAGTCACGACCCGCGAAAGACGAATCTAAGGGTGTCGCACCCCGCGAGCGACTCCTAAACTTCGTTTTTCTTGATTTTTATAAATACAAGGGTATTTCGGGCTCGTTTCTCGCATACGGTGTATATACGGAACGTTTTTGGGTCACGTTAAGGGTTTTAGGAGGGTTGTTATATAGAATGAGGTTTAGAAATAGAATTGTCCTTTGGTACTGATGGTTCTGACCCTTTTAACTTAGCCATGAATTCGGCCATAGATTTTCCGACTTCCTCGGCGATTAAGGATCGAATATTATTTTCTCCATCTGAACGGTCTCGGTGATCATAGTCGTCACTATCGTTCTTTTTAGATATATTGCCAGTATTTTGGCTCGCCATTTGATTCAGTCGGGAGCTATATCACCATTAGTAAGAGTTTGGGATATTAATAGCAGATCAGTTCAATAGAAAAGAAACTTGAAATTGGATTTCGTTCAATCAAGATATTACAATACAATGTCCTATAAGGACTTTTGGAATTGAAATACAACATTGTCCATAAGTGGACTTTTGAAAACAAACAAAACATAATTAAGAAAAAGAGTCTTCAGTCATCCCCTTTATCATCATACAAGCTATTCCTCTTCTTGCTTTACCCTGCTTGATGTTGGAGGGTTCAATGATTCGATAAAATTTTCTAGGTGAGGAATAGAGAAGGTACTAGCGGGTTCCAATGATAGTGAGTAGTATGGATCATGAATAGGGAACTGGCTAGTATAGATAAGGTTTGGGATTTCAAAGTTAGGGGGTAGAAAGTATGGATCTTCACCATACACCGGTATTGGTTCTAATGTCAGCTTTACAGGTTTGTCAGTTTGGGGGTTTAGTTTTGGGAACAAGGTATTGACCATAATGGAGGGTAATGAACTCATCCTCACGCCTGGTCTTACCGGCATCCTTGGTTTGGTACGATGCTTAGGATTCCGATGCTTTGGATATAAGTTTTCTATGAAAGGGAATAACATGGAATCATCATCAATGGTCTCCTTTCCGAGCGACATTTCCTGAAAATTCACAAAAATCGATAGCTATATTATAATGAGAGGATTAGTCCTAAATTCAGGTCTAGAACTTGGAATAATCTTATGGAATCTGCATATTTTGATATTTGAGTTTAGATATAAAAGGCTAGTGTCTAATTCACTCAAATTGTAGCTTTGATACCGACCTGTCACACCCCGGTTCCCGAATGGGTTTAGTCGTGACGGTTGGTCAATCGTTATCACAATTTAATATCAATGCAACGAAAGTATTAGGAGTAAAAGTATTCATAACATCAAAAGTGTTTAATATTCAAATACATCAAGTGTTCAATAACAGCCCACAGGCACGATCGAAGTAAAACGAAGCTTAGACATCATAGGCCATATGCTAGGAGTTGCAAATTCCAAAGTTTTTAACATAGCCGACCCGGATTCCCAGCCTAATATCAAGGTTCGGTACCTGCAGTTCAATATTTTGAAAATCTCTCAGCTTTCGATGGTAAATACAATAAACTGACTCATTTTGAAGATAGTTTTTCAAAAATGATTTTATACATAGAGAAAACCCGTAGGTAATCATTTAATATTTCTTGGGATTTAGTCTTGTCACCAGATTTACATATTTGTCGTACAATGGGAAGTAGATATCAAAGCCGGTCATTTTCAGTGCCATAATGATTACGGTACACACCAAAGTTGAATAACGTGTCTATAGTCAGTATGCCTACCCCGGCACGCTATTCTGTATAGCCATAATAGTTCATGAGTTGGGAAGCCCGGACACGGTACCAATAACCCCCAATTGTTTCAGTTATCAAATATAACGGATTAAACCGGGTTCTTACATTTATGAGCAATCATAGGCGGCTCATTTATGTAATACCCGCTCCAAGTGGTGTATTTGCCATACCCCAAGTTTTCAAAGAAAATAAGTTAAGAGTATTTACCTTTTAGCTAGCTTCCAACCGATAACGGTTTTCAATATAGTAAAAAGCCATAAAGACAACGTATTTAACTTAAGTCCGATTATCTGGGGGGTTCTATAGTCCAGAGTGAACATAATTAGCTATCTGTTAGATTATATACGGGTCATAGGTTAGTTCCTTTGACACAACCCGTTACATAAGAATAAGATTAACTCGCTAGATTAAGCGTAGATTGATTAGAATGTGGTTTATACCTATCTGAGTGTAAGGACTCATTGGATAAAGGTTAGTTAAACCAACATTCTGATTTGGAAAGGTTTAAAAAGGTTTTGACTCGTTACGCCTAGTTTTATGCGAACTAAGCTCGCATAACTAGTTATGCGCATAAAGATGGGTTCGGAAGGTCGGATGGGCATATGACAAGTCCAAGTAGTAAATTACATTCTTAGTTGAAGTACTTATTATTACAAAGTCAAATTATAAGTTTGATTTAGTTTAAAATCATTCAATTTGTTCCTTTGACCACATATGGGCATTGTGGTCATTTTCAACAATATATTCAATACTTGTTGTTTAACCCATCAAACGGACTGAACATGTGGTATAACTTTATAGAGTTATACTCAACAATAACATGGTCTTAAAACATGCTTAAAAAAGACCTAAACATCAACTAAACGGGTCAGAATCAAAAGTCAAAGCAAAAGTCAAACTGCTTGACTTTTGACATAGAATGAGACCCTAAACTGAATTGGACAGGTTGAGCATGTTATTATCAGTTTATATAAGTTATAAAACTTGTATATATGCTAAAACAATCCAGTTACAAGTTATAGAAACTGTTTATGCAATTTAGTCAAAAATTCAACAATTATAGAATATGCTCAACTTAACAATTCAACTAGTAAACGTGATTATCCGAGGGTATGATCATAGAGGGATCATACCATCGTTATTACGATCACACAGGAAAGTTCGGATTGAACTTTACCTTGACCAAAATGGTCAGAAGCTAAAGTCAAATAGAAAGTCAACTGTTTGACGTTAGACTTCAAAACAACTAAATAAAATGAAACCGAACTAATGGAAACACTTACTTGGAAGTGTTGAGTAGAAAATATACTGAGAAGGGATTCCTCTTGTCTAGAGGAATGCTCCAAGCATGATAGAGTGAAAGAAATAAGAATGAGCAAGGAATGGAGGATGATTCTTGGCCTATTTATACTTGGAGATGATACCCAAGATCATTCCAGGTGTTAAGATCTGTTATAGGATGTCCCCAAGTGTCCTTAGACGTGTCAAGAGCTGCTACAAGGTAGCAAAGTGCAACATAGGTGGCAATATGGCAGATATGCTTGGGTAGCAAGCATAAACTGCCACTGGCAATCACTTACAGACCGTAAGAGATAAGTGCTTATGGTCCGTAAGGACCTTAAGCGCGCAGATCATTCAAACATGCTTGCGAACCGTAAGGGGTTAGCCTTTGTGGTTCGTATAGAACCACTAGGATTTGAATTTTGAGAATTTTACAAGTTTAGTCCTTGGACTTTACATCTTTGGCCATTTGGCACTTTTAGTCCCTCTCCTTCCTCGTAGTTGGGATTAGTCGGAGATCCGGGACCTGTTTTAGTTAATGCTCAATAAAATTTCTCTCTCCTTCCGAGATTCGGAATTAGCCGGAGATTCAAAACACGTTTCAATGAACGTTCAGTGTAGGTCCTTCCTCCTTCCACATAATCGGGATTAGTTGGAGGTTCTTCCTCTACGTAGTTGGGATTAGTTGGAGAATTGGACATGTGTCGTCACATAATTGGACAGAATTTTTGGGGTGTTACATACAAACCTTTTGACGGCTTCTAGTGACTCGAAGGTTATCGCGAATTTGCACGATTTTGTTAGTGTTTTTTTTATTAGTTCAGGACCAGCGATTTGAGCTTCACCGAATTCGTTCCAACAGATAGGGAAGCGACATTTACGACTAAAGAGTGCTTGGAATAGGGCCATGTCAATACTCGCATGATAGTTATTATTGTGTGAGAATTCAATCAATGAAAGATGTGAATCCCAGTTTCCACCAAAATCGATGACACAAGCTTTAAGCATATCGTCAAGGGTTTGGATAGTTCTTTCAGTTTGACCATCGGTTTAAGGGTGATAGGCAATGTTAAGGTTTAGTAAGTACCCAAGGCAGAATGTATAGATTCCAAAAAATGAGGGGTGAAACGACTGTCACGATCTAAGATTATGTTTATAGGCACACCATGACGACTTACAACTTCGTCAATGTAGATTTTTGCTAAGTTCTCAATTGTAAAGGTTTCACGATTCGATAGGAAATAAGCTGATTTAGTTAAGCAATCAATAATCACCAAAATGCTACTGTGATCTCGAGATGTGTGTGGGAGCTTGGTAATGAGATCCATAGCTATATTTTCACACTTTCATATAGGAATTTATAGTTTTTCAAGCAAACGAGATGGATGTTGGTGTTCCGCTTCAAGTTCCAAGCAAGTAAGATATTTAGCCACGTAGAGGGCAATGCATTTTCATGCCAGGCCACCAATAGTGATAACGAAGTTCCTTGTACATTTTGTCTGCGCCAAAATGAATGAAATAACGAGACTTGTGGGTTTCGTTCATAATGGAGATGCGAAGTTCATCACAACAAAGAACCCAAACTTGACTCAGATAGTAGAGTAGCCCATTAGGTTTAGATTCTAGCCGGAGTTCGGTACCACATGAGATTTCATCATGCATGTTGCCTTGAGTGACAGAGGTATGTTGGGCTTGAAGAATGGGGGCTTGGATATCGGTTTGGATCTTAATGGTATGAAGGTTGGCCAAAGTAAAGTATTCCGGCGAGATCGCATAAGAAGAAGCTGAGAGAATTGAGGGAAGAATTGAGTTTGTGCGAGTTGGAATGAGGTCTGAGGTCCTCTATTTATACTCAATTTAGGCGATAAACTGATAAGAACATGAGTTTGGATTTTCAGAGGTAGTGACTTACAACTTCGTCAATGTAGATTTTTGCTAAGTTCTCAATTGTAAAGGTTTCACGATTCGATAGGAAATAAGCTGATTTAGTTAAGCAATCAATAATCACCAAAATGCTACTGTGATCTCGAGATGTGTGTGGGAGCTTGGTAATGAGATCCATAGCTATATTTTCACACTTTCATATAGGAATTTATAGTTTTTCAAGCAAACGAGATGGATGTTGGTGTTCCGCTTCAAGTTTCAAGCAAGTAAGATATTTAGCCACGTAGAGGGCAATGCATTTTCATGCCAGGCCACCAATAGTGATAACGAAGTTCCTTGTACATTTTGTCTGCGCCAAAATGAATGAAATAACGAGACTTGTGGGTTTCGTTCATAATGGAGATGCGAAGTTCATCACAACAAAGAACCCAAACTTGACTCAGATAGTAGAGTAGCCCATTAGGTTTAGATTCTAGCCGGAGTTCGGTACCACATGAGATTTCATCATGCATGTTGCCTTGAGTGACAGAGGTATGTTGGGCTTGAAGAATGGGGGCTTGGATATCGGTTTGGATCTTAATGGTATGAAGGTTGGCCAAAGTAAAGTATTCCGGCGAGATCGCATAAGAAGAAGCTGAGAGAATTGAGGGAAGAATTGAGTTTGTGCGAGTTGGAATGAGGTCTGAGGTCCTCTATTTATACTCAATTTAGGCGATAAACTGATAAGAACATGAGTTTGGATTTTCAGAGGTAGTGGAGTTATCAGATACATGTTAAATGCAACGGAAAACGGGATAAAGCATTTGTATTAGGTTAAGATTAAGTGGAGATAAGGATTATAATTTAACACAAACGGTCCCTGCGGATTTTAATTATTTTAAAACAGGTTCAAAACTTAAATTCCTTTTGTTTTAACTTTACAAGTGTGGTAACTTTGCTCCTTTACAATAAAAACTTATTTCTTCTATAACTTTATAAAATCTTTTATAACATTTTTGGAAATTATTAATGATTAAACCATTAATAAAATATATATTTGTTTTTAAGAAAATTTATTATTTATTTAATACAAAATTCAATAAGATAAAAAGAAAAATCCAGAACATTTTTATTGATAAAATAACAGGTACAAGTACAATGACATAATCAAAAATGAAAAAGTCATGTTATTACACTTAACAAAGCTTAAGATACAATATATAAAAAAAAACCAATATTGCTAATTAATAATATATAAATAATCCATAACGTCTTCGTCCTTAAAATCGCATTATGGGCACCAACAAGTACTCCACATAGTATAGCTGCAAAATAGAGACAATGTTTTGATGACATGAGAATATCACTTGATTTATTTTACAAATCAATTATTTTATTTTGTTATATATATTATATACTTTTAAAAAAAGAAGAAGTTATATTATGATAATAAAATTTATAGAATCCAAGTGATTACCTTCCACAAAAAATGATAGAAAGATTCAATGGCTTCATTGTTTTCCAGATCAACCAAGTTTGCATTTCTCCAAAGTATAAAACCGAGAATGCCATGACTGATTACCTATTTACCACAAGTAGAGGTCACATGAGTAATGTTTATTTATATATATTATACTAGATTAGATACCCGTGTTATAAAGATGTGTGTATCATATCCTAAAAATTCTTCTTCGATTAATGGCAAGATCTGACATATAATTTAGACTCATATCTTTATTTGTTTCGATTATCTTTCTAAGTTCAAATAGGAGTCTTAGGCATTAGTATAAATAACTGTTTTGTTTTAACCTGAAAAAAACAAATACTGGAAAAAACAAATACCGGAAGTAATCCATCACATGATGAATGCATGACATCATTTGGGGCATAGTAACTAATTATTTCATAAGTGACGTTACTGGAAATATATGAGTACCATTAATGACCGGATCCAAGTATGCGGAGATGATAACCCTATTACTATAGCCATGCTGCATGCCATTTCCAAAAGCCATACGCAAATCCAAAACATCTACAAAATTAAATGTGTAACTTGAAGGTTTTATTTCTTATTAAGTGATACCATAAACTTATGATATATAGATAGATATATTGTTTGGAGCTTACTCGTTTTTGCCCAAATTGCAAAGCAAATGAGTTAACCCCATGACTCTTATCTCCCTCGACATCAGGAATGTCCTGTTGAAATCAAACAAGTGAAACTGATAATCAAGAACCAATCAACCTAAGCACACCAATCAGACATGTTCCAAACACGAGGGACAGTTTTTATAATAATTCGACAAATGAAAAATTATAATCGAAAAGCACAAACAAAAACAAAGACCTACGGGTTTATATATTACCCTTAGACCACCCGTAGTGGAAAGGTGAAGTGGCGTGAAGCTGCCACTTAACGCCCAAAATGCCCCGCACACCACACTCTAGGTGTGATTCGATAAAAAAAGGCTAGACGTGCTTATGAAAAGCCTCCTCAACTTTGAAATGGTCAATAAGAAATTTTCAACTCATCCATAATAATATTATTTGTTTTATTTTTTGAAAAAATAATAATTGGATAATCATTGTAAGGGAATTATGAGGCATTATATCACTACACTACTTTTGAACTTCAAGCCCTAACACATGGTTTAAACTCTTAAGCATTTAATCCGAAGTGGAGAGTTATCTTTAGAACGCTAAATATTGTGAGAACCATGAGAACGAATGAAAAAACCAACCAAAATCAATTTTTTAATGCAAACCTCATTATAATTAAAATAGAACATTAAAAAAAAGAATTTACTCTTTAAATAATTTATCTCTTCTTTCAAAATCACTCTTGATAAGTTTTTTACACATATATAAATACAACAAACTTACACATGTGTAAATGGCAAAGGTACACATGTATAAATTTTCTTTATTTACGAATACATGTAAATGTAAACACGTAAATTTAAATTATAATATTGTATTCGAATAATAATAATAAGTATTAAAAGAAATTTTGAATTTGAATTGTTTTTGATCAAGTTCTCGTGGCATTTTCATTCGTTCTCTGGTTCTCGCGATATTTAGTGTTCTCATTTAAACCATTCTCTAAATCCGAATTTAAACTAACAAATAAAATAAAATTCAAATTGTTGTGTAATAACTAGAACCTATTAGCAATGTATAGAAGGGAATGAGAGTACAAGAGATAAATTTCTTATTGATATATTTCATACAAAATACATGAGCCACTATATATAGGCTATAACATTAATACAAACATAATGTGACATAGGAGTTACAAATGTGTATAGTCACTAATAATGGATGCATTCATAACACTCTCCCTTGACTATTCACATGATGATATACTATTCTTTAATACGCTTGGTGATGTTGTCTCGTTAAAAACCTTGCTAGGAAAACCCAGTGGGACAAAACCTCAGCTAAGGGAAAAAGAGTGCAGCGCATATTGTCTCCCCCTAATACTTCTGGATCAGGTATGTTGTCTCATTAAAGAAAAAGAGTACGTACACTGTGTATATTATGGGTACGCTACTCCCCCTCAATTTTTCTTGTATATCTTGATGATGTTGAATCTAATCTTCTGTGACAATTGCTTGACTTGATATTTGGCGTAGTCTTCTTTGATTTGGGTGTTGTTGTCTACATTGTCTTCATACAGTATAGCTTGAGCTTCTCTTGATCAACTCTAATTTACATACTTCTTAAATATGCTGAAATGTTCGACCTTCATAACTTGTATCTGGATTGAGATCGAACTCTATGCGAGTCTAATATATATCAATCATAACCCAGGACGCCATATTGTTCTTGTGGAACTATCCCGTGTCTCGAGTTTGTAAATATGTCAAATAATTATTTAATGCGCTTTATAATTCTGCCTCGTTAAAAACCATGCCAGGAAAACCCAATGGGACAAAACCGTAGCTAAGGGAAAAGAGTGCACTAAGCATTATACATAATTAACAACATGATTTATGATGATGTTAAATTAGTACTTCGGGACCTATAAGATAAACTGATACTACTGGATCAGTTATGTTATCTCGTTAAAAACCTTACCAAGAAAAACCCAATGGGAAAAACTTAGTGAAGGGAAAAAGAGTGCAACATTTGAGATTAGAACTGTAATCTTACCAATACAAAGTAATATATCAGATGTCGTCTTGTTTGCAAGATACCTCAATGCTCTGATCGCAATTAAGTATGGTACTTCTTGACTAAGTAGTTCAACATCCTTTTCTTGGGGTTGATAAGAATATTTTTTTCTATGTCAAGCGATCAGACAATCGTTCATGTACTCAACGAATGAGCTTTTTCTATATAACATCTTCTAGATGTAGTCAGATTGATGAGCAAAAATAGTACATATATACTCTAAACTACAGGTCGAGGATAACTACACTTTGTAAAGGTTATTCAAAATTTTCCTCTTTAGTTTGAGAGTTCCCTCTCGATGATGTTTACATTATCACTATAAGAGTGAAATCTTGTTAAATAGATGTAGCTCATTTTATCAAAATTATACCTCTCATTTCAGAGTATAGTCGACTGTACCACATACGAGTAGTTTCCTTTAAGATTCATATATATAACACATATGGGGTTATTGTTTCGTAATGCTTTGAGCATTTTTTTAATCCTTCAGGGGTTTTCATACAGATGTCATTTGCAATTGTCTCGTACATGTATACAGTGATGACATCCATAAGTTATTTTATCTGAAGTCATTCTGAGATTGCGAGGCCACTTAAACATCTAAAGATTATCGCATCCACTACAGGGGTATACGTTTCCTCGTAATCAACTGCTGGGATTTGGGAAAAATCTTTATGTTAAAATGCGTGCCTTACATCGCAAAAACTCATTATTTACGTTTCCTTTTATTTAAAGACACCCATTTATAACCTACTGGTTTGACGTCTATGGGTGTTCGAACTGCTGGTTCGAAAACGTTTAGTTTGTCGAGCAAATTTAGTTCAACCTTAAGTCATGTAGCCATTTTGGCTATTTGTGTGCATACACTCTTGCACACTTTCTATATATGTAATCTTCTTTTTTTTTCATCGATTACATCTATTGCTATAGCATAATCAAATATATCATTTTACACGTGTTTCATTACGGTTCCATATTGTACTTATTTTGCACATAATTCATCGCGATCTCATATTTGTTTGGTACTAGAGTTTCTTTTAGAACTCCATTAGCCTCTTTTGGGGTTTTGACAACAACCTTCTTTAAGGTTTAGTATGCAACCACTTCTGGGGTTTTGTATGCAACCACTTATGGTGTTTTGTGTGCCACCTCTTTTGGGGTTACACCAACTGCGTTACTCTGCTCTTTTTGTGTTTGTGGGTTTTATCTTTTTGGAACCGATTTATCTCTCACAATTTATTAATATGATAATCATTTTGTGAGTACTTCCATTCGAGCATATAAGTTTAAGCTGGTATATGTGACTTTGTCACCTTATTTGTGTTAGTGAATGCATCTTATATTTCATTTGTTATTATTTGCAAATACACGCTCTTTCTTTTAGACTTCAGATTTGCATTGACCACTTCATGGGTCGATATATAATATGATGCATTTTTTTATGTTACCAGTCTTTCATTTTCTTGTCTCCCCCTAAGACTGGGAATATGATGTACATATCCCATTTTATATATTATGGTGGTGCTATTGGTACATAGGCTGCACAACAAAATATATAAAAAAATGGAAACTTGGTTCTCTTCAGGAGACCAGTTGTAATGGGGAGTATTTGTGATAAGCAGTTGGTTTTGAATTGATATAATCAATCGACGAATTCCTTCTCGACTACGTATGCCTCTCAATATATTTCACATTGTGCCCAACAATGGTCCCTACAATTGGGTTGTCAAAGAACAGTGTTAAACCATGTCAAAAAAACAACGTTCCATAGTGTTGGGCATATGCTACATACGGGTAGCTAAAAACTCACATGTAACCATGTATGAATGCCACAATCCACACAACTGTACATTTCAATGGTCCCATATAAGAGGGATTGTTTGTAAGAGTCTATTGTTTGGAAGGGCATAAAAATTTATTTGCCACAAAAAAAAACTAACTAGACATATGATAAGGCATTTTGGGAGCAATGTTTTTAGATTACTTAGAGGTGCTAAGGTACCGGTTAGCATGTTTGATTGTTTAGCATATCATGATGCTATTTTGATGACCTATTTGGTCATGCCATGTGGTGAACGTATAAATATTCTAGTAACTTCTGGTTACTCACCATATTTGATTTAATGGAATATTGGAAAATGAGTATCATTTCTAGTAACTTCTAATATAGTCTTCTGGCCATATTTGCTATATGATATATTTTAGATATTTCTTTTACACCATTCCAAGGTGATGACTTTTCATTCAAACATAGTGGAAACTTAATAAATTCATAGTACACATTATGAATTACAAAATTCGATTTCAGCGGGTAAACTATCGATGCTCTTCTGGAGCATTTAATATACTATTAACACGTGAAATAGTATCAATAGCGTCTCTACCACGTGAAATATTATAGTTTTAGCCTTTGTTTAGAGGGAAAACATGTACTATTCATAAGGTTTTCCATCACTAGGCTATATGTTAGCCAAAAACGCCAAGTGCGATGAACTAAAGTTTGGGTTGAATTTGAAAAATCATTACTAAAAACAAACGGGACTTTGTGTACATGTGGGAGAACTTCGGGTTCTCATCATTGATTTAGGATTCATGTGAGCATCAACACTAACTCAAATGAATTATTATCTATCAATTTAAGTAACTAACATCAGAGTAGTTTACTTAAGCTAAAGTCCACTAATTATTTTCATAGCTATTTTTCATCATTTTCATGTGAGGGCACATTTCTAATGACTATATCAATGTCTATTAATATTTGTTTAGCAACAACAAACAATTAGAAGAATAACCATACAATTAATTATGTTGACTATGCATAGCATTGTAACAAGCTGAAATATCAAATCACTAAAGCATAACAATGTTTATCTCAGCGTAGTTGTTTTGGTAACCAGCTACCAATGAAATTTGTATTAATTTATTTAGCACATTTAACTTGTCAAAACGCAATACATATAACATATATATGCTATCTAAAACAATGAGACCAACAGAAGTATTGCTAAACAAATGAAATCCATAATATCTATCAATAAGCAAGTTATATGCATGTTAATTATTCATAATTTATATGCATATCAATTACATATATAAATCACACACAATCCTGGGACATTATACGTATACATATATGTGTGTGTGAGTGTTAAAGAGATTAAGCTCATATTAATTTGCTTGTCATGTCTAGAAAAAAAATATTAAAGATCACAAGTATATCATATATACACATATTTGTCACTATAGTTTAAAACATAAACAAATGTCACTATCAACTTTCTCGATCATATAATAACATATGAATCTTTATCACTCGTAAATGAGCTTTCTTATACTAATAAATTTTGTTGCTCAAGAAAATATAACAGGCATCTTGAGAATTTTAGTGTCATGTTAATTTGCAAATAATATCTTTTACCATACAAATATTTCATAGAATCAAATCACATATTTAAATATCAAATAGCAACTAAAAGGCTTATACAATTGCAATAACAATGATATACAACAAAATTAACTAAGTAGTTGTCATATTATAACATATTATCATATAAACATGTGCATTATTGTAAATTCATTAACAGAATTGCACTAATGATTATCTTCAAATATAACTATTAGACATCACCTTTTAATACAAAATGTATTTTGGTAGTCATCATAAATTGTATAAATACTAATAACAAAAACTAATTAATGTACCAATCAAAACTCATAACCATAATAATAAAAGCACATAATGATATCAAAACTCATAACCATAATATAATAAAAGCACATAATGATATCAAAACTCATAACCATAATAATAAAAGCACATAATAATTTAGAATTTGTAATGTCTCTTTGAAACGTAATTTGTTGTATAAAATTTAGAACAACAATAAAAGGCTATTTAATTACTATTTACTAACCATAAAATATGATAAAAACAATTTATTAGAATAACAATAAAAGGCTATTTAATTACTATTTACTCATTTCGTAAATTGAAAAAAAATAGGTAAATATACATCAACATGAATTAATGATGAGGAAATCGGAATTAATTTTATAATTAATAATATTCAATCCACACTCATAAGTTATATATTAGAACTTTAATTGAATTTATGCTATATTAATTAAAACTAAATAATATATATAACTTTAAAATATATATAAATAATATAATCAACAAGTAAAAGCAAGATCATGGATATCATAATACAACTTTTCTTTTCAAGGTTTATCTATTAAACATGCATAAAAAGAATTTATCAAACTATATATCAATTTCTAAACCAAGGAATAAGCTTTCAATATAACTAGCAAATAGATAAGATTAGACTTAATAAATTAATAACAAGTATTTTCTCATCGGGTTTCTGTAACAAGTGTCCATGTATATATTAAACTTATATTTCCTATTTTTTTTTCAATACCGTGATGATCATTTATTCTAAAAAAAAAAGGTCATTGAAAATGAAAATGAAAATTATGAGTAGGATTTGAACATCCCCTGTTCAACCGACTTTCAAAAATCTCATCCTGGTTAACGATTATTCTTATCATGGTAAAATCAAGTTGAAAAGATAAGGCATATTCAACAAGAAACAATATAGGTATAAGAGTAGTACCTTATGTAGATAAACATGTATGGTGGGAAAAAAACTTTACTTGAAATAACTAAAGGAAATAGCATCTCCATCACTTTTCAATCGCCATGTCTACGAAATCCAATCTTCGTTGGAAACACCCCGGGCTACCAAAACTTTTATCAACAAAACATCATCAACGACATTGGTCAACCGAGACTTTAATCAACGATTAAAACCAATGATGATTCGAGCACTTTCGTGCTGATAACGTGTTGTGTAATAACTAGAACCTATTAGCAATGTATAGAAGGGAATGAGAGTACAAGAGATAAATTTCTTATTGATATATTTCATACAAAATACATGAGCCACTATATATAGGCTATAACATTAATACAAACATAATGTGACATAGGAGTTACAAATGTGCATAGTCACTAATAATGGATGCATTCATAACACAAATAATAATATATAATCAGCACATTATTATATTTAGATCTCATTCAAGTCAAAACTGAACCACCCTTATATCCAAGTGTTGCTATGTTTCATTATGTCCTAAATTTGACATTCCATATGTTTATCTCCAAGTGTTGCTAGGTTTCAATATGTCCTAAATTTGACATTCCATATGTATAATTATAAAGAATTACCTTAAACAAAGCGGCAACTATTGCAAAGATGCTCATGAATCCAAACACAAACATGGCATGCTTAGAAAGCAAGAGATTTCTTCCTTTTATGCACGTCTGTAACACTTCATCTTTGTTAAATTATCAATGTATCTTTATATAATGTTATTGGTAAATAAACATAAGGTATTGAACCTGAGCGTGGAGATGGAACAAGATAGGAATGATCGCTCCTTGAGATGACCAAACGGACATCGCTGCAAGTGCAGGAATGTTCTTCCATCGAAGTAATGGCATCTAGAATTATATAGCCAGATAATAATGAATTAGTAACTGGTAAATGGTATATTTATAAATACAATGGATTGTTGCTGTACTCACATGAGCAGAATACGCAGTTCCAATAGCGTACCATAAGAAGAGACCCAATTTTAAAGGCCAAGATTTAACAATGCATCCGAGACAAAAACCCTAATAAACATCGAAACACCATTACTCCAAATTCTTCATTTCATATAGCTTATCAATACTTTTTTAGGGTTAACTTGTACCAAGAAAGCATACGACGAGGTGAGTAAAATGGCGGTTCTAACGGGAAGTTCTCCTGATGCCAAAGACAAATATGGTTTGTTAACCTTGTCGATCTCGATATCTGAGAGTTGGTTTATACCCGCAACATACAAATTGGCCAAACAGCCACCAATAATCGCCTGAAAGATTTGTGTTGTATCAATATGAGTTGACAACATGAATATTGGACAAAGTTATAGAGATAATTACAACAAAGAAAAAAAAAACAGACCTGCAAAACTCCAAGGAAAAACGACGGAGTAAAATCTGAAAGATTCTGTACGGCAAGTAAAGAAATTGAACCGATGGACAATGCCTGCTCAACAAAGCACGTATCACACATCATGATAACCGACGAATAAATTCACACAATTAAACAAAATGAATGTTATAATATTTGCGTTGTAGCTCGGCTCTGAACATGAAAATAATAGGAAAAGGTAAACAACAAAAGTAAAAAAAGGTAAACGAAAAAGAAAGCGATAGGAACTTGATCAATTTCGGTGCACTCGTTATAGCAAACAAAAAACAAAAGATAAAAAATATGTTCAAAAGGTTATCCGCGCATGTTCAGTTCATTAAAAAGATTTCAAAAGTTAAAAACGATTTTTTTTGTACCGGTATCGATCCGTTATCTTCGTTATAGAAACTAATCCCAAAAAAAAAATAGATACAGGTTAGCAAATAGCAAAACACTAAACTAAAAAAAAGACTCAAAGTTAGTAAAGCCCCAATACTCACATTAGCATATGGGCACTATTCAAATTCTTTTCTTTTTATACAGAGATAATTAGATTTTTCAAAACAAAGATGTAGCAGTCTAAAATGAAGACTTTAATCCTATTATTCAAACTAAATACTAGGTTGAAAGTTAGACTTGTTGGTTAAGTTTACTTATTTATTAGCATATTTTTCTTGTTATTTGAATGTTTATAAAAGGTCACTGACATAGTATGTTTGTAGTGTCTTTTTCCTGATTATATAACAAAATCAGTTTTGTTCATAGTTTCCATACCGTTCCTTTGATCGTGTAAGCTCTTGAATACTTGTAAATAACATCCAATGTAGCTCCAAGTGATTTTCCATCCATTTGAGGACGAAAAACTTCAGGATTATTACGCGCTTCATCCGAAAATTCGGACACCGCATTCACTACAAATTTTGTTTTCTGTCTTTCATGTCGCCGAATATGGGTAACATGTTTGTAGTAACAACTCAACTTACGAATCTGTAGAGAATTCAAATTCGAGTTAACGGTTTTCCACACATCAACCCTTGAAACTTTTACGTCTCCATTACCTGCAAAAATTTAGAAATCGATCTATAGTTATCAGTAACTTATTATGCTCATCAATTGATGTGCCTTTGTAATCTATACATTAAGCGGCACAGATGAAACTAAATTATTATGTATAATATAATTGAAAAAATTGTTAGCTACAATGAAAATTATGTTAATATGCAGGTGATTCACAAATAAATTTATGTCCAATCATATGGAATGTGATGTCATCTCATAAAATCTTACGTATTTTGCATGAAAAATCTAAGTTGATATTGTTGTAATTTTAATGAGTTATGTATTTATTTATTTAATTCATTTTTTAGGTAACATCCTTATTTTATAGTTAATATTAAATTAAAATGATTAATAATAAACAGAATTAACTTTTAAAATTAAATCACATGGGTTTAGTATTTATGGCGTATGTATACTTATTAAAATTTATGAAATCATATGGGTTTAGTATTTGTGGCGTATGGGAATGTCTATTTGAGAAGAAATTTAATATGAGAAAAAAAGAAGAACATGGCATAATGGTAAAACATTAAATAGTAAATAACTCTTCCCATTAATTATATCATCTCTCATTAATAAAGCAAAAAACATTTTATCCTATACATTTCAAAATTTATCTTACATATATCTAAACTTATCATACAAATTTAAAAAATTATCATACACATTTAAAAATTTATCCTACACATACTAAAATCTATCGTACACATGTCGAAAATTGTCTTTCACCATAAATTATTTATCTTGAAATAGTATATTTAAAAGTGAGTTACAATTATAAATTTACCTATATGCCTTTATTAATAACATTAAATACACATATTTAATGAAGTAAAATGGAGCATTTCTATTGGCTTAAAACTTCTTCTTTTTTTTCTTACAAAATTTTTTCTTCTCATTTGAACCCTCCACTTGTGGCGTATGTATATTTATTAGAAGTCTATAATTAATTGAAAAGTTCGACTTGAAACAGTCCAAAAGATCCTACTACGATTAATAAATACAAAATTGCGCTACGATGTAGGTTCAACCGTATTAACACTCCATGAGATCCGACTACAATTGATTTCTCAAACAACTTTGTAAATATCAAAAGGGTTGGAAATGTACTTGCTCATTATTTTCTCTTAAAAGATAATTGCATATATATATATATATACACACACGCTTAAATCACATTAAAAAAACCGGTCCCCAGCGCGAAGAATCAATTCTAGTTCAATTAAAATGAGAAGTGATGGAATGATTATTGATCAAATTAAGTTTTAGAAGAATGATGAGCCCTTACCGCAAGAGACTACTGTTGGAACCAATGGCGATTTTGAATATGAAGAAGTATTTAGAGCTGATACAATCTGCATGGAGTTCATATTTTCTTGAAGTAAAACTAATCCACGAGAAGTGCAAAAACTTGGCTGTTACCTATATATTAAAAAGGCAAGTGAATTAACAGTATAATAAATAAATATTAAAAAGATAGGTGAATGAAAAGCAATAAAAATAGAAATTAATGAATAGTATCGGGTGCCGATAACAGTATCAAATTTATCAAACTGGGTATATTTTCGGTATCCGTTCGGCACCGGTATTCATCGGGTTTTACCCTCAAATACCGATGCCGTACCAGTACCAACCATATCAAGCCGTACTGTACCAGATATATTCGGTACCGGTACCCACTTTTGAGGATTTCGGTAACGGTATTTTCGGTACCGGTTGGTACCTAGCTCATCAAATCCTGTAGCAACGTAGCAATGCAAGTAATTGCACAGTTTAGATTACTTTTTATACACACAGTAAGTAACATGTATTTCGTTAGAATGAGGTTTTATATACACAACAACTTATTTTGCTTTATATTTTGTCTTTTTACGTAACGAATAAATTGTAGCATGTAAAATTAACTTGGATATTTAGATTATTGATGTGCAAATCGTATCAAATCCTGTAATCAAACCGGTATCGTATCGGTACCAAATTTACTATACCAAATCATTTTCGGTACCAATTTGGTACCCACCTTTTGGCGTTTTCAGAATCGTTACTTTCGGTTCGACATCGGTCTAGCACCATACCTATATTTATTGATTTTTACCTTCAAATACCATACTGTATTGTACCGAGCATTTTCGGTGCTGGTACCTAATTTTGATGATTTTCCGGATCGGTACTTGTGGTGCCATTACCGGTACCGAGCTCATCCATATTTTAACGTGTTGGCACCGTAATAACTGAAATGAAAACAACCGAATTTCCAACGTGTAGGAGTGTGGGTCCTATTATTATATATTAGGTTATTTAAAATCGTTTTTTAGGACGGATTGACTATCCTTTTCACGACATTTTTATTTATGTTTTGATATTCGGTATTTGCTTGCCGTTACTGATACACGTTCTATAGTCACTGGGTCCTCGCCGCAATGTGCGGACGGAAATTTAACTACTTTATAGTGAAAAGTGCTGCTCAAAACAAAATTTGTAGTGAAAAGTCAACAATAGTTTCATGTAGGGCAAACCCAGTTTATTTGGTCAAATATGGAGGTTTGTCTCGATACAAAACATTCACTTTTCATTTTCAAGTATGACCACACGTAATTTATTACGAAAACCAGTTTTCTTTGCTCAATATCGACGGCTTCACTGAATTTAGGTCATATTTTTTTTTTTTTGGCAAATGATGAGAACTAGTGAAATTTCCCGCGCTACGCGGCGGGGAATTCGAACGTTATCGATGTGTTTCATTTTGTAACTGGATGAGCACGGTACCTGTTCGGTACCGAACCGGTATCAAAAGTAACGGTATCTAAAAACGGGGAAAAGTGGTACCGGTAGCGAATACACCGGTTCGGTACCGGTACCGAAAAGGTATTAGTACTTACCGGTGTTTTACCCGTAAATACCGGTACCGTACCAGTTGGCTATAAAAATTAATTTCCCGCACTACGCGGCGGGGAATTCGAACGTTATCGATTCGTTTAGTTATGTAATGGGATGAGCACGGTACCTGTTCGGTACCGAAAGTACCGGTATTGAAAAAGGGGGGGAAAGTGGTACCGGTACCGAATACACCGGTTCGGTACCGGTACTGATACGGTTATAGGTACTTACCAGTGTTTTACCTGTAAATACCGGTACCGTACTGGTACCGAAAAACGAGGAAAACGGAAACCGGTACCGGTATCGAATATACCCGGTATGGTTCGGTACCCGAAACCAAATGTTCATCTCTAATCTACGCTACACTGTAGGAAGATGAAGGTTTGTTAAAAAGGTTTTTGTTTTAAGTATTTGGCAACAGGTAATAAAAATTTTCTTTCCAATCAAAAGGCTTCGAACCCAAGACACTCACTATATTTGAATGTTCATACAATCAACTTAATTGCGAAATTTTTTCTTTTTTAGTTGTGGGCAAAAGCATCATTTTATTTTGAACTAGGGTAAAAACGTAATTTTGAACTGACTGCAAAATCGTAATTTTAAAGCGGTGATAAAATCGAAAATTGGTTGGGCCAATAGGGGAGTTCTAGGCATCTACCTGGCACTACTCCTCCATCTTGTGTCTGTAGTTATACACTGGTGGGAAAATCGTAATTTGACTGGGAAAACAATGAAAAACGATGACAAAAATGTAAATTAAAATTGATGGCAAAATCGTAATTTACCTGGGAGGAAGAAAACAAAACTAATGGCAAAACTCTAAATTTAAACGGGGCAAAATTGTAATTTTTCACCGGGGGCAATTATTTTAAATTGGAGGTAAAATCCTAATTTTAAACTGATGATAAAAACGTAATTTTAAAGCGGGACACAATCGTAAATTGGTTTGGCCAAGAAGACAAAAAAAAGTCAAAAAGCAAAAATAAAAAAAGAATATAGCACTGTTCATGCGATTTTCAAAATGTAATAGAGTTAATATAAACACTGATCAAATCAATTTCATCAAAATAAACATTTGAAGCGTTCAAATTTAGAGAACACACGAAAATCCATTCACTTCATAACCTAACACTTGTCAGTTGTCCCAAACGTCTAAAAAAATAGATTCCAAAATCATGGTTGGCTCACCCTGAGATCCAACAAAAACAACCATGTGGTAAAGAGTAAATAGAGACTCTATATTTGTTGATGCAAAAACAACCATGTGGTAAAGAGTAAACAAAGACTCTATATATGTTGATGCATCTAAATTTAAACTCTACAAAGCGAATCACATAAAGAATCTATGGAATTTAGACTATACATTTGAACTTAGCCACTTCAGTACATTCCATAGACTCTTCATTGTTCAATTGTAGAGTCTAAATTTAGACGTATCTACAAATATAGAGTATATAATAGTCTTTTCTTATTTTATTATCCCTACGATTTTGAATCGTGCATGACTTTTTTCATACGCTAATGTTAAAAAAATACAAAGTTGCAACCAGTCAACACTATACTTGCACACATTTGATTGGTGTAGTGCTTTACTTTTTTATTATTTTTTCTTAACCTGGTCTTCATGGCAACCCAAAGTTGCAACCAGCCAACACTATACTTGCACACATTTGATTGGTGTAGTGCTTTAGTTTTTCTTTTTTATTATTTTTTCTTAACCTGGTCTTCATGGCAATCCAAAGTTGCTACCAGTCAACACTATACTTGCACACATTTGATTGGTGTAGTGCTTTAGTTTTTCTTTTTTATTATTTTTTCTTAACCTGGTCTTCATGCAACCCAAAGTTGCTACCAGTCAACACTATACTTGCACACATTTGATTGGTGTAGTGCTTTAGTTTTTCTTTTTTATTATTTTTTTCTTAACCTGGTCTTCATGGCAACCCAAAGTTGCTACCAGTCAACACTATACTTGCACACATTTGATTGGTGTAGTGCTTTAGTTTTTCTTTTTTATTATTTTTTCTTAACCTGGTCTTCATGGCAACCCAAAGTTGCAACCAGTCAACACTATATTTGCACACATTTGATTGGTGTAGTGTTTTAGTTTTTCTTTTTTATTATTTTTTCTTAATCACTAATTCCCCCAATAAGTTAATTACTCAAATAATTTGTAATACTTAAACTTAAAAAAAAATAACAAAATATATTGTATTTCTTAATTATTTTTTAAACATTCCGGTATAAATATTTTAAAAAACAGAATTCGTTCTAACATATATATTTTTAGTATAAAATAAATATATTGACATTTTATCTTTTATTTTTATTTAAAATAAAGAACTTTTCTTTGTTTTAAAATTAAGAAAAAAATATGTTTGGTACGTGCCCATATTTTATTGGTTTGCTAGATTTTTTATAAAATAAACTAAAACTATAAATCAATTTTATATAATAGAAAAATGGTTTAGGTTAGTTTATTAATGCGTGTGAAATTTTAGTTGGGGTGGGTTGTATAGGTGGAAGAGATAGAAAATAGTTTTTTATTGAAAAGTTAGTCTGAATTGGATTGTGGATGTGGAGAGTCTAAGACTAAGCGGTATGGGGGCCGGCTTAGGCCCGGCGCCGGTCCCTGTTGGGTCTAAAACGTGTAGTCTAATGTTATCAACTAATCAAGTCAACAAAGTCAACGCCAATAAGTCAAAGTCATCACGCAAGTCGACACGAGAAGATCGAAGAAAGAATTGGCATGTGGAAGATCGAGATTTGATAGTTATATTGATTTGGATAATTAAATATATTTTGTTTTAGACAAAATATATTTATTATCTTATTTAATTAGTTTTCATCTTTATTACTAGTTTTGTCAAGTTATTATCTTTAGGGTCCTAAATGTAATTAGCCAAAATTGTTTAGGCTATATATAGAAAGAGATGATTAGGGTTTTAAAAAACACACACTTTTAGAAAGATTTGGGGGCTAATTTGTTATTTGTATTCATCACTTGCAAATCATTCAAGGTTTTTAAAACATTATTTTGAGTGTGTTCATCTTTGATTCTTATACAAAATCAGATTTCTAGCTCGTTTTGATCCTACAATTTGGTATTAGAGCTTGGTACTCGAATTTGGGATTCAACAATCTCCAAATTCATCATAAAAAATCTGATTTTGATTTAAAAAGTTTTGAAACTTTTGGGGTTTTTGATTTTATTCAAATTTTTCTTCAAAAATCTTGTTTTTAAAAGGTTTAAATTATGTGTTTGCTGATTGGGAGTTGAGACTAGCATTAGTTGAAAGATTCATAGTGATTTCTATCATTTAAAGTGGTTTCAGCTCAAATCAGTAGGTTTTACTTTTTAGATGAGTTTTTGAAGTTTCTGGGCGATTTTTTTTATGAATACAGCGATTTTATTTTGAATATAGCGTTTTTATTGAAAGATCCGGCAAATTTGTGTTTTCCGGTAACTTTCCGGCGAAATTAACTTTTCCGGCGAATTTAAATTTTGAACGCGAGTTCTCCGGCGTATTTGGCAAATACGCTGGTAAGTCACATATTTCCAGGGTCGTTATTCTGACCATTTTTTTTGCCAGCATAATCTTTTTTTCACATTCATCCAGAAAGCACTAGAGCCTCAATCATTTTATTAACACCACTTCATCGTGAACAACCGATCCGAACAGATCTGCCGTTAGCGGCGCGAGAAACGATAAACGGAGTAGCTCTCCGCTGTCACACTATCGTTGACTACCCTTTCTACCACCACAGCCACCCTCTTCAACCACCATCGTATTGACATCACCATGAGCCACCGCCTGTTGTCACCACCGGATACTACATCTGACCTTCACCAGGCGCACCTCTAAACACCGTTTAACCACCTTCAACCGTACACCACCACTGAAGCACTCATACAACATCCGATACCCCTCTAGTTGTATTCTAAAAGAAAGGAGTTGTTTTGAAGATTGAGAGAGAGGAGTAGCAGAAGAGGAAGAGCGGCTGGGACTAAAACTTATTTGGGCCGGGTATCTTTTAAGAAAACGGTTGGGGCTGTTGACTTTGTTAAAACTTGGATCAAGATTCTAATTTACGTTGGGCCAGATATGTATTAATTAGCTAATGGTAGTGGGCCAGGTCTCTATCAATTTTAAATGCTTTAGTGGTCCGGGTATCTATCAATCTTAAACACTGGCATTTGATGATATCTAACAATATATTTGAAAAGTTAAATGCTGGCATCGAGGGTTACATTTGAAAACAAAAAAATGATTTATTACAACATATTTAGATATATAACAATTTTTTTTCTTTGAACACTAATTTGTTTTAAATCAAAAAGGGTCCTCAAATTTAAGCTTTCTCGATCAAGGACCTTTCCTTTCACGTCAACCTGAGAGTTTCGGAAAGAAAAAAGACCGTGGTGCAAGGTATTATTATGATTGCTTGTTGGAGTCTGTGGCGGGCCAGGAATAATCTCAAGTTTTCAAACTCTCCGGTGTTAATAGATAGTATTTTGAGTGAAGTTAAGGCGTTGAGCCATTTTTGGTTTTCTAAGAGATCTAGGTTCAAAGAGGTAGATTGGAAAGACTGGATTTCTTTTGTAAATATGTAGGGTGTTTGGTTTGTTGTGTTTTGTCGGCCCAATTCGAGTCGGCGGTTTGTTAATGAAGTATACGTTTCAAAAAAAAAAAAATTCAAAAAGGGTCGGGTCTTAAAATTTTTATTTGTGGGCTTAAAATTTTGATTAGTTTCGGGCCGGGAGTTTTAAGCTATTTTTAGGCCTTTTCAAGTTGATACTTTTCGGGTTGATACGGGGTTATTTTCAAAGTAATTTAACCCGGGTTTTGAGCGGATACAATTTGTTTTGGATTTAAAACAATGTTTCAAAATCAGTTAACTCGCATTACACAAGTTGAATATGAAACAGGAACCGCAACCCGACCTCCAAAGTTGAAAGAATCAGCCAATTTCAGCAGTTGGAAAAACCAAATCAAGTACTTTTTCGAATACACAGACTATAACCAATGGATCTCAATCACCGTCGGACCTCACGTCCCAATGACAGTTCGTGATGATATGAGGGTGGTCAACAATGATCCGTCGACCTATACAAATAAAGACAAGGAGTTGATTCAACGTGACCGTCGGGCTCACGCTACTTTGAAAATGGCCTTATCAATGAACGACTACAACATGTTTGAAGAATACATGACAGCAAATGAACTATGGTTGGCGTTGATTGATTTCTATGAAGGGAACGGAGAAATGATTCAGAAAAAGAGAGACATGGTCCAAAAGGAATATGACATGTTCGACGGTATACGGGGGGAAAGCCTATTGTCACGGCCCCCGACCCGGTTTGACCCGTTTCAGGAGCCGCGGGACAGAAATCCCGTGGTATTTAATTAATTGAGTTTGACAGCGGAAGTTTTTCATCAGGATCTTTTAAAATGTAAATATTTCCCGATTATTTTATTTCACAATTCGGGATAAAACCCGGTAATTTACAATAGTTTGATTTCATGAAGAAATCTTTTATTTTTACAAAACATGTTTCTTTATTTTATACCGAGCCACTTCCTTGAGCTTGTAGTGCTATATGGCACTTTTCCTAGATCATAACAGATCACCTGAAACATGTTTGAAAAAGGTTTTGTCAGCGGGAAATACTGAGTGAATCATTCTATTTTGCATAATGATGCATAGTTATTAATTACAGCATAAGAGCGATTACAATGGCTTCTATCTTATTTTTATCTGGCATTCTGTCACAATGGTGACATGTCACAATGGTGACGATGGTCATACCACTATTTAGATCAATGAACCTAAATAGTGATGATTATCTCTGTAGGTCAATGAACCTAACAGTGATTATCCCGAGTAGGTCAATGAACCTAACTGGGGAAAATTAGTAATGTGCACAATACCCCACTAACCAGTAATTCAAGATATCCACGACTTAGTCCCTGTAATTATAACCTTGAAAATAATTTGAGGTATTGTAAAATAATTTGATAAAAAGAGAATGACTCACATTGCAGATTTATACGGGCAGAGTTTAGCCTACTGATTAGCCTTTTTAACCTAAATTTAATAACAGGCACACAATTCGGGGTTAGTAATCAATACAGCCTTTACGATAACTCACGAGATCAACCATCACAACGAGTGACAAAGTGATATGCTTAACATCTGTCAAATTAACGACTAATGACAAAGCATCACCCTAATGTGGGCAGCACTTAAACACCCATTGAATACATTGATCGATCGGAAAATGAATCGTAGCAGCGATCGTGCTAATACCCTGATTGCGGCGTCGATTAGTGAATCGTGTGTGTTAATTATGATAAACAGACAATATCTCAACGTAGAATTGGAATTCTAACGTCGTTTCAACTCCCAGAATCAAGTCCCAAGCTCCTGTATTTATAGGTGAATTTTGTCATTGTCGCGGCCCGCGTGACATTTAAACTTATCATTACGCGGCCCGCGTAGAAACAATTTTCATGTATAGGGTTGCCGCGTGTGGGACTAGCTCAGCTGAGTCGACGATTTCTGAAAATTCGAATTGGACAGCTATTTATGTGGATAAACATAACTAGGAAATACCCCCCCGTAGTTTTAGGGGCCCTGATCCTGATTCTGATTTTTCTGAAAATCTTAGGGTTTGTGCAGAATCACTTGGGTTTCTTAATTAGGGTTTCCTATTGATCAATTAAAGTAATAATTAGTACTTTTTGATGAGAGTTGTTACATTCTCCCCACCTTAAGAAAAAATCTCGTCCTCGAGATTTACCGAAATAAATGAGGATACTTTCGCTTCATTTCTGATTCCAGCTCCCAAGTGTATTCAGCTCCTTTCTTTGAATCCCATCTAATTTTGACTAAAACTTAGTCGTTTATATTTGAGAAACTTGATCTTTCGATCCTCAATTTGAAGTGGTTTCTCAACAAATTTCAGCTTTGCGTTTATCTCTATATCTTGCAGAGGTACTACCAGTGATTCATTTGATAAACATTTCTTGAGATTGGATACATGAAATGCATCATGTACTCCAGTTAACTCTCCTTGTAGTTGTAAACAATAAACAACTGGTCCTATATGTTGGATCACTGGAAGTGGTACTATTTACTTTGTACTTAGCTCTCCTTTCTTACCGAATCTAACAATTCGGTTCCACGGAAATATTTTCAATAACATTTTGTCTCCAACTCGAACTCCAACGGCTTTCATTTATTATCTATATAACTTTTCTGACTATCTCTAGCCGTTTTCAGCCTTTCCCTCGTGATACGGAATATCACAGTCGTAGTCATTTAGGATTTTCATCCATCTCCTTTGCTTCATGTTTAACTCTTTTTGCCTAAATATATATCTTAAACTTTTATGATCTGTATAAACAGTAACTTACTTTCATACAGATAATGTCTCCAAATCTTAAGGGCAACAATTATGATTCCTATTTCTAAGTTATGAGTGGTCTAGTTTTCTTCGTGCTTTTTCAATTGCCTTGATGCATACGCAAACCTTTTTGCGTTGCATTAACACACTCCAAATCCTAGCTTTGAAGCATTACCGTATACTTTAAAATTTTCTGTTCCTTCTGGTAAGGCAATTTGTTTTAAGATCCTAAAGGCTTCTTCTTGTTTATATCCTTATTCAAACTTAACTATTTTACAGATTAGCTTGGTTAATGGAATAACTATCTTGGAGAAATCCTTAATAAATCTTTTATAATATCCAGCTAATCCTACAAATTCTTAATTTCCTTTGCGGATTGCGGAACCTTTCATTTGGTAATTGCTGCTATTTTAGCAGAATCTATGTAAATACCTTCATGATTCATCATATGACTTAAAATTATACTTCTGACAGCCAAAATTCATACTTCGAAAAATTTGGCGTAAAGCTTTTCTTTTCTTTAACAGAGTTAAGAGTATATGCAAATGCTGACAATGTTCGTCCTGACTTTTTGAATAAATAAGTATATCATCTATGAAGATAATTACAAATTTATCCAAATACGGTTTACAGATCATATTCATCATGTCCATGAATGCTGCAGGTGCATTCGTTAATCCGAAGGGCATGACTGTAAACTCGTAATGACCATACCTAGTCTTGAAAACAGTTTTAGGTATGTCTTCCTCTTGTACTTTCAATTGATGATATCCGGAACATAAGGCGATCTTAGGAAAATATCTATTTCCCTGGAATTTGATTGAATAGATCATCAATTCTAGGTAATAGGTATTGATTCTTAATTGTAACCTTATTCGATTCCCTATAATCAATACACTTTCTCATCGAATCATCCTTTTTCTTAACAATCAACACTGTGTTAACCTTGGCTATTGGTATAATTCCTGGAATTAGATGAATCCTAAATTCTATCTCCCTATCTGGTGATAATCCAGGTAAATTTTCTGGAAATACATCTGGGTATTCTGAAATTACAGAAATTTCCTTAATTTCTTTATCTTTAGTATTGATGATTACTGAAATCATGTATACTTTTCCTTGCTTTATAATTAGCAACTTTCTTTACTGATATGAACTTAATGGGCTTACTTGGTTTATTTCCTATAATCATAATTACTTCTCCGGTGGTTGATTGAATTTCTAAGAAATTCTGATCATAGATAATTCGAGCATGATTGTTTAACACAACATCGAATTCAACTAATTTCATAGATAATAGGATTGTAGAAAACTTATAACTTATTTCTATGTTCTGCATAACCTTATTTATTTTAACTGAATTCCCATCTGCCAATTCTACTGTAGAAATTTATCTAATGCTGGTTAACGGTAAGTTAAGAGTTTGGCAGAGTAAAGTATTTCTAAAACTTTGGTTTGCACCAGAGTCAAATAATACTTTTGTGTAAACATTGTGAACTAAGAACGTACCGGCTATCACATCTGGAATCATCTCGGCTTCTTGAGTAGTCAGCTGGAAGGCTCTTACATTCCTTTTTGCTCCTTCTGCTGGTTTGGCTTGATTGTCAAACGGTTTATTTAGTTTTGGACAATTTGGCCTAAGATGTCCAGTTTCTCCACAGTTGTAGCAAACTGAAAATTTCTTCCTCCTACAGTCTTCTTCTTGATGCCCCGGAATTTTGCAAAAATTGCAATATCTTTTGCATCTTCCAAAATGCTTCCTTTTGCAGAAATTGCAAAATGTACTAGTAGAAGATTGCCCATTCCCTCCTTTCTTGAAATTGTTATGGTTACCTGAACGGAATTCTTGGGTAATCTTTTGGGCTACTTCCTTCCTTCTATTTTCTTCTCTTGTCCGTACTAGTTCGTCAGTCAGAGTATTGGCTAAATCTACCGCATCATCAATCGTACGAGGTTTCGCAGCCTTGACGATATTACGGATTTCGGAAATCAATCCCCAAATATAACGGGAAATAAGTACCGGCTCTGACGAAGCCAGCGTTGGTACCACTCTAGCATATTCAAAGAATGTAGAAGTATACCCTCGACAATCTACATCCACCATCCGATGGGTTAAAAACTTATTTGTCATTTGTTCCTTTTCATACTCGGGACAGAATTTTCTTTCTACAAAGCTCTTAAATTCTTCCCAGTTCATAGCATACGCAATCCTTCTTCCTTTTGCCTGTAACACTGTGTTCCACCATTCTAGCGCCCCTTCTTTGAAAAGATTTGACGCATACATGACCTGATCATCCTGAGCACATTTACTTATGGCAATTACTGCCTCGGTTTTCTCTAACCAACGCAGTGCCGCAGTCGCTCCTTCATTGCCTGCAAACTCAGTGGGTTTACAAGCAAGAAATTCTTTGTAAGTGCAACCAGGCGTTGCAACTTTCCTTTTCTTAGGGAGCGGAGCTTGCCGTGGTTCATTATCATGATTAACATGATTATTGCCTCCGTTTACACTATTACTAAAATTATCTTCAGAAATACGTTTACTAGGAACAATTTGTTGCGGTTCGATTGGATTTTTAATAGCAGCAACGATTGATGGAATAGCATTGGCTATCCCTTGAGCAACTATTCCTGGAATAGCGTTGGCTATCCCTTGAGCAACGATATTTTCTATATCTTGCCTAGTCATATATTGATCCCCCGGTTGTTGCTCAGATTGATTAACCTCATTAACTGGTTCATTATTAGCGTTTTCCATCTGATAACTAATTTATAGATAAATAATCAGTATAAAAGAAATAATCCAATGTCACAATTAATTGCACATAATCACGTAAACAAATATATAACAAAATTGTAATTTTTTTTCTAATATTTCATTTGTTGTATAGATTATATCATGCTTCTATATACAACCGTTTTATTATTTATTTTACACAAACTGATTTTACTATTACTATTACACGATCACAGTTTCATAATCCCCTATCCTTTGTCAGGTGATGTTCTAGTAACGGCGTTCATTCTCATCGTATTTCCAGGAGATCTGTCCCAAAATCTCTTGAATCCTATTCCCAGCATCCATTAATTCTTTGTTAAAATAACGGAGTTCAGCCATATTCTCGTTACTCATTGGTGAATTTGGTAAAGGTTCTGGATTGAACTTAGGAAAAAGCCTATAGGGATGGTTTTGTAACAGTATTTCATTAGTCACCCATTCGTCTATTTGCGAGTGGATTGAAAGGTTTGAAATAGCTGGTTCTAAATTCATTGGTAGTTGTGTTTCAAGAGAATGAATACAATCATTTTCATTAACAGGCTCAATAGTATCATCGGTTGCCATTATAAAATCTAGTTCTTCTTGAGATGGTAACTCTTCAATTTGCCTAGAGCTTTCCCCAATTTCCATTTTCTTTTTCTTAAGTTTCTCGAGAGGTAAAGCGTTGAATTCTATAGGTTCTTCTATGTCTGGAATATATCTATTGAAATGTCTGGAAACCTCTATTCTTACCGGATAGAGATTTAAATTCTGAAGGGCGTCAGACAAGTCACTCATGCTGTTATATAAAATACACACAATTACTAAATTAAAATTTATATCAAATTTCATAGAAAACTTTTAAATATTATTTCATATTGGGTAACTATGAAACAACCGAATATAAAAACATATTAGGTTTTATTTATGAATTTATTTATTTACTGAATACGGTTTATAGACTGTAGATAATAAGAGTGCTAAACTTGGGTCAAATTATTTAAAAATTTGCATTAATTGCTACATTAGTTAGTATATAAAGATCTGCCCATACTGTATACAGTTAACTAGATAATAAAACATATAATCACGAAATAGCAATTAATAAAAATTAAGTATTTTCTAAATACTTAATTGGCTTAAATCAGTGGCTCGATTAGTGGCTCTGATAACACCTTTTTCTGTCACGGCCCCCGACCCGGTTTGACCCGTTTCAGGAGCCGCGGGACAAAAATCCCGTGGTATTTAATTAATTGAGTTTGACAGCGGAAGTTTTTCATCAGGATCTTTTAAAATGTAAATATTTCCCGATTATTTTATTTCACAATTCGGGATAAAACCCGGTAATTTACAATAGTTTGATTTCATGAAGAAATCTTTTATTTTTACAAAACATGTTTCTTTATTTTATACTGAGCCACTTCCTTGAGCTTGTAGTGCTATATGGCACTTTTCCTAGATCATAACAGATCACCTGAAACATGTTTGAAAAATGTTTTGTCAGCGGGAAATACTGAGTGAATCATTCTATTTTGCATAATGATGCATAGTTATTAATTACAGCATAAGAGCGATTACAATGGCTTCTATCTTATTTTTATCTGGCATTCTGTCACAATGGTGACATGTCACAATGGTGACGATGGTCATACCACTATTTAGATCAATGAACCTAAATAGTGATGATTATCTCTGTAGGTCAATGAACCTAACAGTGATTATCCCGAGTAGGTCAATGAACCTAACTGGGAGAAAATTAATAATGTGCACAATACCCCACTAACCAGTAATTCAAGATATCCACGACTTAGTCCCTGTAATTATAACCTTGAAAATAATTCGAGGTATTGTAAAATAATTTGATAAAAAGAGAATGACTCATATTGCAGATTTATACGGGCAGAGTTTAGCCTACTGATTAGCCTTTTTAACCTAAATTTAATAACAGGCACACAATTCGGGGTTAGTAATCAATACAGCCTTTACGATAACTCACGAGATCAACCATCACAACGAGTGACAAAGTGCTATGCTTAACATCTGTCGAATTAACGACTAATGACAAAGCAACACCCTAATGTGGGCAGCACTTAAACACCCATTGAGTACATTGATCGATCGGAAAATGAATCGTAGCAGCGATCGTGCTAATACCCTGATTGCGGCGTCGATTAGTGAATCGTGTGTGTTAATTATGATAAACAGACAATATCTCAGCGTAGAATTGGAATTCTAACGTCGTTTCAACTCCCAGAATCAAGTCCCAAGCTCCTGTATTTATAGGTGAATTTTGTCATTGTCGCGGCCCGCGTGACATTTAAGCTTATCATTACGCGGCCCGCGTAGAAACAATTTTCATGTATAGGGTTGCCACGTGTGGGACTAGCTCAGCTGAGTCGACGATTTCTGAAAATTCGAATTGGACAGTTATTTATGTGGATAAACATAACTAGGAAATACCCCCCCGTAGTTTTAGGGGCCCTGATCCTGATTCTGATTTTTCTGAAAATCTTAGGGTTTGTGCAGAATCACTTGGGTTTCTTAATTAGGGTTTCCTATTGGTCAATTAAAGTAATAATTAGTACTTTTTGATGAGAGTTGTTACACCTATCAGATTACATCAGGCGATTTTTAAACATGACGGCAAAAATGAAAAAGGCTGGTAATCCCATCACCAACCGCGCTGCAATCAGTAAACTTTTGAACTCACTTCCAAAAGAGTGGGGCTTAAAATGTATAAAAATTAAACAAAGCTTCTTAAACAACTGGAATCCAATCACGTTATCAGATGTGATCGATGCTCTAGAATCTTTCGAAAGAGATCAAGCCGAACATCCTCATAAATTTGTCCAATCTGCTGATGCGCACAAGAACATGACATTTGTACCCCCAACAACCTCCAACGAATCTGGCTCACAAGCTGCAAACGCGTCAAACTTCAACAATGCTTCCGCAAACTCTGAAAAGGCTCCACAATGTGATGAAAAGAATACTGTGGTCGATTGTAACACCTCGAAAAATTCAATTCCTATAATGTATTGACACATGTCATAAGCTTGAACGTGTGAAAGAATACTCTAGAGGGACTAAAGTTGACAAACAAGGAAAGTATGTGAATATAAGGGTTCAAAATGTCAACAATGGATAAATATACTTTACAATAACCCTACATAATGCTTATACCCTTAAACGAATGAATCATGGATCATACGAAGCTAACTGTGAAAGAAAGTGAGAGAATACAAACTATAGGGGTTAAATGTGTCAACATGTTTAAGTATACCTCTGAGTGACCTTTTAGCAAACCCTAAGCTTTGTAACGATTAATTATGCTCACTAGAATACATGATAAAAATTTCACCAAGTTTCGTTATCATATGAGAAAGTTATGATAAAATTCGTATACGAGGGGTTAAAGCGTCAACGTTGAAAATTATGACCTTTCGGGTAAACATAAAGTGACCAAGGACTTAACAAAGTGGGTATAAGTCTTGAAGCCCTTATAAGTCAATTTGAAAGGCTCATAATGCAAGAAATAAAGTGGAATGACCTTTCGAAGGACCAAGAGCCAAAGATGCAATAACTGAAAACATTTTAACCTGACACCAGGCCTCAGGCGGGCCGCGTAAGGATTGCCAGAACCTTACGCGGGCCGCGTGCGACCCTGATGTAGGGTAAAATACACATATTTGTCCCGTGTAAATTGTATAATGTTTGTATAGTTTTTATTTGTTTTTTATAGTTTTTAGTATTATATTACATTATTTTGTGTTGGTTCAGGTCCTGGTGCAAATGAAGCAAAAACGAACAATATGCAAATGACCAGCCAGTTGGGCAGAGCGGGATGCCAGAGACCGAAGGAAATTCGCCGCTATTTTCTTTTGGGCTGCTAAAATACCCCGTGAGGCGAAAGAAGCTGCTATATTGAAAAGACTATATTGAAAAGAGAAAAGAAAATATATAATAAAAAGGCCATCGAGTTATTTGCTGTTAAAATTGTGATCATGGACCCAAGCCCACTTTCAGATGTGAAAACCACTCCAGCCAATCGAATGCATGAAAATAGTGATGTTGGGCTTTTCATCAATCAATTAAACATGTATTGATGCACTAATGATATATAAAGAGACATATGGACGCAAAGAAATAGATATATAGATATTGACGTGGAAGAAGAGAGGCACGTGGACATCGAACAACACATCAGCCGCACATGATTTTTAATTATTCTACGGAAACATTCTGAGTGCACTTATTGGAGGGAATTTCATGGGTTTCCATAGGGTCTAAGCCCAGTGGATTAAATGAATAATGATTATGGGCCTGTTTAACAATTATAAATACATACATATACGCATGTAAGGAAAGAAATTAGGGGATTGAGGTTGGAGCCGGCTGGAGACGCACGTACACGTACAAGAACCAGCTGAACGTGACATCAGGGACGAATTGATAAGCTTCTTTTGCAAGAAATCAAGGCTACGGAATCTACGGGATCGAGCGGGAAGCTTGGAGAGCAAGGAATACACGGGTTCTTCTACTCGATTTCTTTAGTTTTCTATTTTTCTTTGTTCGTTGTCGATGAATTCTTGTTCTAGACCTTGCTTGATTGTTTTTAAAACCATGTTTAGCAGCTAAAATTTCATACTACCTAGGCTAATGACAATAGTTAAATAAAGTTTGAATCTTTATTCGATTTTTGGCGTGGTTGTGGATTTTTCTTGTATTGTAAAAGCTTCGGGAATTTAACTTGGTGCATATGCGTGCTTGACGATTATTTTATTATTGTTTATTGCTTCGTATAATCCTTGGTGACGGTCTTTATCACATAATAGGGTTGTGCTAGGGTTCTTGATTTAGGTGACGGTCTTTATCACATAATAGATCATTAATCCTTTAGGGTGAAAATTGCATAAGTAACCTTAGAAGTAATATCCGGTAATTTAATAAAATCAAGTGTTCTGCTAAACTTGTCGCTGAGAGGCTCAAGGTTATTAATAGGTCTCGGTTTGGTTATAAGTCCTTAACATTCCATTGTCTATTAAACCAAGATTAAAACCCGTAGTTGCTTTAGACGTTCGCGCTGAGAGGTAGAGCGTCTTATATAGGCACTTTCAAGAAACTAGAGGACTGAGAGGAAATCTAGAAAACCGGTGAGCGTAACAGCCTAGGTAGTGCCACAAGAATCGCCTTGAGAGTGTTTGGGGGGCTTAGTGGTGTCTTAATAGGTTTAGTATCCAAAGATCCCGGTTCCACACCACAAAATCATCGAATAGAAATCCATTCTGAGTTTAGCTTGCGTCTAGCCTAGGTAGTCTTCATTCATCACTGGTCAAAGTCTTCGTTAGAGTTCGTGTTAGTCATTTAGCTAATTTAGTTATTCATTACTTGCATTTTTAGGATTTTTAGAACCCCCCCCCCCCCCCAAATCAATAAACAAATAGTTTGAGTCGTGTCAGTCTTAGTCTTTATAGAGTTTTAGCGTAATCCTTAGAGTCTCGTGGGTTCGATACTCGGACTTGCTTTAGCTTTACTACATTGATCGGTACACTTGCCGGTTGTGTGGTTTAGGGTTTAGATCGAGTCTTAGTTTATAAATTTAAAGCTTAGAGTGTCTAAATTAGGGTTAATTTTAGTTGTTTTTGTTAAACCACTTTGTGCACATCAGACCCCCAGATACAGAAAATGCTAACAGCAGCCTGTTCAGCCTTGTAACCGACTTAAAAAGATATTTTCCACTTCCATGCGCGACCCCTACTGATTTTTAGGCTTAGGGGCACTTGTAAATGATCTGGGAATAATGCTAGACTTGTGTGGCATGATCATGAGCAACCTAAAGCACTATATAAGTCCCACAATGGTTGCAACATTCTTGCATTCATTCCATCTGCATTTTTGAAGACTTCTGGAGTTCAAAAGCAGACCCAAGTCATCCCTAGTCGAAATTAGTACCTTGGTAAGTATCCTCAACCTTCCTTAATTGAATTTTACTTAGTTATTAGCTTAAAAGTCAAACCGTCGTAATTAACGTTTGACTTAGCGATTAATCATTAATGGTCCAGTGATTAGTCGAATTGAAGGTAGTTATAAGTTGGTATTTATGTGGGTAATAAACCCTTAAAAGGGCACCCTCTGATTCCCACTCTAACTAGATCAAATGTCGGGTCAAAGTTGTTTATAAAAAGTCAACAGGAGCATAATTTTCGATTTAACGCATAATTAGCAATGTAGATGGCATGTAACCTATTTTACCACTCATATAACTTAGTAATAAATGTAAGAACAGGTCTAAGCATGTTCGACCCGACAATTTTCTATTTAGACCCGGTTCGGAACCGAAAGTCGCAAAACTTTGACTTTTGCTTTGACTTCAGTTCTGACCCGTTTTAGATGGGTTTAGAAATGCCTTAGAGCTTCCTTAGGACCAGGCTACATGATAGTATAACCCTCTGTGATTGGTTCATTGATTTCCGTTTCGTTTACACGTTTCCGTTAATTGCCTAATGTTGACCAATATGTCCTTTTGACCATAAAACGAGAATTTTGCAAATGTGAGAGGACAATAATCTTTGTTACTGATTTATAAACATGTCCCTAAAGTTTCATATCAGTTCGAGGTCCAGAATAGGAGTTATGCTAAAAAGCGCATTTAAAAAGCTTTTTGTTAATTAAACGGCGCGATTAGCATAAAGCCTGTCTAAACCCAATTTTTGACACCAAACCTTTTACCCACTGATGCAACATAATATTTTGGGATTTTTGAAGATTTTTAATTATTTTTAACTTGCTCATAACCTAAGGTTATGGCGTTGATTCGGTAAATACCGATTATACCCTTTTTGTTTATAAAATGAGTTCTACATAGTATTTTGACACCAATCCAATTGCTACTGATTTTATATAATAAACGAAGTATTTTGAACTTTATAACCTGATCAGAAAACTCAGATTTCCTGTATAACCCGGAAATCGCTTAAAACGGCTTTTTACGCGTATTAAACACCTAGTATGGGTTTAAAACCATTTTGACATATAAGACTTATCACCCACTGATATAACCTATTAAAATAAGTTATTTTACTGATGTATTCGGACCCGAATCTCAGAATTTCATTTAATCTCTTTTACAACCTTTAAAATGACCAAAATACCCCTTCGGGGCTTAAATTGAGATTAAACTCGTTTTGGGCATAATGGAAGGTATCCTACTGATATCACAACCTATTTTAGGCATATTAACTTAGGAAACCTGTAAATGACTCTCATGGTTACCCGTTACGCCTCTTGCGCGTTCGGTTTGGTTTATGTAACTAGTTTGCGTAAATTAGCCGAAACGGGTCGAACCTTATCGTTTTTATCTCAAAATCCAGAATGTGTCTAGATTACCCATATAATACAATTCTTCAAACTTGTTGGGTCTAAATCACATTCTATTCCGGTATTCGCTTAATCGTGCGTTTGAACCGTATCTTTCCTTAAAACTAACCGGTCTAAGTTTAGACTTAATTAAAGACCCGTTAGGATTCTAATATGTTATTATAAACCTTCGTTCCAGAATAGGAGACCCGGTAAAAGCTACATGCACTTGCTATTTGTGATTGATACTTGCAAAGGTAAATACTTTTAACTTATTTTCCCTATACGGGCTTGGGGTATGGTATATAAAATACCGCTTGGTCGGGCATTGAATCTTTAATTGGATAGATGTTAAACCATTGATATGCTCCGTTTTGAAATGTTTTGTTTGCTTAAAGCCTTTGGGGGGTTAATGACCATGTCCCGGATATCCTTGGCATCATTTTACGAAATGGCCACAACCTAAGCACGGGGTGTAGGCGTACACCCGTCAGTGCCTAAATAAATAATGTGGTGTGTCTATTGATCTTTAACCCGGTCTATGGATCGGGCTACTGAACGCATAAGGAACATGTAATTCTTTTACAAGATTATATTCAAATAATTATCTCAAGTTATAAAAAGTTTGTGCCACGTGCATTCAAATCAATTTTATTAAACATTTTTCAACTGAGTCAGTTAATTGTATTTACCAGTGTAAACTGACGTATTTTCCCAAAAAGGTTAAGTGCAGGTACTACGTGAACTAGGCTGGCTTTCTCCTAGCGTCCACAATAAGTCTCGCAAGCTTGGATGTCAAAACTGTTGAACAATGTTTCCATTTTTATTTTGATCCACCTGTGGATTATTTTCGACTATTTGTGATACTTGATATTACAATTTATTAAAGTTGAAATATATCTATCTTTTGCTTCCGCTGTGCATTTAAATATTGTGTTGTTTGACTATAATGATATCAACTACGTCACGATACTCCCCACCAAAACCACCGGTAATACGTGGAAATATCGGGGTGTGACAGGTTGGTATCAGAGCCAACACTGAGTGAATTAAACACTAGCCTTTTGTGTTTAATCTCAGTTATACAAGTGCACATTCCTAAATCCTCGAGTCTAGACAAATAACATAGGACAAATTCTATTTTGCTTCATTTTTGACTTTGTCCTTTATATTTCTTGTTGTATCTTTTATTTGTGTTGACAGGAAATATGCTACCAAGATTCAGAAGAGGAGGAAGAGGCAAGGGGCCAATCACCGCCCCCAACGATCACGAAGCCGGGCCTTCGCACCGGCGAACTCCTTCCACAACAATGAGTGCCGATCCGCAAGGAGCCTGGAGGACATATACGGAGCCCGCTAGACGGTCTGTTTCGCACAGTTCAACACCTCCCTATCACCATTCCTTTGGGTCGTTGTCAGAGAACGAGCCTGAACATTCACACCATTCCTTCCTACCGTTGCAGCGATCTGCTTCGCACCGTTCCTTCGGCGACCCCACTCCTGTCTTTCAGGGCCGGTTTAACCCGGCAAACTACATTCAAGAACCAGTGGGTTTTAACCCATTGGGACCGGAGGATCACTTTTCCGGCGATCACGCCATGGATATGGATGAGGACACCGACCCTATGGAACCACCGACTGGAACCCCCACACACCCTATTGAGGTCTCTGATGGTTCATCCTTCCACGGATCACCCTACGGTGGTCCAGACAGTTACCAAGCGAGGTTTAACCAACATGAATGGTACTTCACACCTTCTCACCATTCATCGCCTCACCAACAGCAGCAGGATCCCTCCGGGGATTCGCGTTTCGTGGCAGTCACGCCACCGCCTCCACCGCCGCCAGTTCATCAAGCACCTCCAGAACCGCTAAGGCGTAAGAGAACCGGGGCATGAATATCCACGCGAGGAGGGGATTTTCACTTCAGCACCCCCCATCACTCAAGCGGCAGTCACTACCCGCCACTGCATGAAGACCCACAAATGGGTGGGCCCTCAAACCCAGTTCCAGAGGTGAATTCTGCACCAGTTGCACCACAGCCACCGCCATTGGGTTTTGACAACCCGATTCCTACATACGCCGGTTCAATGGCGTACAATCCGTTTGAGCAGCCGGCTCACACTCAATATAACTATGCTGAAGCCGACCTGTACCTGGTAGCGGCCAACTACAACGCCCTTCATCCCAAAGGACCATATAGAGCCCCTTGGGGAATGGGATATCCAGCTCATGGGTATCAAATACCTGCACGACCTTCGATTCGGCAACAGTCGCAGCCACCACGATTTTCCCCACCAGAACAGGAGGAGATCCTCTAAAGACTAAGTCGGGTGGAACATGAATTTCAGGAAGAACGCAGGAATAACCGGGGATTCCTCAAAGGCCTGGCAAGCTTGCTAAAGGGGAAGAAGAAGAGGGATCATTAAATCCCTACATGTATTGTTGTATTTCCTATTTTTAATCAAGTCTCTGCGTGGACATTCATCTTTGTTTTTAGTCCCTGCGTGGACATCTGTTTTAGTACTTGGTCCCTGCGTGGACTTGTATTTCGGTTGGCCCCTGCGTGGGCAAGTTGTTCTGTTAAAAAGTCCCGTTTAGGGCAATGTGTAATCCTTTTTAATATTTAATGGAATGCTAAGTTTATAAATTTCATTTTGTCATTATATGCATAAATATATTATACATGAAATAAATGAATCAAAATCATTCCTTTTAAAATATATCTGCCTATTTAAATATTAATTAAGAATCTTAACGGTATAACCTAGCCTGCATGTCATTATAAGACTTGGCCAATATGGTAAGACCTGTTTAAAAGATTCGGATCCCTGTTAACATCTGAAAACATGTTAACGCTCCTGGCAGACGTGATTCGTTAAAATCACACACGTCATTCTTATTGGATTCTTCAAAAGATTCCTATCCTAACCTGATGATCTATAATCCTGGGTTTAAATCATCAATTAGGATGATTATATTTTGACCATCCATTGGTAATATAGTGCCTACGGGCCATACTCATTGTCATATAAGACAAAAGACAGTAGTAGTCTACGACTCCCTGTCAGAAAAAGGTAAAGAACTATGTTCAAACCTTCATGCCTTGATTCTCTGAAATCATGGCTTATGATTTAAAAATGTCCCAGTGACTAGGCCTTTTGTGCTAATAATAATGTTATTGTTTTATAATTAGGATAAATTATAACAGAAATCCTAAATAACTATGATTAACCAGATATGGTCTGTGATTACCATGGTTAATGAATTGCCATAAAAGACAATTCCGTAATAAACTCCCAAATAAATTATTGTCAATTTCTTATGTAACAGTTCAAACCACAATGGCTGACTCGGATGAGATCAACAGTCACCCTAGGGAGGATCATGGTAATACCCGAATTAACATCGCGGGTGAAGAACTACAAGCATTGATAGACAATGCGGTTACCAAAGCTATAGAACGACAGTATAACGAATATAGCGGGACTCGAAGTAGGACCCTATCCGCACCGCATTCCAAGCCTAAGACTCAATCTGAGGCTCATAGCAAGCCACCCTCCAAGAAGGAAGAGCCAAAGAAAGGTGATGACTATCGTCACTCTTCTAATCAGCAAAGTGTCTAATCTCAAAAGATCGTAATGAATCAAGGACCCCGTGATAAGGGTTGCTCCTACAAGTATTTTGTTTCAAGCAAACCCAGGGATTTTACTGGGGAGAAAGGAGCTATAGACTGCATGACGTGGTTGGATGAGATTGACACCGTGGTTGATATCAGCGGGTGCGCTGATAAGGATGTAGTAAAGTTTGTGTCTCAATCGTTCAAAGGTGAGGCCTTAGCCTGGTGGAGATCGTTGATTCAAGCTACTGGGAAGATTCCACTATACAATCTGACATGGGATCAGTTCATCACGTTGATAAGAGAAAACTACTGCCCTCAGCATGAGGTAGAAAAGATTGAGTTGGATTTTCTGTCATTGGTAATGAAAAATCTGGATTGCCAAGCTTACCTTACAAGCTTTAATACAATGTCAAGGTTGGTTCCTTACCTGGTGACCCCGGAACCCAAAAGAATAGCTCGTTTCATTGGGGGTTTAGCCCCTGAGATTAAGTCAAGTGTAAAATCCTCTCGGCCAGCTACATTCAGGTCTGCAGCTGATATATCCTTGTCCCTCACACTGGATGCGGTCAGGCAGAGGTCGCTGGGGAACACGGATGCCGAGAAAAGGAAGCGTGATGATGACAATTCACGAAGGTCAGACAAGAAGCACCGGGGAAACAATGACCACAAGAAGGGGTCTGGTTCTAAGAAGGATGGGCATCAATCTGGAGAAAAGCCCAAGTGTAAGATTTGTCAGAAGCACCACTTTGGGAGGTGCAGACTTGACTCAAAATCCCAATCTCAGCCGAGGCCTTGTGGGATTTACAAATCTTCAGAACATAAGACCCTAGAGTGCAAGAAACTGAAGGACGCAACGTGCTACAGTTGCAACGAAAAGGGGCACATTAAGACAAATTGCCCAAAATCTGCAAAGAAAGCTGATGAAGGAAAGAAGACCAATGCAAGGGTCTTCAGGATGGATGCAAAGGAAGCTGTGCAGGACGACAATGTGATCACAGGTACCTTCCTTATAAATGATGTTTATACGAGAGTGCTATTTGATTCAGGAGCTGATAAATCATTTGTAGATAATAAGTTTTGTAAGTTACTGAATTTATCTGTTAAAGCCCTAAGTGTGAAGTATGAGGTGGAATTAGCAGATGGCACCTTAGAAACCGCCTCAACCATGTTAGATGGATGTTTCGTATCCATTAAGGACCACTCTTTTCCTTTGTCCCTACTTCCTTTGAAATTAGCCGGTTTTGACATAGTTTTGGGTATGGACTGGTTATCTCATAACCAGGCCCAGATTGTCTGCAATAAGAAGCAAGTGGTGATCAAGACTCCGTCTGGTGAATCACTTACCATTCAGGGAGATACCCAGTATGGTCTGCCTGAGCAAGTGACTATACTCAAGGCCTCTAGGTGTTTGAAGAAGGGTTGTGTCATCTACATGGCACAAGTGACTATTGATGAGCCGAAACCCAAGATTGAGGATATCCCCATCATTTCTGAATATCCTGAAGTATTTCCGGAAGAGCTACCCGGTTTACCCCCAGATAGGCAAGTGGAGTTCAGGATTGACATTATCCCTGGAGCAGCACCAGTAGCAAGGGCGCCTTATAGGTTGGCACCAACAGAGATGAAGGAATTGAGAACACAACTAGATGAATTGCTAGCCAAAGGTTTCATTAGACCTAGTTCGTCTCCTTGGGGAGCACCAATCTTATTTGTCAAGAAGAAGGATGGATCGATGCGTCTGTGCATTGATTACCGTGAGCATAATAAGGTCACTATCAAGAATAGGTACCCATTGCCCAGGATCGACGATCTGTTCGATCAGCTTCAAGGGTCAAGTTACTTCTCTAAGATTGACTTAAGGTCAGGCTATCACCAACTTAAGGTTAGAGATGAAGACGTATACAAGACTGCCTTTAGGACTCGTTATGGTCATTACGAGTTCCTAGTGATGCCTTTTGGGCTCACTAATGCACCAGCGACATTCATGGATCTCATGAACCGTGTCTGCAAACCATACTTGGACAAATTTGTTATCGTCTTCATTGACGACATTCTGATTTATTAGGTGTATATTTTAAGCCCCTTTAACACTTATTTTTAGCCAAGTTTTAAATTTATAAAACACGATATTTTACTAACACTAAACACACATATGGGCAAGTGCACCCATCGTGAGCGTAGTATAGTGTTGGCAAGATACCGAGGTCGTCCAAGGACACAAGAGCTTTTAGTACCGGTTTATCCTCAACGTCTAATCAAAATAAAAAGTTTAGAAAAATGTTTTAAACTAAGAAAAATAAAAACTAACTAAATTGCTGAAAATAAAAATAAAAAGAAAAACAGATAGACAAGATGAATCACTTGGTTTCGACTCGTATCTAGTGTAACCTTTGATTATTTCCGCACTTTTGCACATAATTAAGAGATTATCTTAGTTATTGTAGTAGGCCCCTCTTTTGAAGGTGACGTTACCCTCACCCTAGTAGTTTGAGTCAGCAAGGATACAATCCTAAAAGGGTGGATTATTGGAAGATAATTAATTAAGTTATTAATGCAATATTATGGTAGGCCCCTCTTTTGGAGGTGACGTTACCCTCCCCTAAGTAGTCTGAGTCAGCAGGGATACAGTCCTAAATAGCCGGGTTATAGTATTAATAGTAGTTAACTTATGAGGGGATCAAAGAGTTTGGACCCCCGCCATCCAATACCGTTAAGTATTGAAGGAGGTCCTACTAAATTTGACCCAGGTCCATTACAGGACCTCTAAACGATGAACAATGGCAAGACCTTTACCAAACCGTTCCCTTAACCCCCGACCAGGTAGCCAACATACCTCCATATAGACCGTGGAGATATGAATGGTGAAAATCTTTTATTTTATATAGACAGTAAAATAATGCCAAGACACCACGGACAAACGATAAGGAAAGATCACCTTCAACATAAGCAACTAGTTATTAAAGTCATTAATACAAAACCAAATAAAAAGTGCAAAAGATTAGAAATAAAAAGTATTACACTAGACACTTTGTCTTCACCAAGTGATGTAAGAGACTTAGGCAAACATGGACTTGATTGTCAAGAACTCTTACGATCAATCTTGGATCCCGAGAGGACTCACACACTCTACGATGGACAATGGATGATGGTGGTGGATGATGGTGTTATGGTGGTGGTGGGTGGTGGGTGAAGTGTGAGAGAGGTGGTGTGCCAAGGGATGGTTTGAGCTTGAGCCAAGCACTTCTATTTATAGGCTGAACAGAAGCTCGGGCACGGCCCCGTGTCCAGTGGGCACGGCCCCGTGTCCACATCTTCTCTTTATTCATTTAATGCAGCTTTGTGTTATTAGTTGATCACGCCCCCGTGTCCGCTGAGCACGACCCCGTGTGCAGAAGAATCTTTGTACTATGAAGATTTGCCTGGATTGTGTGAATCTTATAGTTGACCACGGTCCCATGTCCGCTGAGCACGGCCCCGTGGTGGGCAATAGAAGCTTCTACCACTTTGTCTTTTCTGCTGTCACTTGGGCACGCCCCCGTGCTGGCTGAGCACGGGGCGTGTTCAGGCTTCTGATCTCTTGTTTTGCTTGGGAAGATGCTGTCGTGGGTTTGGGCATGTCATGTCTTGTCCCTTTTCTTGTATTTATGTTAGATTTTGATGTCTTTTTGCTTCTTTTGTTAATTTGAGCTCATTTAATCCTGAAAATACAAAAGGAAGACAAAAGCACACTTTTTCCAACATTAGTACTAAAAAAGGGTTAGTTTTATGCCTCATTTGATGAAATTTATATGTTACATTTTGAACACATCAAATACCCCCACACTTGAATCTTTGCTTGTCCTCAAGCAAAACTCTTTAATATGTGGCTATTACACTCCCAAATGGAATGGGTAGAGAAGAAGGTTTTTGGGGTTGTCGTAGAGTGTCGGAATTTCCAAGATTCTTTATTAAATTTTATTTTTATTTATTTACAATCCTATTCGTCATGATTTATTTAGAACTTTTCATAAGAGAAATTACTTATTAGGGCATAACATGCCTTTGTAAAATTCTATTTATATACAAGTTCACATACCTCACGGGGATCACTCAACACTCGGCCGAAAATGTATTTTTGTGGATCACTCGAGAGCGGCATGGAACTTACTCCTACCATAGGCTTGCCAAGCAATCAATCCTCCTCCTTTTTAACTTATATACCTTTGTAAATATCAAGAGGACTTTGTGGGTAAAGGGTTAGGCTTGGGTTAAAGGTAGGTGGTTGGGTTGGTGGTTAGTGGTTAGTAAAAAAGGGCGAAAAGCGTAACAAGTGTCGATTTTCGTAAGACTTTCTATTTTTCGTAACTTTTATTTTGATGAAGCTATTTATTCAAACAAAGTTATTTTTGATGAACTTGTTTCTTTATTTTCTTTTGCTTCATCATCAACACAAATATTTTTTTTTTTGAAGTCATACGAAAAATCGAACTCGTTACTAAAACAAAGGGGTAAAAATGAAAAAGGTTTTGGTGGGTAAAAGGGTGTTTGGTTTGGGTTATGAAATGAAAAGGTTTAGGCTCAAAGGGGCTAACTAGGGGGATTTTGGGTAGGTGGTAAAAAAAAAGAAAAATAATGGTGTAGAAAATAAAAAGGTTAGTCCTAATGCCTCCATCATTTACTTACTCGGGTTTAAGTTGGTAAGGACCGGGAATGTATCGTCATGGCAAGTTCTAGAGTCGTAAGAACCAAGCGGCTATTCACACAAGAAACGAAAAATGAGCAATTAGTTCTAATGATATGTAATTGTATGCTCAATAAAGGCTCAAAACTCACTTTTGTGGGAACGCGTTTTTATGTGATCAAGTATATATAATCAAATTTTAACTAAGCTTGCCATGCCTTTTCATAATTTTCTTATGTTGGTTCTTTTTATCACGACGCTATCGGTTGTAAATTCGTAAAAATATAACCTTTTTGAGAACTTGAATTTCCCGAGTTAAACCTAGACAAGAAAAAAAATGAAATTTTTTTTGAAAAAATTTGGGGTGATTAGCGATTCCAATAGAGTTTTGTGTAAGGCTTGTATTTAGGACTTGCAAGATTCAAGGTTTTAGCATCCCCCCCACACTTAAATTACACATTGTCCTCAATGTGTCCCAAAAATAAGTTTTTCGGTTGATTGAATGTGTAAAAGGTGTGAAAAAGCAAAAATTTTGTGTTACTGGGCGCTGAACACGACCCCGTGTTATCCGGGCACGGCCCCGTGTTCAAGTGCCAGTAACAAATTTAAAACAAGAGAAACAGAAGTCTGGACACGGGGGCGTGTTGGGTGAACACGACCCGTGTCCAGTTACCTGAACTGGGTCTTTTTCTGCAGACAATGCAGCACGGGGCCGTGTTGGGTGGACACGGCCCGTGCCGAGCTTACTGTAAATGAAGAATTTTGTCGGACGGTTCTGTTTTCCTGTATAGAGTGCTGGTTCAAGTTTCCCTTGCATCCTTTGCCATCTCAAGTGTGTTTTATTCCTGAAAATTAAAACTAACTAGAAAACAAGAAAATTAATCTAAACTAAGGATAGTTCCGCGGAATGCCTCCGTGGTGCGCCACGTTTATAAGGGTCCTTGGCTAGACCCAAAGCCTGGTCACATATTACCCAAGTGGGATGTATTGCATCCCATGTTACACCGTCGGAGAGCGTCATCCAAGCTTGAGTCTATGACCTTCATGTATTTGACCGGGTCTTCTTCCTCTACTTTCTTTCCACATTCAAACTTCACTTTCTCATCCCCAAACTTCAATGTTAACGTTCCGTCATTCATATCCACCACTGCTTGGGCGGTGGCTAGAAATGGCCTCCCGAGGATGAGAGGGACATCGGTGTCTTCTTCCATGTCTAGGATGACAAAGTCGGTTGGAAAAACGAAGTTGTCGACCTTGACCAGCAGATTTTCAGCGACACCTTGTGGAAATTTGACGGACCTGTCGGCGAGTTGTATGCTCATCTTTGTAGGGCTTGTTGTTCCTAGGCCGAGTCGTTTGAACATTGACGTGGGCATGAGGTTAATGCTAGCCCCAAGATCGGCTAATGCATTACGAACGGGGGACTTCCCAATCGAGCAAGGAATTGTGAAGCTACCGGGATCGATTTTCTTTTGTGGAAGTTTGTTGAGTACTAAAGCGGAGCATTCTTCGCCTAAGTTAACTAATTGCAATGATTCAATTTTCCTTTTGTGAGTGAGGAAATCCCTCATGAATTTTGCATATTTAGGCATTTGGGTTAGGACCTCAATAAAAGGAATATTAACATGCAATTGTTTTAGTAAACTTTCGAACTTTGCGAATTGCTCATCGGTCTTTTGACGATTTAACCTACCGGGGTATGGAATTGGAGGAGTCTTGGTGGGCTCTTGATTTGGTGAAGAAGCCGTTTCTGGTTGAGGTGTAGGTGAAGTCGTGTTTTGGTGTTGACTTCCTTCAACTGGTGGTAACGGGGCATCCTCGGGACCCACGGTTCGGTTTCTCAAAGTGATGAGGTGTACTTGCGCCTTTGGGTTGGTTTCGGTATTACTCGGTAACGCGCCTTGTGGTCTCTCGGAGAAATTTTGAGCTAGTTGATTTAATTGTTTTTCAACGTTTTGAATGCTAGCTTGTTGATTTCTAAAATTCGATTCTAATTGTTGAAATCGATCCGAGTTTTTCTTTTCGGTGTCGGAGATGAGGCGAGATACGGTATCTTCAAGCCTTTCTCTTCCACCTTGTTGTTGAGAGAAATTTTGTGGTTGTTGAAAATTAGTACGTTGGTTTTGTTGGTTACTACTATTGCCGGGATCTCTCCAACCAAGATTTGGGTGGTTACGCCATCCTTGGTTGTAGGTACCCGTTGGAGGACCCGACGACCTAGGTCTATTATCAATGTAGTTTACCGTTTCTGCTTGTTCATCTAATTCTTTCATACAACTCCAATTTTCATGTGACCCACCACACCCTTCACAAGCCATAACCGAGGCCGTTTTTGTCATTTCTAACCTTTTGATTTTCGAAGAGAGGGCCTCGATTTGGACTTGTAAAGAGGTGCTTTCATCAACCTTATGGGCGCCCGGGGCAATAGATTTATTACCTCGGGGAGTGTGCCATTGAAAATTGGTTTGAGCAATTTCCTCAATTTGATTATATATCTCATTTGGGCGATGATTACCTAAAAGTCCCCCGGAGCTTGAATCAAGTGTCTGTCTTGTGTGTGGCAACAACCCATTGTAGAAAGTGGATACTTGTTGCCACACCGCTAGACCGTGATGAGGACACTTTCTTAGAAGCTCCTTGAACCTTTCCCAAGTTTCATATAAGGATTCCCCATCCTCTTGTGAGTATGTATTAATTTCATTCATTAGTTTAGCCGTTTTAGCAGGAGGGAAATACTTATATAGAAACTTTTGGGCTAGTTCATCCCAGGTGTTTACCGAGCCAACTGGGAGGGTGTTAAGCCAAGCCTTAGCTCGGTCTTTTAGTGAAAATGGAAACATCCTAAGGCGAATGGCGTCGTTTGATGCTCCATTGATCCGAAAAGTATCACATATTTCCAAGAAATTAGTAATATGTAGATGGGGATCCTCGTCCGCAAGCCCATGAAGGTTGCGGAGTTTTGGAGCATTTGTATCAAATGCGGCCGAAGTTCGAAGTTGTTGGCTTTGACATTCGGTGCATTGATAGCGGCGCCGAGATTGCCTACGGTGGGACATAGGTAATCCATGAGGGTACGTTGGTCCGCTATTGGAAGTGGGTCCCCCGAAACTTTCTCTTGATTTTTAGCTTTAAGTCTTTTTCTGAGAAAGCGTTCGGGTTCTTCTAGAGGTTCTTTTATGTTTCTACTAGAACTGGAGCTCATGCACTACGCAGGAGGTTCAAATGTGGCACCTGGGTTCCAAGTCCTGCAATAAAAACAGAAAAGAACGTTGGTCAGAAGGTTCACCACGGCCCCGTGCTCAGTGAACACGGCCCATGGTCAGAGATACAGTAATTGTTTCCCGGATCACTGTTACTGGGAGTTGGACACGGCCCCATGTTGCACCGACACGGCCCCGTGTTCAGCTCTCTGTAACTCAGAAAATAAAAACTACCAGTGATGATGCTAGGCACGGCCCGTGTCCGACCAGGCACGGCCCGTGCTGAGCTCTGCAGAAGCTGAAAAACTAAAAAAAAAGTCCTAAAAAAATGAAAAATAAGAAAAACGATTAGGCCGTTGATTCCTAACTTTCTTAAAATCCTTGTGTCCCCGGCAACGGCGCCAAAAACTTGATGCGTGTGAAGTGTTATATATATTAGGTGTATATTTTAAGCCCCTTTAACACTTATTTTTAGCCAAGTTTTAAATTTATAAAACACGATATTTTACTAACACTAAACACACATATGGGCAAGTGCACCCATCGTGAGCGTAGTATAGTGTTGGCAAGATACCGAGGTCGTCCAAGGACACAAGAGCTTTTAGTACCGGTTTATCCTCAACGTCTATTCAAAATAAAAAGTTTAGAAAAATGTTTTAAACTAAGAAAAATAAAAACTAACTAAATTGCTGAAAATAAAAATAAAAAGAAGAACAGATAGACAAGATGAATCACTTGGTTCCGACTCGTATCTAGTGTAACCTTTGATTATTTCCGCACTTTTGCACATAATTAAGAGATTATCTTAGTTATTGTAGTAGGCCCCTCTTTTGAAGGTGACGTTACCCTCACCCCAGTAGTTTGAGTCAGCAAGGATACAATCCTAAAAGGGTGGATTATTGGAAGATAATTAATTAAGTTATTAATGCAATATTATGGTAGGCCCCTCTTTTGGAGGTGACGTTACCCTCGACTAAGTAGTCTGAGTCAGCAGGGATACAGTCCTAAATAGCCGGGTTATATTATTAATAGTAGTTAACTTATGAGGGGATCAAAGAGTTTGGACCCCCGCCATCCAATACCGTTAAGTATTGAAGGAGGTCCTACTAAATTTGACCCAGGTCCATTGCAGGACCTCTAAACGATGAACAATGGCAAGACCTTTACCAAACCGTTCCCTTAACCCCCGACCAGGTAGCCAACATACCTCCATATAGACCGTGGAGATATGAATGGTGAAAATCTTTTATTTTATATAGACAGTAAAATAATGCCAAGACACCACGGACAAACGATAAGGAAAGATCACCTTCAACATAAGCAACTAGTTATTAAAGTCATTAATACAAAACCAAATAAAAAGTGCAAAAGATTAGAAATAAAAAGTATTACACTAGACACTTTGTCTTCACCAAGTGATGTAAGAGACTTAGGCAAACATGGCCTTGATTGTCAAGAACTTTTACGATCAATCTTGGATCCCGAGACGACTCACACACTCTACGATGGACAATGGATGATGGTGGTGGTGGGTGGTGGGTGAAGTGTGAGAGAGGTGGTGTGCCATGGGATGGTTTGAGCTTGAGCCAAGCACTTCTATTTATAGGCTGAACAGAAGCTCGGGCACGGCCCCGTGTCCACATTCTTCTCTTTCTTCATTTAATGCAGCTTTGTCTTATTAGTTGACCACGCCCCCGTGTCCACTGAGCACGACCCCGTGTGCAGAAGAATCTTTGTACTATGAAGATTTGCTTGGATTGTGCGAATCTTATAGTTGACCACGGCCCCGTGTCCGCTGAGCACGGCCCCGTGGTGGGCAATAGAAGCTTCTACCACTTTGTCTTTTCTGCTGTCACTTGGGCACGCCCCCGTGCTGGCTGAGCACGGGGCGTGTTCAGGCTTCTGATCTCTTGTTTTGCTTGGGAAGATGCTGTCGTGGGTTTGGGCATGTCATGTCTTGTCCCTTTTCTTGTATTTATGTTAGATTTTGATGTCTTTTTGCTTCTTTTGTTAATTTGAGCTCATTTAATCCTGAAAATACAAAAGGAAGACAAAAGCACACTTTTTCCAACATTAGTACTAAAAAAGGGTTAGTTTTATGCCTCATTTGATGAAATTTATATGTTACATTTTGAACACATCAAATACCCCCACACTTGAATCTATTCTGATCTATTCTGATCACAAAAGCCTCCAGCACCTGTTTAACCAAAAGGATTTGAACATGAGGCAGAGACGTTGGATGGAAACCTTGAATGATTATGATTGTGAGATCAGATACCATCCCGGCAAGGCGAATGTAGTCGCCGATGCCTTGAGTCGAAAGGAAAGAGTGAAGCTAATCAGAATCAATGCCAAGAGCATTGAGGTAAAGAATGGTTTGAATGAAAGGTTGTTAGCTGCGCAGAAGGAAGCTGTGCTGGAAGCTAACTATCCTAATGAAAAGCTAGGAGTAACCGAAGAACATTTATCTCAGGGCAAGGACGGAATTCTGAGATTGAATGGACGAATATGGGTTCCAGTTTATGGAGGACTTCGAGATGTTATCCTCCAGGAAGCCCACAGTTCTAAATATTCCGTTCATCCTGGAGCTGACAAGATGTACCAGGATCTGAAAGCAAATTTTTGGTGGATAGGCTTGAAGAAGTCTATAGCTACGTATGTAGCTAAATGTTTGACGTGTGCGCAAGTCAAAGCTGAACATCAGAAGCCGTCAGGTTTACTACAACAGCCTGAACTTCCCACGTGGAAGTGGGAAATGGTGACGATGGATTTCATCACCAAGTTGCCAAAGACAAGGAAAGGAAATGATACTATATGGGTGATAGTGGATAGACTGACTAAGTTAGCACATTTCCTACCTATTAAAGAGACCTATAGCTCCGACATGTTAGCCCAATTGTACGTAGATAAGATTGTATCTCTGCATAGCGTACCAGTGTCTATTATCTCTGACAGAGATACTAGATACAAGTCACATTTTTGGAAAATTTTCCAACAATCCTTGGGCACGCGCTTAAATTTTAGTACGGCTTACCATCCTCAGACGGACGGCCAGAGTGAGCGTACTATCCAAACTTTGGAAGACATGCTTCGTGCATGTGTGATTGACTTAGGTGGTAGTTGGGATAACCACCTGCCATTAATCGAGTTCTCATATAACAATAGCTACCATTCGAGCATTAAAGCCACGCCTTTCGAGGCCTTGTACGGTAGAAAGTTCAGAACTCCCGTTTGTTGGGCGGAAGTTGGAGATGTCCAACTGACAGGACCTGAAATAGTCTTTGAAACGACGGACAAGATTGTCCAGATTCGTGATCGCCTGAAAGCTGCCAGAGATAGGCAGAAAAGCTACGCAGATTTAAAGCGTAAACCTCTGAAGTTCGAGGTAGGTGACAAAGTGTTGCTTAAAGTATCACCCTGGAAGGGAGTGATGCGATTTGGTAAGAAAGGAAAGTGAAGCCCGAGGTACATAGGACCATTCGAGATCATTGAATGTGTCGGATTAGTTGCTTATAAGTTAAATTTGCCGGAAGAGCTCAGTGGAATTCACAATGTATTCCACATCTGCAATCTGAAGAAGTGTTTCACTGATGAATCACTAGTCATACCACATACAGATGTGCACATAGAAGAGAGCTTGAAGTTTATTGAAAAACCTGTGTCGATCGAGGATCGACAGGTTAAGAAGCTTCGAAAGAAGCATGTGCCGATAGTAAATGTTAAATGGGATGCCCGTAGAGGTCCCGAGTACACATGGGAGGTTGAGTCCACAATGAAAGAAAAGTACCCTCATTTATTTCAGTAAATCTCGAGGTCAAGATTTCTTTTAAAGGGGTGAGGATGTAACACCTCGAAAAATTCACGTCCTATAATGTATTGACACGTGTCATAAGCTTGAACGTGTGAAAGAATACTCTAGAGGGACTAAAGTTGACAAACATGGAAAGTATGTGAATATAAGGGTTCAAAATGTCAAAAATGGATAAATATACTTTACAACAACCCTACATAATGCTTATACCCTTAAACGAATGAATCATGGATCATACGAAGCTAACTGTGAAAGAAAGTGAGAGAATACAAACTACAGGGGTCAAATGTGTCAACATGTTTAAGTATACCTCTGAGTGACCTTTTAGCAAACCTGAAGCTTTGTAACGATTAATTATGCTCACTAGAATACATGATAAAAATTTCACCAAGTTTCGTTATCATATGAGAAAGTTATGATAAAATTCGTATACGAGGGGTTAAAGCGTCAACGTTGAAAATTATGACCTTTCGGGTAAACATAAAGTGACCAAGGACTTAACAAAGTGGGTATAAGTCTTGAAGCCCTTATAAGTCAATTTGAAAGGCTCATAATGCAAGAAATAAAGTGGAATGACCTTTCGAAGGACCAAGAGCCAAAGATGCAGTAACTGAAAACATTTTAACCTGACACCAGGCCTCAGGCGGGCCGCGTAAGGATTGCCAGAACCTTACGCGGGCCGCGTGCGACCCCCCCAGATACAGAAAATGCTAACAGCAGCCTGTTCAGCCTTGTAACCGACTTAAAAAGATATTTTCCACTTCCATGCGCGACCCCTACTGATTTTTAGGCTTAGGGGCACTTGTAAATGATCTGGGAACAATGCTAGACTTGTGTGGCATGATCATGAGCAACCTAAAGCACTATATAAGTCCCACAATGGTTGCAACATTCTTGCATTCATTCCATCTGCATTTTTGAAGACTTCTGGAGTTCAAAAGCAGACCGAAGTCATCCCTAGTCGAAATTAGTACCTTGGTAAGTATCCTCAACCTTCCTTAATTGAATTTTACTTAGTTATTAGCTTAAATGTCAAACCGTCGTAATTAACGTTTGACTTAGTGATTAATCATTAATGGTCCAGTGATTAGTCGAATTAAAGGTAGTTATAAGTTGGTATTTATGTGGGTAATAAACCCTTAAAAGGGCACCCTCTGATTCCCACTCTAACTAGATCAAATGTCGGGTCAAAGTTGTTTATAAAAAGTCAACAGGAGCATAATTTTCGATTTAACACATAATTAGCAATGTAGATGGCATGTAACCTATTTTACCACTCATATAACTTAGTAATAAATGTAAGAACAGGTCTAAGCATGTTCGACCCGACAATTTTCTGTTTAGACCCGGTTCGGAACCGAAAGTCGCAAAACTTTGACTTTTGCTTTCACTTCAGTTCTGACCCGTTTTAGATGGGTTTAGAAATGCCTTAGAGCTTCCTTAGGACCAGGCTACATGATAGTATAACCCTATGTGATTGGTTCATTGATTTCCGTTTCGTTTACACGTTTCCGTTAATTGACTAATGTTGACCAATATGCCCTTTTGACCATAAAACGAGAATTTCACAAATGTGAGAGGACAATAATCTTTTTTACTGATTTATAAACATGTCCCTAAAGTTTCATATCAGTTCGAGGTCCAGAATAGGAGTTATGCTAAAAAGCGCATTTAAAAAGCTTTTTGTTAATTAAACGGCGCGATTAGCATAAAGCCTATCTAAACCCAATTTTTGACACCAAAACTTTTACCCACTGATGCAATATAATATTTTGGGATTTTTGAAGATTTTTAATTATTTTTAACCTGCTCATAACCTAAGGTTATGGCGTTGATTCGGTAAATACCAATTATACCCTTTTTGTTTATAAAATGAGTTCTACATAGTATTTTGACACCAATCCAATTGCTACTGATTTCATATAATAAATGAAGTATTTTGAACTTTATAACCTGATCAGAAAACTCAGATTTCCTGTATAACCAAGAAATCGCTTAAAACGGCTTTTTACGCGTATTAAACACCTAGTATGGGTTTAAAACCATTTTGACATATAAGACTTATCACCCACTGATATAACCTATTAAAATAATTTATTTTACTGATGTATTCGGACTCGAATCTCAGAATTTCATTTAATCTCTTTTATAACCTTTAAAATGACCAAAATACCCCTACGGGGCTTAAATGGAGATTAAACTCGTTTTGGGCATAATGGAAGGTATCCTACTGATATCATAACCTATTTAAGGCATATTAACTTAGGAAACCTGTAAATGACTCTCATGGTTACCCGTTACGCCTCTTGCGCGTTCGGTTCGGTTTATGTAACTAGTTTGCGTAAATTAGCCGAAACGGGTCGAACCTTATCGTTTTTATCTCAAAATCCAGAATGTGTCTAGATTACCCATATAATACAAGTCTTCAAACTTGTCGGGTCCAAATCACATTCTATTCCGGTCTTCGCTTAATCGTGCGTTTGAACCGTATATTTCCTTAAAACTAACCGGTCTAAGTTTGGACTTAATTAAAGACCCGTTAGGATTCTAATAGGTTATTATAAACCTTCGTTCCAGAATAGGAGACCCGGTAAAAGCTACACGCACTTGCTATTTGTGATTGATAATTGCAAAGGTAAATACTTTTAACTTATTTTCCCTATACGGGCTTGGGGTATGGTATATAAAATACCGCTTGGTCGGGCATTGAATCTTTAATCGGATAGATGTTAAACCATTGATATGCTCCGTTTTGAAATGTTTTGTTTGCTTAAAGCCTTTGGGGGGTTAATGACCATGTCCCGGATATCCTTGGCATCATTTTACGAAATGGCCATAACCTAAGCACGGTGTGTAGGCGTACACCCGTCAGTGCCTAAATAAATAATGTGGTGTGTCTATTGATCTTTAACCCGGTCTACGGATCGGGCTACTGAACGCATAAGGAACATGTAATTCTTTTACAAGATTATATTCAAATAATTATCCCAAGTTATAAAAAGTTTGTGCCACGTGCATTCAAATCAATTTTATTAAACCTTTTTCAACTGAGTCAGTTAATTGTATTTACCAGTGTAAACTGACGTATTTTCCCAAAAAGGTTAAGTGCAAGTACTACGCGAACTAGGCTGGCTTTTTCCTAGCGTCCACAATAAGTCTCGCAAGCTTGGATGTCAAAACTGTTGAACAATGTTTCCATTTTTATTTTGATCCACCTGTGGATTATTTTCGACTATTTGTGATACTTGATATTACAATTTATTAAAGTTGAAATATGTCTATCTTTTGCTTCCGCTGTGCATTTAAATATTGTGTTGTTTGACTATAATGATATCAACTACGTCACGATACTCCCCACCGGTAATACGTGGAAATATCCGGGTGTGACATCAATGATGCTCAAGCTGTGAAGAAGGAAGAAGGGAGCAATGCAGCAATAGAAAAGGTAGAAGAAAAGATTCCTGAAGAGGCGATGAAAATGGAATCCAACAAAGAAAGGGATGAGGAAGACTTGGCAAACAGCATTCCTTACGAGTTTAAAGTCAAATTATGTTCCCAACCATGTGTGAACGTCGTGGCACATTACAAATTCCTCAGCCGTGACCTAATTAGAGACAAAGAAAAAGTTTTGCAATTTAACAAAGAGTTGAAAGAAAATGAAGCTGCATATCAGAGAAAGTTGAATTCGACTTTAGCTGAAATGCAGACTTTAAAAGAATTTGTTTTCAGAAAAGATTTTATCATAAACGACTTAACTGAAAGATTAGAAAAATCTCAAAATGAAAACAATAGATTGCAAATCATAATTGATAAATGGAACGTCAGTAAAAAGGCATTGGTTGACATTAAAAATTGCCAACGACCGACATATGTGAAGGATGGGATTGGGTACAAGGACAAGCTCGGAAACGAAAGAAAACTCTTCTTTCCGCCACATAGCAAAAACTATGTACCCATGCCATCTCCTCATCCTGATAATGATTTGATTAATGAAAATGATCTTGTTGCTGAAAATGTTTCTTGTGAAAATAAAGAGGCTACTAACCTTTCTAATAACAGTGCAGATGTGATTGAGCGTGAAGAAGATGGATACGATGATGACTGTGGTGGATAAAAAATAGGGATTGGATATTCAGGCGACAGTTATTCCACTGTTAACTGGTTCGCCTGGAATTGTGATAAAGCAATCAAAACTTCAATTCGGGATGACTGCAATGGGCATGTGCCTAAACCTAAGACCCACAACCACGATAATGTAGTGGTTGAATGTTTTGATTTGAATTATGCCTTTTGTGATGAAAAAGTTGTGTGTAAACCTCCTGTGTTTGTTCCAAAATTGAAACATAACAGATTCGGAAAATTCCTCACGGAGGAAATTCTAGAATTTGTTCCATCTCACACTAGTACGTCAAAGTCAGAGAAAGAGCTAAATGAAGAAAGCAGCAGCGAAGACACAAACACCACAACTTCAGAAGGTGGCGAAGGAAGCTCAAGTGATGACCACGATTCAGACTTTCAGTCATTCCAAGAATGGGAAAGCTCAAATGACTTGGAAACTTCAGTAACGAATGCTTGTAAAACGGTTGAAGACCTTGAACCATCGGGTGTTCAAGAACCAACAACCTCAAATGACACTGCAAGTCCAGTCAATCAAGATCCACTAGAAGAACACTTAGTTATTGAAGACTGCACAAGCTCAGATGATGAATCAGTGTTGAATGAAAGTGTTGGGGAGTCAAAGATCAAAAGATCATCTGAAGTTGTCGAACATCACGTCTGTCAACATGCTGAGTCATGCTCAAAGCAATCCCCTCCCCTAGTTACATCACACGGAACTGCAAAGTCTCAAAAGCCATTCAAGGCTTGTTTTAGGTGTGGAAAAGAAGGTCATGTGCTCAAGCAATGCCCATAACGACACGATCCAGACTGTAAAGGAAACCAATATTGCTTCTCTGGATCAAAAGGTAAAAATCACACATCTTTGAAAGATCAGATGAAAAACTTTTCATCCAGGTCTCCACATGTGAAGCCGGTTTCACATGATTCAAAGATGAAAAGGACCAACACATCAAAACCTCAATCTTTCCCTCCGGGTCTTAAACATAAAATTATTTCAAATTTTAAATCTTTTACAAACAAAATTTTTAAACCAACATAGGTTTGGCGAGTCAAACCAATGGTTGTAAAAGAAATCAACGAGGGAAAAGATTTGGTATATCGAGAGGTTTCTTATTTTGATGAAAGGGGACAACCCAAGACTACGATGGCTTGGGTTCCACTCTCTAACTGAATTGCTTATGAGTGTAGGAACATCCAAGGAGGACTGTTAGTAACACTGGTTATTATCAGTGGTTGTTTCAACTACAAGTTTAAAAAGGAATATCACGAGTTACTTCGACTATTTGCTGCAATGATGGCCGGTCATCAATTGAGCAAGATACCAGACCAAAGCACCTGTTTCCTGAAGATTGTAGAAGACACCGAGCTAGGAATCCTCCTCCTACGTCTTCTGATTCACTCAAGCTAAAGAGAGTTGAAAAAGGTTGTTCCTGTTTGTCAAAGATGATGCATGCAAAAAGGGGGAGCTTATCCAGATAAAGTACTCAAAGAGCAAAGTGTCAAAAGAAGATCTTCAGTGAAGAAAATTTGGAAAGCATCAGTCTAGGGGGAGATTGTTGGGTCTAAAATTGAGACTGAAGCTTGCCAAATTGAAGATCACATCATGCATGATGTTGACGGTTCTAAAGATGATGCAAGAGTTTGATAACATTAGCCTAAGGGGGAGATTGTTGGGTCTAAAACGTGTAGTCTAATGTTATCAACTAATCAAGTCAACAAAGTCAACGCCAACAAGTCAAAGTCATCACGCAAGTCGACACGAGAAGATCGAAGAAAGAATTGGCATGTGGAAGATCGAGATTTGATAGTTATATTGATTTGGATAATTAAATATATTTTGTTTTAGACAAAATATATTTATTATCTTATTTAATAAGTTTTCATTTTTATTACTAGTTTTGTCAAGTTATTATCTCTAGGGTCCTAAATGTAATTAGCCAAAGTTGTTTAGGCTATATATAGAAAGAGATGATTAGGGTTTTAAAAAACACACACTTTTAGAAAGATTTGGGGGCTAATTTGTATTCATCACTTGCAAATCATTCAAGGTTTTTAAAGCTTTATTTTGAGTGTGTTCATCTTTGATTCTTATAGAAAATCATATTTCTAGCTCGTTTTGATCCTACAGTCCCCCACACCGCCCCCTCCTTGCGTTCCGTCGTCCCCGAATCCCCACAGACGAAGTCGACGTGCCTTGTTCAAACTTATAGCCGTTATGTAACGGCTAGATTTATTATAAAAAAAAACCTTTTTCACTTTAAATATATACCCATTCTTCTTCCATTTTTATACCATTTCCTCAATATTTCACCCATTCTCATCCATTTTTATAAAAAAAACACTCCCATTTTCATCCAAAATGGCATCTAATTCTTGGTGGTCCTCGTCTTCTTCGGACAAAGAGGAGATTTTTTTTTCGCAAACGCTGTGGTAAAGGCGGCGCAGATTCTTTTGGAGGAGGAAGAGGAAGAGGAAGATGGCTCGTCTGAAAACGTTATTACCAGACGAATACAGATTAACAGAGACCGCCAAGGTTTGTCATTAATAAATTTTATATATTTATATATTTCCTCATATTTATATATTTTTTACGACAGGAGCGCACGAGAAATTGGTTAACGATTATTTTTCAGATGCACCCCTTTACAACGCCGACACTTTCAGACGAAGGTTCCGAATGAGTCACCGATTATTCACACGGATTGCTGATGATTTGGCGGGGCTAGACCCGTTTTTCACGCAACGACCCGATGCTCGGAATTATGAAGGGTTCACCACGTTACAAAAGTGTACTGCGGCCATTCGCCAACTGGCGTACGGGACAGTGGCCGACGCTTTGGACGAGTACTTACAGATCGGAAAGAACTACGCGGGAATGTTTGTATCGGTTTTGCCATAATGTGGTGAAACTGTATAGCAAACAATATTTGCGGAAACCAAACGCGTATGATGTTCAACAGTTGTACCAAGCTCATGAAGCAAGGCACGGGTTTCCGGGAATGCTTGGTAGCATTGATTGTATGCATTGGGCGTGGCATAACTGCCCGACGGCGTGGCGAGGCCAATACACGCGAGGTGATCACGGCCATCCAACCTTAATACTTGAGGCCGTGGCGTCACAAGATTTGTGGATCTGGCATTCTTTCTTTGGGCTCCCTGGTTCACTCAACGACCTCAACGTGCTATACCAATCGACGATCTTTAGCGATGTCGTTAATGGAATCGATTCGGACACCCGTTTTACAGTTTCAAGGGTTGAGTATAGACGCGGGTATTATCTTGCTGACGGAATATATCCGTCTTGGTCTACAATTGTCAAAACTATTTCATTTCCCGAGGACGAAAAAAGGAAAAAATTCGCCAAGCGTCGATAAGCTGCAAGAAAAGACATCGAACGTGCTTTTGGTGTTTTGCAAAAAAATGGGCCATCCTTGAACAACCGGCACGTGCGTTCACACCGAAGAGGTTGCGCCTTTATATGTACGCTTGCATTTTGCTCCATAACATGATTATTGAAGACGAAGGTCGGGCGATTTGTGAGTATGATGAGAATGCATCTTACGGGAATACTGTCCCGGTAGATCCGACGCAACAGGATTTAAACTCCTTCATGCTAACCAACGACTTCACGCATGCAAACCTTCAACAGGATTTGGTAGAACATATATGGAACAACGTAAACGTCGGGGACGGTGACGGAGACGAAGACGAGTAGTGTAATTTTTTATTTTTAGGAAATGTACTTTTTTTTTTCAGAAATGTTTTTATTTTTATTTTTAGGAAATGTAATTTTTTTATGTTATGAAATGAATTTATTTATGTTGTTTTATGTTGTTTTTTTAAATTTTTATAAAGTTTTTATTAAGTTAATAAAAAAACTTAGAAAATTATAAAATATTAAGGTGGGGTAGCCCCATCCTCCACCCCACTCAAAAGTGAAGGAGGCCCATCCCCCACGAGCCGGTGATGTGGCGCCTGCGTGGCGGCCCATCCTCATGGGGATGGGCCTCACCATACCCTCTAGTCTAATTATCTTTTGATGTTGTCGAATTTCGATAACTTTTTGTAGTAACGGTTCAATTTATGAATTTTTAGAGAATTTAATTTTGAGTTTCATCGGTGGAAATTATTTTAATTAAAAAAAAAGAGTTAATTACTGTTTTCGTCCCTGAGGTTTGTCAAAAATAACGGTTTCAGTCCATTAGTTTAAAAATTGCGATTTCAGTCCATTAGTTTCATTTTCGTAACCATTTCAGTCCACTTTTCAAACGGCGTTTGTTTTATGCACGTTTGAAAAGTGGACTGAAATGGTTACGAAAATGAAACTAATGGACTGAATAAAACAAACGCCGTTTGAAAAGTGGACTGAAATGGTTACGAAAATGAAACTATTGGACTGAAATCGCAATTTTTAAACTAATGGACTGAAACCGTTATATTTGACAAACCTCAGGGACGAAAACAGTAATTAACTCTAAAAAAAAGAACAAATTTGAAGATGGTTAGAAAAAAGTAAAAAAAAAAAACTACAAAAAAAGTTCTTTTTTATTTAAATAGCTTCTACATGTGTTTATAACAAAAGCTCAAAAAAATATTTAAATTTTTTTTTATCATCTAAAAATGACCTTTTTTACATGTAAAACTAACTAGGTTTATTATGGTCGCCGCGTTGCGGCGTACTTCTTTTGTGATTTAGTCTGTGTTTATATGTATTTTGAAATCACTGCGAGAGCCTTGCGCATGGAACCACTGACAAAAATTAAAAAACATGTAAAAAAAAACACTAAAAGAGAACCTGAAGAAAATCAACTAAAAAAGTTATAAGGTAATGATGCTCGTATGAAACTCATGGTCAGATATGAGCCAATGGTATTGGGTATCGGTACCGAATTTCCCGAAATATATTAAGTAACAATTCGGTACCGACTTTTGGCGTTCATGGTACCGGTTCGCCACCGGTTTTACCTTCATAAACCGGTACTGTAACCAGCAATTTTGGTACAAGTACCGATTCGGATTCGGATTCGGTATCGGTTGGCACCGTGCTCATCCCTACCCCTAAAACTAAAATAAATAAATCATTAAAAGTTAAAGAAAACCAACAAAAAGTTGTGCGATAGCGTTATTGTTCGTACAATCGTACGGTACTCGTGATTAACGATGAAACAACGATACCATGTAGCATTAAAACACTATTCATTAACTTTGTTTACATAGGTAATATATAGGTAATAGTTAATATAATAGATATAAAAAGAATGTAAAGAGTGGGACTTGAATCCATCCCCTTTGCAAACTAAAACACCACACAAACCACTTTACCAAACATATAAATAGATCATATTAAAGAAACCAAAAGTATATAAACAATAACATCAAAGGATGGAACTCACTATAAAGAAGTCAACAAAGACAACCAACCAATAAGGAAAAGTTACTATTTGTTACTATTCATCATGATGTGACAACTACTATTCATAAGCTTGGTTTATTAATATATAGGATAATGGTATCCTGGTTTTTCACCTTTTTATGGTTCCTCAATTAACCTCTTTTAAAAAAAAGATAGAAAAGGGTAAAAAAAATTGCAAAACTTATTTTTTTTATTTTATTTAATCGGCTTAAAAATGATTTTTTTTATCTAAAAATGATTTTTATGACTTTTTTACATATAAAACTAATGGTTCCCTAGTTTTCACTTTTTTATGGTTCCCCAATGAACATCTCCTTACACACACATTAATTTATAAGTTCAATGGTTGAGATTGATTAACCTTTCATCAATAACATTTCATTGTCTCTTTGACGAGTTGATTACTTTTTTTCGTCCCTGTGGTTTGTTGAAAATAACTATCATAGTCCATTAGTTAAACCTTTCCAATGGAACACCAGTACTTTCACTTTTGTAACAATTACAGTCCACCTCTATTAATTCAATCCATTTATGTTGTTAAGTTATGGTGAAATGACCAATTAAAAAGGGTTATTGGATTTTATCACTCTCAACTATAGGGTATTAGCCGTTGTCACTCCCAAACATTACTTTGACTCCTACCACTCTCAACTTAACACTTTGTATGTTGTGTCACTCTGCAGGTGCACATTTCTTAGTGTTTAACTTTTGTTGTTGGTGATATTATGCTAACACTTTGTGAATTACTAAAGACTGCAGCTGAATCTGTTCTTAAAAGACAAAATAAGAGCCAAAAACCACTCAACCAGAGTGACACAACACACAAAGTGTTAAGTTGGGAGTGCTGGGAGTCAAAGTGATAGTTGGGAGTGGCAACGTCCAATACCCAATAGTCGGGAGTGATAAAATCAAATAACCAATTAAAGAAATTCTAAAAATAAACATTTAAGGGTGTGTACCACTTCATTGTAACAACCCGCTTTTGGAAAGTCAAAGTATAAGTCAAAGTCAAAGGAAGAAAAGATTGCTAATTGCGATCTATCACTCCTTGCTTGACTAGCAGATCGTACTTTTGACTTGTAATCGAATCTATTTATTTAATCGTTTTAGTTGTATTATGTGGAGTATCTATTAATAATCGAAGTTCAATTGCTATTTAATCGCATGCTTATTGCTTATCGCTATCGCTATCGCAACTTGAATTATGTGTTCTGGATATTGTTTTACGTGTGTGTGCTATTTATGTGTTACTTGTGCATGTTATGTTTATGTTGAGGTGTTTAATCGCAATCGCAACCGCAATTCTATCGCATCACAACCTAATCGCAGACGCTAAACGCAAGTTATTTATAGTGATTGTATGTTAGATATAGTAGCTAGGTTATTTGTGTAACGATTGGGTAATACTATCGCATCACATTGCAACGCTCAACACGTGAATCAAAACGACAAAACTCATCACGCCGGACACCTGGATCGAGAGGCCAACCGATCGAGTGGCCATCCGATCGAACTGCCATCCGATCGAACTGCCATCCGATCGGACTGCCATCCGATCGGATTGCCATCCGTTCGGTGACCAATCCGACACTTCAGCACTTTCCATTTTGGGAAACCCTATAAATACCCTCCTGTCACATCATGTGACAGCTCCTCACTCGACCAGCCGCACTCAAGCTCAGTTTTCTCTCGATTTCTCACGATTCTTGTAAGTTTTCAACCTAAATCTTGTACTTCTATGATCTACACACACTTCTTCATCATTTTCACCTTTGAATCTTAACTTTTAACCATGAAATCACTGGATTTGAGGTGTTCTAGGATGATGTCATCATGGAGTTCTTATGAACTTCAAGGTTTGGCTTCATTCCACCAAGAACAACTTAGATCTGAAGGATTTCCACAAGATTAAATAATGTTTTCGCATAGATCTACACATATTCATGGTTGAAAGGATTAAAAGAAGGTTTTCCAACTTTCTTTCAACTCTTTTACACTCAATGCACTCAAAACCGATAGAATCGGAACTCGTTCTGATCTTCTACTCTTTCTTAGTGATGTGTTAGTTCAAGATCTGAATTCTATCCAAGAGACAACTGATTTCGGGTTAAACACAAACAACCATCTCGAACAGTGGACTGGTCGGACTAGGGTGGTCCCTGTTCGATCGGATCACTTGGGTCAAGATGGGATTTCTGTTGTTTAAGCACGTTATCATAATGTCTCGATGAAAACTGCAAGACCTTCAAGTAATCAAGTGTCAAGACGATCAGGTCGTCGGGACGGATTGTCGTCCGATCGGATTGCCATCCGATTGAACGGCCATCTGATCGGCTTGCACTTGGTTCCACACTTAAACTTTTAATTCAAGCTTTCAAGGTTCTGAACGTCGAACGGATTACCGTCCGGTCGGATAGCCATCCGATCGAACGACCATCCGACCATGTGACGTTTGGGACTTCGACACTTAATCATTTTCAAATTTTCAAAGATCATCAGTAACTAATGGATTGCCACCCGATCGGATTGCCATCCGATCGAGTGATAGTCCTGCTGTGAACTTGTTCTCACTAAGTGTCTTGCCAATCAGATCGCTATCTGATCGAACGACTGTTCTATCGATCGACCTGAAAGGTAGAGATACTTCTCTATTTTCAAAATGCTACAACGAAAAATTCAAAGCCATCATACACAAACATATCCTTACCAATCGAATGGCCATCCGATTGGATGACCATCCGAATGGATTGACATCCGATCGACTGGCCATCCGATCGGATTGCCATCCGATACTTGGTCACTTTTCACCGTTTTACGCACCAGTTTTAGCTTATGCTATCGTTAACTGTTCAGGCTAATCACTCTAGCGCTCCCTTCAATCTGTTACCATTGCTGTGAGTATACTTGATCCCTTTTTTCTTTATGCACTTTTGGGTGTTACATACGTTGCTTATTCTAAATCACATCAAACACACGACGCAAACACTATTTATACGCTGACCATTTATGCATGTTATACGTGACTCGATGAATGCCTGTTTGTTAAGTTTACACATTGATTATTGTCTACCTGCCTTAGCAACGATAGTAATATAGTTTGGACTCAAAACCTGTTCACTCAGGGGTTGTTAAGGACAATACTTCCCGTGTTCGCAGTGGTGAACATGTGATGCGCACTCGCTACTCCCAGTCAAATCGCAGTCGTTGGTATTGATAGGATTTTTGTCGATAACTTACATGCTTAAGATTATACGTTGTACATGCTGGTTATGCGTAAACGATTTTGAATTCTACTATTACTATTAAACTTGTATGCTCACCTTTACACTATGTGTATTGACCGCTCTTTTAACGTATGTGCCAGGTGTTTGAAATGCTTAGGATGTTGTGCTCTTGCTTTTGTGGAAATCAAGTAGGAGAGAGTCTAGAAACAAACAAACTATTTATATTTGAGTTGTCGAAACAGAATTATTTGTCTTTGAATTGTCTGTAATAACTATGCTACTTGTTATGTCATGGTATGGGACGCGATGCTTAAATAATTGGTAATCGTAGTTGTTATGGAAACTCCTGGACAATTTGTTTCACTCAGTGCCGCGCCCCGATGTTTCCGCCATCGGTTGGGGTGTGACAGATTGGTATCAGAGCCATAACTATAGGGAATTAGGTAAGACTCGACCTAGTCCGGGTCGACGTCTTAGAAACGACCTAGTCTATAGTCTAAGTACCAACATACCAACTTATGCATGCCCGATATGGGTTTTGCACGAGCTTACTCGCTATTTCCCGCTCGCACTCGCTGTATACTACACACTTGCGCGAACATCGCATACTACAGTTCCACGCAAGGTCAGCCTTTCCTAAGGCAGATTACACATCCAAACGGATAATCTGGTTAAGATTAGGTGTGAAAACCGCAAACTCTCGACCAGATTGCTCGTTCGAATTGCTATTTTTACTATAAACAAGAGAAATTGCATTGAAATAGGAGTGAAATCCATACTTCGACGCATACCTCTTATATATCTCGTGATTTTATCACATAAACAGGAATGTAGTCGCTAAGTTAGGTGTGAAACCCGAACCTTGATGACTCGTTCTACTCTCTAATGTGGTTTTTTTTTACAAAACTCTCACCAAAGTCTCGACGGACTCCAACGACTTGAGGTCACACCATAACTGGAAGGAGGCGTGCCGATCGCTCGAATCGAAGCGAGAGCACAGTCCAGAAAGCCAAATTGTGGACTTAAGGTCCTTGTGAATAGTCGAACCACTTTGGGGTAGTCAAAGTCTATCTAGCCAAGACAATCTATCTTCGATTTTATGTGTTTCGATTCTGGAATCCGCAACAGCTAACTCTGTGAATTATCAATTTTATGTAATTTTATATGTTTATGTGCATTGATTTTGATGATTTATTCGCTTTTCACTGTTCGCTTTGATCAACACACACCACTCGCACTGCACATCTACCTCAAAACACCAACAAATCGCCTGCTATACTACTCGCTATGCTACTCGCTAATCGCAATCGCTATACTTAATCGTTAAACATGCTGTGAAGGATAGGCGAATACGTGCAAAATATAGAATGGTTTCTGTGTTCTAACTGCCTTATGTGCTTCTGTGCTCTACATGCTTATGTGCATCTGTGTTTATGTGCTTATGTGGATTTTGTGAATAGCTGTGTTCCTGAGCTTTATCACTATTATGGGTGAAATTCTGAGCCCATATCCTGGAAAATATCTTGATTTATATCTTGGTTGTATGATACATGTTCATGTCCGGGGTGCTCATTCAGGATATTGATAACATCCTGAATGGTATCCTAAGGATTACTGATGGATTTTGTGCAGGAGTACGAGTCCAAGTTCCTAACGTTCACGAAGACCCTTTCTCCGGGAGACTCGGTCCAAGTCGTTCAAATGAAGACGTTGAAGCCGCTATACCCGGTCTACAACGTTAATAATGGAATATTCGGGAGCATCCCATATTTATAGGAATTTTAGTTTGTATTTCGTAACTATAAATAGGTGGATAAATCAGATCGAATAGGACATCACAACTACACTCACTACTCACCTACACTTGTTCTCTCGCAACTTTCACTCTCACAAAAAGCATTGTAACACTTAGCGATCTGATCAATATCCTGCACTGTATCCTGATGTTTGAAGTAATAAGAAGAACTAGGCAGCTGCGATTGCCAGCTCCCGAGGTTTTATGCCGGCAATCTAGATTGATCAAGGGCTTTCCTCGTACATCTCGTGTCATTTCTTTTACTTTTTGCTCATAGTTTGATCATAGATACAGCTCAATATCCTGAGCCGTATCCTGAAAACTGTTTTTACAAACAACTTAACCAGCATATTTCCAACACACTTTTTAGCACACTACCTCACTTAACTAATTTGATCACTTAATTGCTTCGGTAATTTTTGACCAAAACAATTTGGCGCCCACCGTGGGGCAAGTGGTGCTATCTTTACTAAAAATCTTTGTGAAATCGTTAATTGGTTTTCTGTTTTCAAAACTTTTTGCCACATTGTTTACAATGGCCTCAAAATCAAACATGAGCTCCTCCACTGTGTCTGCTACAACTTCTGCTACAACTGGTTCGGTGCTTCCACCACCTCCTCCAAGGATGCCAGCTTCTTCACAACCTCAGGATATTATCCCTACTCGGAGTGTTCAAGGATCTGCTCCCGTTTTGGCTTTTAATGATGAAATTCTAACCTTATTTGGAAGTGTGCAGGAACAAATGAGGCAGCAACAGGAAACAAACCAAATGCTGATGAGAGAAATACAACTCTTAAAATCTAGCTCGAGCAGATCTGCTAAGGACATTGTCACTCCTTTACAACCCAGAACTTTGAACTTCAGTTCGGCTGTGTATACTGAGGATAATAGGGGGAATATTTTGCCTAGCAATTCCCATAATCATACTCCTGAAATACCCTCCTCGATCAGGATGTCAACTGTGAGGAGCTCAGGATATGCTTTAGGATATGGCCAGAATCCTCAGACTGGTAACGTGTCAAATAATAATATTCATGCTACTAACAATGGTGGGTCTTTGCAGGATGCAGGTATGACGTCAAAATTTACTAGGGAACTTCAGAAATTGAAGGACATGATATCCAGTGTACCTGGAGTGGTCCAGCCAATTCCGGAAGTGTCCCAAGACAGCCACAGGATATCTCGTTTCGCATATCCTATCTGTGATGCTGAGATCCCGAAGAGATTTCAAACCCCCAACATGAAGGTCTATGATGGGACTACGGATCCTGAAGAGCATATTGCCCAGTATAGGGAAAGAATGGAGATTAATCCTATCCCTCCGGAGCTCAAGGAAGCGTGCCTATGCAAGGGCTTTGGTTCTACCTTAACAGGATCGGCCTTGAAGTGGCTCTTAAATGTTCCTCCGCATTCGATTACATCATTTGCTCACTTAGTGAATTTATTTAATAGTCAATTTTCTTGTAGTCGGAGTTTTGAAAAACTAACAAGTGATCTTTACAGGATAACTCAAGGACCTCAGGAATCCCTAAGGGATTATGTGAACAAATTCAGCAGGGATCCTTGGATATCCCACACCTTGATGTTGCTACAACGGTCCAAGCATTCAAGATGGGACTACAAAAGGATTCCCAGTTTTATCAGGATCTTGTGATGAATCCTTGCAGGAACTTGGACGAAGCTCGAAACAGGGCCTTGAGATATATCAGGCTGGAAGATGATAAGAAAATGCAAGAGATGATGAACTCATCCACCACCTATGAGTCAACTAATAGGAAGTCAGGATCCTCATTTAAATCATATCGCTCTAAGCCGTATGGTAGAAATGAAAACAAGAAAGTGAATGTTGTTGAAGACGAGGATCCTGAAGAATATCCTGAATTATCCGAATATTGCTTTTCTGTTAACATTCCTGAATTAATGTATGCTATGCAGGGTTTAGGAGACAAAGCTAGGTGGCCTCGAAAGAATCAACAAAAAGCTGATTGGAAGGATAAATCGAAATGGTGTGCCTTCCACGAAGATTTTGGACATGTAACTGAGGATTGCATTGCTCTAAGAAAAGAAATAAGCTATCTTCTTAGCAAGGGATATCTGAAGGATCTCTTAGGAAGAAAGAAGAATAAGGGTCAGGATACTGAGAAGGATCCTGAACGAGCAGCATCACCTCCTGCGGATGCCAGGATAATCAACTTTATTTCGGGAGGATCCGACATTTGTGGGACTTCGTCTTCTGCGGCCAAGAGGCATGCAAAAGAGGCCAAGACCGAAAGGGGAGACAAACCAGCCAGGATGACTACCCTCACAACTGATAAAGTGATCACTTTCGATAGTGATGACAGGGATACTGTCCAGGATCCTCACCATGATGCTCTTGTAATAACATTATATGTGGCTAACCATTTTGTACGCAGGATATTGGTGGATAATGGCAGCTCCGTCAACATAATCCAACTAGAGACTTTGAAAAGAATGAATGTATCTCCAATGGATATCACTTCGAAATCCACCGTGCTTGTTGGGTTCAGTGGAGAGGCTAGGAACACAGTGGGAGAAATAAAGTTACCAGTATATGTTGAAGGGGTCAACTCGATACAACGTTTCTGTGTGATGGACTCCCTATCCTGCTATAACATCATACTGGGCCAGATAATGGATCCATGATATGAAGGCTGTGCCATCAACTTATCATCAATGCGTCAAGATCCCTACCCCTTGGGGGGTTGTCAAGGTTGATATTGATCATCAGGAAGCGAAAGAATGTTACTCATCCTCAATGAAATCCTCAACCAAGCCTAGTACATCATAGCAATTAAAGATGCGGGCCCAGGATATCGCGGAGGCTTCAGAGCAGGATATGAAGAAAGTTATCTTGGATCAGGATAATCCTGATATCTCGGTGCTCGTAGGAACCAATATCCCTCAGGATATTGAAGAACAATTAACTAACTTTTTGAAGTGCAGGATGTCAACATTTGCATGGAAGCATGAGGATATGACAGGTATATCCAAAGACATTATCACTCACAAGCTTGGAATTGACAGGTCGTTCAAGCCTGTACAGCAAAAGCGAAGGAAGTTCGCCCCTAAGCAAAATACAATTATCCAAAAGGAAGTTGAAAGATTGTTAAAGTCCAAAATGATCAGGGAGGTCAAGTTTCCAATATGGCTAGCAACTGTAGTCGTAATACAGAAGAAAAATGGGAAATGGAGAGTCTGTGTAGATTACACAGACTTGAATAAGGCTTGTCCTAAAGACCCATTTCCTCTTCCTCATATTGATGCAATGGTGGATGCTACTGCCGGGCATGAGATGCTAACCTTCATGGATGCATCCTCAGGATTTCAGCAGATTCAAATGGAGCCTTCGGACCAGGAGGATACTGCCTTCATGACACCAACAGGTATTTATTGTTATACTGCTATGCCCTTTGGTTTGAAAAATGCAGGTGCAACATACCGGAGATTGGTGAACATGATGTTTAAAGACAAGCTGGGGGACACCATGGAGGTATACATCGATGATATGGTGGTGAAATCTAAAAAGGCTGAGGATCACCTCCAGGATATTAAGGGAGCATTTGATATCCTGGATCAGTATAATATGAAGCTAAATCCTGCTAAGTGCCATTTCGGAGTGGGGGCAGGAAAGTTTCTAGGATATATGGTGACCAAAAGAGGAATAGAGGCAAGCCCAGAGCAAATTAAAGCCATCTTGGATATCAAATCACCTTCAAATATGAAGGATGTTCAATGGTTAACAGGGTGAGTTGCAGTATTGAACAGATTTATCTCAAGATCCTCCGAGAAATGCAAAGAATTTTATGATATCCTGAAGAAAAACAGGAAGTTCGAATGGGGAGAGAAGCATGAAGCAGCCCTGCAGGATTTGAAGCAGTATCTTTCAACTGCACCTCTATTGATGAAGCCTGAGAATGGTGAACCACTGTCCCTATACCTCACGGTATCAGGGAATGCGGTAAGTGCCGTCCTTATAAAGGATCATGAAGGTCAGCAATATCCTGTTTATTATGTTAGTAAAAGTTTGTTAGATGCTGAAACTAGATATTCTCATTTATAAAAGTTGATACTAGCACTAGTTATGGCATCAACGAAGCTTAGACATTACTTTGAGACACATAGAATTCATGTTAAGACCAATTATCCTGTCAAAAATGTGCTTAGGAAACCCGAGATGTCAGGCAGGATGGCCAAGTGGTCAGTAAAGTTAAGTGCTTATGACTTAGTGTACGAACCTAGAAATGCCATAAAATCACAGGCTCTAGCTGACTTTGTGGCTGATTTCAGTAGTGACATTCAGGAAGAGGTAGACCTAGAAGTCCAACAACTAGGAGAATCCTCAGGATCCTAGACATTGTACACTGATGGAGCACCTAATGTTAGAGGAGTAGGATTGGGAATACTACTAAAATCGCCACAGGGGGACATATTACCCCAGGCTATTAGGTGTGAATTCCCTGCTACTAATAATGAAGCAGAGTATGAGGCTTTAATTGCAGGATTAGAACTGGCTAAAATATGAATATCAAGAATTTGCAAGTATATGTTGACTCCTTGTTAATCACTAATCATTTTAATGGATCCTGTGCGGTTAAGGGTGAGAAATTAATCGAATACCTCGATATTCTCAAAAAATTAGCAGGATATTTCGATGTTTTTACACTTGAATAGGTACCAATGGAAGATAATGCTAAAGCAGATGCCTTAGCAAATCTGGGATCATCGGTCAGAATACCAGAAGGGACCTAAATACCAATACTGCGTATCTTGTATCCTGCAACGAATCCTCAGGATAAAGAAGTAGTAAGTATCCAGGATCCTGTTGCTGAATATCCTAAGGAGGATCCTAAATCCTGGACGGCTCCAATCATAAGATATCTCAAGGGAGGACACATCCCTAGAGACGAAAATCCTAAGGCATTTAGGATGAAGGTATCACGATTCACCATCATAAATAATATTTTGTATAAGAAATCTCTTGCATGACCATATTTAAGGTGCTTGGAGGATCCTGAAACTAAAGAAGTGCTCCAGGATATACATGAAGGGGATTGTGGTAACCATACTGGGGGCAGCTCATTATTCTCAAAAATATTGAGAACATGATACTTTTGGCCAACGATGAGGAAAGATGCTACAGAATATGCTTGAAGGTGTGATGCATGTCAAAGGCACAGTAACATACTACATCAACCAGCTGAACCACTATATCCTATAGCTTCCCCTTGGCCATTCATGAAATGGGGAATGGACATAGTAGGGAAATTAGCAAAAGCTCCAGGAGGAAAAGTCTTTATGCTGGCAACGACTGATTATTTCTCTAAGTGGGTGGAGGCTGAAGCATTTGTTCAAGTCAGAGATCAAGAAGTAGTATCCTTTATAAAGAGGAATATCTTGACCAGGTTTGGAGTACAAGCTGAAATCATTTGTGACAATGGATCCCAGTTTATAAGCAAGAGGACTACTGACTTTTGCAAAAGTTGGGGAATCAAAATGATCACATCTACCCCGGTACATCCTCAAGCAAATGGACAAGCTGAATCCTCAAACAAGATAATTGTCAACAACTTGAAGAAGAGATAAGGAGCCAAGAAAGGAAGATGGGCAGAAGAACTACCCTTTGTTTTGTGGGCTAATAGAACAATGGTAAAGAATGCAACAGGCCAGACTCCGTTTTCCTTGGTATTTGGAGCGGAAGCAGTGATCCCAACAAAGATGGTGATACATACTGCAAGATCTATCCTCCGGAATCCTGAGCAGAATCCTGAAGCTTTGTGCCAAGATTTGGACATCGTAGACGAAACGATAGATGCAGCAAGGATAAGGGTGGCAGCATATCAACAAAGGATATCCAGAGCATACAACAAGAATATAAGGACAAGAAGGTTCAAAGTTGGAGATTGGGTGTTAAGAAAGGCTTTTCAAAATACCACTAATCCTGCCGATGGAAAGCTGGCTCCAAAATGGGAAGGACCATATGAGGTTGAATCAGAATCAGGGAAAGGAGCATATTGACTCAGGAGTATGGAGGGGGATATGCTACCAAGATCCTGGAACGCTATACACTTAAAGCTCTATTTCAAGTAAGAATAGAATTTAATTTCTATCTCAGAATGGTATGTATTCTATCTCTCTTAAATATATTTGAATTCATTTATTATCTTGAACCCATTACTGACTTAGGCATCGGAGGGGTGTTAGCCAAGCTAACACACACCTTAGTTTAAGGTTGTTTTGCAGAATATGTCTCAGGATATAGCTCCAGGATATATACTCAAGATAACTCGAAAGATTAGAGGATTGGCCCCCTCTCTCACGTTTAAGGGATCCTGATCCCTTCAAAGGTTTAAAGGTATTCACCTTTCTCTCGAATTGGGTTTCAACACCCCGCCTGGAGCGCAAGTCATCTGGGGATAGTTCAAGATAACGGGACCAGTTCATGTAAAAGTGGCTGACAATTTCGTTATTATTGGCTATATCTTGGATCCTAAAGGTACTTGAGGATTGATCACCCTCTCTCACGAAAGGGTATTTTCATACCCTCAGTTTAAAGGTTTTCACCTTTCTAAGACTTGGAGTTTATACACTCTCGCCTGTAGCGCATGAAAATCAGGGTTTATCCCCTGGATATGAGGGTTTATCCCCAGCATATTAAAGGTTTATCCTCAGGATATTAAGGGTTTATCCCAGGATATCAAAGGTTTATCCCTGGATATTCAGGATCTATTCAGTAAAGCTAAAGTATGACTACATTCCTATGTTGAACACAGGGTATATACATTATACAATTTAAAGGATGGATCCAACTTTGTAAGTGTGCACTAGGGACATTCCTATGGTGGAAAATTGGAATTGACTCTTTGGGAATCTCTGGTATGATTTCTCCTTTTTATTTGGGTAACTTGAATTTTACAAATTGTGTGTCAATATCCTGAGCAGGATATCTTTCCGGATACACTTACAATGTGTTCCCAAGGATGTTCAAACAAAACTGTTTTCATAAGTAAAATTCATGTAATAAAAGTATAACAACAGAGATAAAGACAAAAGAAGGTTATATTATTAACATACCAAAAGGTGTGCTCTTGGTTTCACCTCAAACCAAGGACCATCCACCAAGAGCACAAATAGTTCCTTACCATATTTACTTAACAGTTGAAGGTTTTGTCTCAAACCAATACCCATCCACCTCCAACTGTTATATTGTTCAAAAAGCAAAATATACTAACATTGATGACCAAGGGCTTCGACCTGAAACTCAAGATCCCCCCACCTTTGGCCATCATATTGTTCAAATGCAGGTAAAGTAAAGTGCAGAAAAAGTAAATTGTTTTGGGGTTACAAACCCACGATCAAATTTAAAAAAGTGGGCTCCGGCCTTGGCACGTACATCCATCATCGCCCACCTGAATGCCCTCACACAGTGGCATCTTCTCCAACCTTCTCCGTCTTCTCAGTGTCAGCATCCTGAGCAGCATCTTCACCAGCATCCGTCCCAGCATCCTTTTTGTCTCCAGCCTTGTCCACCACCTCTGCTGACCTAGAGGATTCACCAGCTTCAGCAGGATATGGCGCAGCCTTGCTTCCGCGCTCCTTCAGCTTTGCCACCCAAGAGTCAACCGGCCAGGATGGGCACACAAGGCCTGTCTCCTTAGCCTCATAAGCCATCTTGATGCAGGCTTGTAGCAGAGAGACTATAGCAGAGGCCTTGATTCCTTCCCGGAAAGAGACCATGGCCTGTTCATGCTCCATTTGGACGGTGGCAAGTTTGAGCTCAGCATCCTGGGTGACCTTCTTCAGCTTGTCCTCATAATGCCGGGTCTTCACCTCGGCAATGTCCCCTTGGTCAGCAACAGTGGTCTCGAGCTGTTTAATCCTGGCTTCTTGGAACACATTAGTGCTGCAAGCATCGGTATAAAGGTGGAGTAGATGCTGGAGACCCTGAACGCCAAATTTCAGGTATAAGTCAATATATGTTAACCAGGATATCATGTCAGGATATCCTATTAGGATATATGTGCAGGATGTAGTCACAGGATATTACCTTGTTAAGGAAGGATGTCATCGGCTCCAAGGAATCAGAAAAGCTGAGTTCTTCATAGGAGAACCCTTCAGAGCCTGGGGCACTAACTTCAGAACCTTTCCTCTTTTTTGCGGTGGAAGCACGAGTCCTCGGATTAGCCTTAGGAGTCGGGAGCGGCTTGGAGCTGGTGGCAGCAGGAGTCTCTTTCTTGACCATGACTAGAGTGGGGTAACTGTCAAGTTCGTCAAGATCAAGGAAGACTGGAACTTTGCTGGAGTCTGCATACAGGGAGTAAATTTTTTTCCTAAAAATATCAAATAGAAACATGTATGCAGGATATCGTGCAGGATCCTTACCAGACATGTTTACACTAGAAAGAGGGCTTGGAGATGGTGGAGACGGGTTAAAACTTCTTTCAGCCTCTGGAAGGAGTCTGATATCGTCAATCCTCTTCTGTGAATCAGCAAGTGGAGGTGCAAGCTTCCTAAAATCAGCTGTGTACAAAACAATAAAAAGAAAGTTGATCAGCTCAGGATATGAAGCAAGATAAAAGGCAGGATCATCCTTGAACCCTAAATCCTACCCTTTCTCAACCACTTTACCGGATATTCCGTTCCACCAGGGATTGAGTCTCTTTTTACAAAGAAGAACTTAGATTGCCATTTCTCCTCGTTCCTGGTGGCACGAAGTATCAGCGGATTGCCAGAGGTGGAATAAAACAAAAATCTACAGGATCCGTGGCATCGAAGCCGATTTGCTAGAGGGAGGTCATGAACGGAAAGATCAGGAATGTGATTCTTCTTGATCTGGTCAAGAACGGACAAGACTCGCCAAAGCATCGGCATTGTTTGGCTAAAAGAGATTTTTGTAATATTGAAAAACTCAGTGATAAAGTCTGGAAAGGGGAACCGTAGTCCTAAGGTGAAAGGAAAGGCACTAAAACACAACCACTCGTCGGAAACCATGTCCGACCGGATTTCCCGGTCAAACGGCCGGAATACCATCCCTTCCGGGAAGATACCGGAGGATTTGAGAGCCGACAAGTGGGCACTATCAAAGGAGCATATCTCCTTCTCCGGTTCTTGGAGAAGATTCTGCTGGATAAATGAGGGGGCGGAGTCACCGGAGCTTGATCTTGTTTGCCTTGTCATATTCTCGCTAGAATGCTGAACAGAATGAGAGAAGAAGATGGAATAGAGAGAGAAGTTTTTACCTTTTTCTCTTCGGTAAAGATTAAATGGGATAAGTATGAGAAGATATAGGGAGCAATGAGTAAATATAGGCTGCGCGGTTACAAACGGTCACATCATGGGTCTAATCTCTTAATTGCCTCATTCTTCGTAAAAAATATAACTGTTAGTGCCAGGATACTAAACGGTAACATTTTTTGGGGACAATTGTTATATGTGAAATTTGAGCCCATATCCTGGAAAATATCTTGATTTATATCTTGGTTGTATGATACATGTTCATGTCCGGGGTGCTCATTTAGGATATTGATAACATCCTGAATGGTATCCTAAGGATTACTGACGGATTTTGTGCAGGAGTACGAGTCCAAGTTCCCAACGTTCACGAAGACCCTTTCTCCGGGAGACTCGGTCCAAGTCGTTCAAATGAAGACGTTGAAGCCGCTATACCCGGTCTACAACGTTAATAATGGAATATTCGGGAGCATCCCATATTTATAGGAATTTTAGTTTGTATTTCGTAACTATAAATAGGTGGATAAATCAGATCGAATAGGACATCACAACTACACTCAATACTCACTTACACTTGTTCTCTCGCAACTTTCACCCTCACAAAAAGCATTGTAACACTTAGCGATCTGATCAATATCCTGCACTGTATCCTGACGTTTGAAGTAATAAGAAGAACTAGGCAGCTGCGATTGCCAGCTCCCGAGGTTTTATGCCGGCGATCTAGATTGATCAAGGGCTTTCCACGTACATCTCGTGTCATTTCTTTTACTTTTTGCTCATAGTTTGATCATAGATACAGCTCAATATCCTAAGCCGTATCCTGAAAACTGTTTTTACAAACAACTTAACCAGCATATTTCCAACATACTTTTTAGCACACTACCTCACTTAACTAATTTGATCACTTAATTGCTTCGGTAATTTTTGACCAAAACAATCACCAATCGCTAGTTTGCGTTAGAACCTAGTATAGTCGCTGATTAATTGAATTGAGTTTGAGTCATGTGACGATGTCTATTGCAGACAATGTCGTCATTTGGATCACAACACTCCCGAGCTGCTAGGCGTAAACACGCTGACAAGCGACTCGCTTCTCTCGTCGTAAGTCAAATAGTTAAAGTCATCCCTCAGATCGTCAGTGAACTGAACGAGAATGCAAGCAAGTCTTCTGAAGAGTCCAGGACCGATTCGCCAAAAGCTGCTTTTAGCTTCAAGCAGTTCAAAGCCTGCGGCCCGAAAGAGTTTACCGGTGAAGATGGGCCTACGGCCATGCTCCAATGGTTTGATTCTATCGAAGTCACCCTACGCCAGAGTGGTTGTCCCGATAATCTCCGTACTCTCAACACCACTGGTGTCTGATGGGTAGTCCGTAGGACAACCCTTAAGTGGTATAAATGATAATAAAATTCTACATTTAATCGGGTAGTTGTCTAGAATTAGATAACTACGGTTGTTTGTGTTTCAGGTACAAACGGGAGCTTAAAATGGAAGGAACACGGAGAATAAACGAAAAAATCAATTTTTGGAAGTGAATAATTAAGAGGATAGCATAATAGAGGACGAAATTACGAGAACGTGGGCGAAAACAGTGAAGAAAACGGAGTTGAAACAAAAAAGTTATGCTGAAAACAAGTTTTCATGTTGAAGCCTGCCGTAAGCTACGGCAAGGACCGCAGCTTACGGCACCGACTGGCACTTTTTGTCACCGTATGATAGTTTAAAGCTACCGTAAACCATTCCAAGCCACCGTAAGCTACGGTGGCCACCGTAGCTTACGGCGCTGACCTGCGTAAATGTGTAACTTCCACCTTTTAATGCGGATTTATGGTGTCTTTTCATGCCCAATCATTCCCATTCGGTTACACATCATTTTGGAGACGATTTTGCTTGTTCTTGGGTGCTTGAAGACATTTTCCAATCATTCGCTTTGTGTTTTTAATTGTTATGAACATTGAAACTTGTGTGAGGATGATGATTCAAGCCATGAGTGGCTAAACTCTTGATGACTATCTTTGGTTGAAGGTTTGTATTAGACTTTATGCTTGATTTCCTAATTTCTAGAATAACAAACTTTGTCTTTATGATTGTTTGTTATGGTGTGTGATTGATTGTTTGTAAATTGTTGATTCTTATATTAATCTAATTTGAAACCATACGTTCTTGGTGCCGTTGGCAATCGAGATATCATAAGTAGAATTTGGATTGGGCTAGGGTTAATTGGTCATCGGGTAACAACCTCACGTTCTAGGAATCTGAGTACTTAGTTCCCTTTTATCACAACAAGTAATCACACATGAACTATGTCTATGTAGTTCTTTCTAGTGGAATGATAGCATAAACGTCGAAGCAAACCGGAAACTAAAGATGGTCATTTGTCTCTAATTTGTTTACAACCAACATTTTTATTTTTGCAATTAGAATAGTAATCTTAGTTTTTCAAATCAAATCAATCAATCCAACTCTTGAATTTACTTTTACTTGCATTTAGTTTAATTTTAGTTAACATAGTTAAACTTCAAATAACACATATTCCACAAACTCCCTGTGTTCGATACCCACTTACCGCTATCTATTAGTAGTATTTGGATTAAATTTGATTGTGACCACGACATCACGTCAAATTTTGGCGCCATTGCCGGGGAGTAGTGCGCAACGTGTGTTATTTTTTATCTTTTAGGGTTTGTTATTTTTCGGGTTTACGCTGGGTGTGTTAGTGTGCAGGTATTTACAGGTGCATGCGTACTAGAAGTTCTCACAAGCTATCACCATTGGCATTTGACCCAGAAATTGAATGGACTTTGAGAGGAAACATAATTTTGCTAAGGGAAAACAGAATCAGCGGTTCACCAACAACACCAACTACACCAATCACACCACTTCGATACATGGATCCACCACCACCACCCACTACGGGTGAACTTATACCACCTTTCATACCATCATCCAATCAACCTTCACCAAACACTACCATGCCAAACACCACTACCAACCCTATTCAACCTCATGATGTTACACCAACCAACACCACACAACCCATTACCACTCAAGAAGAACCTACACTCACTTTTAATCCATCTACTACAATTCCACCATTTTCTCATTTCTTCCCTAGTGCGGGTCAATCATCTTCAACCTACTCAATAGCACCAAACTCAACCATTGTCCATGCTACTTCTACATTTAGACCATCGAATCAGTCGGGTTTTCAATATTCGACTCTTCCAGTTGGGCAATCTTCGGGTATAGGGGGAGATGGATATGAAGAAGGATATGAAGATTTTGAGGGATATGATGAAGAAGGATATGCTTATGGGGGTGATGGGGAACAAGGAGAACTTACTTACGTGCAAGGGCAAACTCAAAGAATGCCAAGTGTTGGTGGGTTTCAACAACAACAAATTATACCACAACATATTCGGCCAAGGCCACAAGGGCCACAAGTGCAACGTCCTATACCATTGCAACAAGTTCGTCCACAAAATGTACAACATCAATTCCAAAGGCCGATTCAACACCCACCGATACACCAACAATTTCAACCACATGTACCACAAGGGCCTATGCATAGGCCAATGGGTCCTATTCGACCAAGGGATCGGTTGGGTGTGCCAAGAAGGCATCTTAGAGAACATACGAGAGGTATTGGACCGCATTTTAGGCCGGTAATCACTCACAATCCTTCACCGGTAATTATTCCTCACAATGATCAAGGGAGGACCTTTGAAGTTTGAACCAACTCGTTACAAAGTTTGCCAAAATATAAGGGTCTAGCAACGGAGGAGCCTTATTTTCATTTGGAGGCTTATGATTCGATTTGCAACACTATTGGGGGTCAAGGATTTTCGGCCGATGATGTCAAATTGGTGTTATTCCAATTTTCCCTAGAAGACAAGGCTAAAAAGTGGTTCTATACATTACCTTCGGCATCTATCTATACATGGGCGGAAATGCAACAAATTTTCTTGGATGAATTTTTCACCGCTCAAAAGACGAACGATGCTAGAAAAAGTTTGAGAAGTTTTCAACAACAAACGGGTGAAATGTTTCATGAAGCATTTGAGAGGTTCAACATAATGATAAATAATTGCCCTCATCATGGGATAGAGCTATGGGAGTTGATGAATGCCTTTCATGAGGGGTTATGTTCAAAAGATGCTCGTGACTTAATGTCTATCACAAATGGCACTTTTGGCACGAATTATGAGCATGACGATTGGGAATTCTTGGAACAAATGGCGGTCACATCAAAAATAAAAGCTCAAGCATCAAGGAGAGCACGACCGGCCATTACCCGAACTCAAGTGCACGCGGTAGACGATGGTAATGTTCAAACTTCTAATCAAATTTATAATGTTTGTGTGCTTTGTAATATGATAGGGCAAGCGGCTGAAAATTGCCAAGGAGTGGAAGGGAAATATGAAGAGGTGAATGCATTTCAAGGGCAAGGCGGGGGTGGTAGAAATTACAACATGAATTCCAATACTTACCACCCCGGTTTACAAAATCACCCGAACTTTAGATACGGGAATTCGTCAAATCAAGCCAACCCGAACTTCCAAGGAAACCAAGGATTTCAAAGGCAATATCAAACGGGTCAAAGCTTTTCAGGTGGAAACGAAGTAATGGAGATGTTGAAGGCGATGCAAATTGAGATGCAACGAAGGAATCAGCTTGATGATGCTCGCATTCAAAAAGACGAAATCTGTGATAAAGCAATTCAGTCGTTGACTACCCAAATGAGTCAACTTGCGAGTGATGTGGCAATATTAAAGAAAGCAAAAGGCCAACTACAAAGTGACACGGTGACAAATCCCAAAAACATTAAAAGTGTTAATATCATTGTGGTAAGTACCGTTCCTAATAGTGAATTCAATGAAACATTTTTAACATCTTCTTATCAAGTGAGTGCAGGTATAGAAAGGGATGCCGAGGTTGAAACTAATAAAGAGCATGGAGCACCACTCGTTCCTATTCAAGTGGGAAAATTAAAAATCCCTCAAGCATTGTTGGACTACGGGGCGAGTATGAGTGTGCTACCAGGCGATTTATACGATATGTACGACTTTGGTCCGCTTCAAGATATAGACACCATGGTGAGTTTGGCGGATGAAAGTTGGAGGCGTCCACGGGGAATGGTTAAGAATGTTATGATTCGGTTGGGAGAATTCAACTATCCGGTGAATTTTCTGGTTTTAGATTATGTTTCTACCAAAACAGCATCACAACAAAGGGTAATATTAGGTCGGCCGTTTCTTTATACTGCAAGTGCTCAAATCAACTGTAGAGACGGGATCATTACTATGACCGAAAAGAACCGTAAGTTGTACTTTGATGTTCATACTAGGGAGATTAGTTATGAACCTATTGAAGAGAAGGGTATAGAGTCTAGTAACCATATGAAAAGTGTGCATCAGAGAATAAAAACAAACAAACCACCGGGGTGTGAAAAGAAGTATGAAGGTTCGAGCAGGTATGTAGTTGACTATCCACCGAATGGACATTTGATGGATGCATTTCAACCAATGACAAGCTACAGTGGGGGAGGTGATAGGAACTGATTCTTTGAGCCACCATAAATAGGGGTGGCATGGTCTGGCTGAAGACTCGAAACTTAGCGCTGCTCGGGAGGCAACCCGGGGTTTTATATTGATCTTGCTGTGTTTATTTTTCTATGTTTCAGGGCCATGGCGTCATTCAAGTGTGGGGAAGATGTGCGGATATTTGTGTGAAGGTGGTGATAGGAAGTCGGATTGTCTACAACATCTGTTGTGTCAAACTTTACCAGGTCATTGTACTATTTCCTTAGTCTTGTTATGTTCTTTAGCTTTGAAATTTTGGTAGTTAGTTTGTTTATGTTTTGTTTAAAAAAAAAAGAGTTTGAATGGGTTTTAGCGATCAATTCCTTTCAAAACCATACATTGGGGTCAATGTATCCCAAGTGTGGGGATGAGGGGGAAATTTTTGAGAATTTTTAAAAAATTGTGAAACCAAACGAAAAATTGTCGAAATCTGAACACTTGATATTGTTCCACTTGACACACCGACACTCCTTTTTAGTCATTTCTTGGTGAGTGTTTGAGCCACAGATGATTATTAAAGATGTTTTCCTTGTTTTGAGTGGCGGTGTGTGCATTGTGTTAATAGAACTTGTGCATGAATGCTTGTTAAATCCTAGAGTTAGCATGCTTGTGAAAATGATAGGGATTTTTAGGTAGCCTCGTCCGAATGTGTGAGAGTGTGGGAATTGGGGGTTGGACCTCATACGTTACATATATGAGCTTGGTATTGTGAGGGGTGCGGGTTTGGTCTTTAGAAAGCCATGTTTGAGCCTTATACTATTCGGTTGTGACCCAAACCTACTTCTTACAAAAAAAAAAAAACTTTACCTATTGAGACGACCCGGTTTAGGAATTTAGTTTGTGATTGTTGATGTTCTTGTATATATTGTTGAGTTTTATGTGTTATGAAAAAAATGAAAAAAAAAAGAAGAAAGAAAAGAAAAAAAAAAGAGAAAAATATGAGAAAAGTACAAAAAAAAGAAGTATTTAGTTGCAATAGTAGTTGAGAATGTTGAAGAAGTTGTGTATATAGTTGATGTTTATTTTGCTTAGTAGTAGAAATAAAAACCGGTTCAAATCAATTAGCTCTTGCATATATATCCCACCATTTTCCTACCTTTACACATAGCCCCGTTGTAACCCGTAAGTCCTTTTGATTCATAAGCATGCTAGGTATTTGATAGGAGGAAACTTGATTTGTATACAAGCTTATTGTCGCACAATCACACACTTGCATTGAGCGTGTTAGCATAATGTTGCTAATATTACTTGTCACCAAGAGTTGTTGTGAGGGGTGTGTCTTGTGGTATGATAAAAAGTTAGTAAAAGGACGGTACATTTTAGCTTGGTTTGCATGTTGATCGCTTGTGGTTTTGAAATGGTTAGTGAACGAGTTGTTTGGGGTAAGCAACGGTTAAGTGTGGGGATGTGACGGGTAGTCCGTAGGACAACCCTTAAGTGGTATAAATGAAAATAAAATTCTACATTTAATCGGGTAGTTGTCTAGAATTAGATAACTACGGTTGTTTGTGTTTCAGGTACAAATGGGAGCTTAAAATGGAAGGAACACGGAGAATAAATGAAAAAATCAATTTTTGGAATTAAAGAATTAAGAGGATAGCATAATAGAGGACGAAATTACGAGAACGTAGGCGAAAACGGTGAAGAAAACGGAGTTGAAACGAAAAAGTTATGCTGAAAACAAGTTTTCATGTTGAAGCCTGACGTAAGCTACGGCAAGGGCCGTAGCTTACGGCTCCGACTGGCACTTTTTGTCACCGTATGACAGTTTAAAGCTACCATAAACATTCCAAGCCACCGTAAGCTATGGTGGCCACCGTAGCTTACGGCGCTGACCTGCGTAAATGTGTAACTTCCACCTTTTAATGCGGATTTATGGTGTCTTTTCATGCCCAATCATTCCCATTCGGTTACACATCATTTTGGAGACGATTTTGCTTGTTCTTAGGTGCTTGAATACATTTTCCAATCATTCGCTTTGTGTTTTTAATTGTTATGAACATTGAAACTTGTGTGAGGAGGATGATTCAAGCCATGAGTGGCTAAACTCTTGATGACTATCTTTGGTTGAAGGTTTGTATTAGACTTTATGCTTGATTTGCTAATTTCTAGAATAACAAACTTTGTCTTTTTGATTGTTTGTTATGGTGTGTGATTGATTGTTTGTAAATTGTTGATTCTTATGTTAATCTAATTTGAAACCATACGTTCTTGGTGCCGTTGGCAATCGAGATATCATGGGTAGAATTAGGATTGGGTTAGGGTTAATTGGTCATCGGGTAACAACCTCACGTTCTAGGAATCTGAGTACTTAGTTCCCTTTTATCACAACAAGTAATCACACATGAACTATGTCTATGTAGTTCTTTCTAGTGGAATGATAGCATAAACGTCGAAGCAAACCGGAAACTAAAGATGGTCATTTGTCTCTAATTTGTTTACAACCAACATTTTTATTTTTTGCAATTAGAATAGTAATCTTAGTTTTTCAAATCAAATCAATCAATCCAACTCTTGAATTTACTTTTACTTGCATTTAGTTTAATTTTAGTTAACGTAGTTAAACTTCAAATAACACATATTCCACAAACTCCCTGTGTTCGATACCCACTTACCGCTATATATTAGTAGTATTTGGATTAAATTTGATTGTGACCACGACATCACGTCAGTGTCTTCCAATCCCGAGCTCTGGATTGGTGGACGGCCGAGAGAAACAAGCACGGAAATGATGCAGCTTACGGGCTGACGTGGGATGAGTTGAAGGACGTGATGATGCAAGAGTTCTGCTCTCCCCACGAGCGCCAAAGGCTGGAGGACGAGTTCTGGCATATCATGCAAAAAGATGGTGACAACGCTGGTTTAACTGCTCGCTTCAAGCAATTGTGTATTATCTGTCCAGGCCAAGTGACAACGCCCGAAATCACCATCAAGAAGTATATCCGTGCTCTTCCGGATTGCGTAGCTGATTTCGTTCAAGCTCCAAAGATGACAACAATTGAGGAAACCTACTTACTCGCTGCTGAGATCAACGACAAGCGAGTCAAGTCTGGTTACTGGGATAAAGCTTCAAAGAATCTACATCAAGCTACCGCTGTTCTAACCGCTGAAACCTCTACCGCATCTCAGTCATCCAAGCTCTCACGCTGAAAGAGGAAGAACAACAGCAGTTCCAGCAACAAGAACTGTGCGATCACTGCTGCCCCACTCCAAACAGTACCAGCACCACCGCAATCTAAACACCGCCAAGTAGCGGCACCGGTCACCAACGCACCACCGGCAAAGCGTGCGTATACTGGTCCTCACCCGCTCTGCCCTACTTGTACCTACCACCACCCTGTGGGAATCGCTTGCAGATACTATGTGCATTGCAACATGTACGACCACTTCACCGCCAACTGCCGTACAGGTCCACGTCAAACCCCAGCTCCAACCCAAGGTCAAGCTCCTGCTCAACAAGCTCTACTTACTGCTCCTCAAGGCCATCAAGTGACTCCTGCACCCGCGATCAATGCTAGAGCTTGCTATGCGTGTGGTGATCCCAACCACTTTGCGAATACGTGCCCGAACTGAGTGGTCAAACAAGAGCCATAACAATAGCAGCCTCAGCAACAGCAGCAACAACCAGCAGCCCGCGGACGTGCATTCAACCTCAACGCCCGTCAGGCTCAAGCAGACAACAATGTGGTCAATGGTACGTTCCTTTTGAATGGTATATATGCTACGTGTTTATTTTAATACTAGAGCCGATAACTGTTTTGTATCGTTTGAATTCGAACAGCTCCTTAATCGTAAGCGCGCTCATCTCCCCTCAACGTTCGATGTTGAAGTTGCCACCGGAAGAACTGTCACTGTCAATTCTATTCTTCGTGATTGTTCGCTCGAACTCAACAATCACGACTTCCCTATCGATCTTATTCCGATGAAGCTCGGTAGTTTTGACTTCATAGTAGGCATGGACTTTCTTCGTGAAAACCATGCTGAAGTTGTTTGCTTTGATAAGATGATTCATTTCTCGCTCGCTAATGGTGATCAACTTTGTGTGTATGGCGAAACTCCTTTGAAAGGTCTTAAACTCATGTCGTCTGTCCAGGCTAGCAAGTATCTCCGCAAGGTATACCAAGCTTTCTTGGCGCACATTGTAGTAGCGGAGAAGGAAAAGAAAGGTAATCTAGGAGTAAAAGATGTTCCCGTTTTTTGTGAATTCCCGAACGTTTTTCCCGATGATTTACCGGGACTATCGCCCGCTCGTGATATCGATTTCCGAATCGACCTCATTCCTGGAGCAAATCCTGTTGCTAAAGCCCTTATCGTCTCGCTCCTTCTGAAATGCGCGAACTCTCGAGTCAGCTCCAGGAACTACTTGATAAAGTCTTTATTCGCCCAAGCACCTCTCCATGGGGCGCGCCTGTCCCTTTTGTCAAAAAGAAGGATGGCTCGTTTCGGATGTGCATCGACTATAGGGAGTTGAATAAGTTGACAATCAAGAATCGCTATCCCTTGCCTCGAATCGATGATTTGTTTGATCAGTTACAAGGTGCTACGTGTTTCTCGAAGATCGATCTACGCTCCGGCTATCACCAATTACGCATTCAAGAGGAGGATATACCCAAAACCGCTATTCGAACCCGCTATGGTCATTACAAGTTCGTTGTCATGCCTTTTGGTTTGACCAACGCCCCCACCGTCTTCATGGATCTAATGAATCGAGTGTGTAAACCCTTTCTTGATCGCTTCGTAATCGTATTCATCGACGATATCCTGATCTATTCCAAGTCAAAAACCGAACACTTGCAGCATCTATGTTTGGTTCTTGAGTTACTCCAAGGAAACTGTCTCTATGCCAAGTTCTCCAAGTGTGAATTTTGGCTGGAGGAGGTCCAATTCTTGGGTCACATTGTCAATAGTTAAGGTATTCACGTTGACTCTGCGAAGATCGAAGCCGCTAAGAGTTGGGTTACACCCAAGAGTCAGTCTGAGGTCCGCTCATTTCTCGGACTGGCAGGCTATTACCGTCGTTTTATCAAAGGTTTTTCTAAGATCGCTGTGCCGCGTACCTCTCCGACACATAAGGACAAACCTTTTGTTTGGGGAACTAAACAAGAGGAAGCCTTTCAAACACTCAAAGCTATCCTTTGCAATGCTCCCTTGCTCTCACTGCCCGATGGAAACGACAATTTCGTAGTCTACTGCGATGCCTCGAACCTTGGTCTTGGTTGTGTTCTCATGCAACGAGACAAGGTTATCATGTACGCTTCTCGACAGCTCAAGATCCATGAGAAGAACTACACCACACATGACCTCGAGCTTGGCGCAGTGTTTTTGTGTTAAAGATTTGGCGACACTACCTTTACGCTACCAAGTGTACGATCTTCACCGATCATAGGAGCCTACAACATATCTTTGACCAGAAAGAACTGAGCATGCGTCAACGCCGGTGGGTAGAACTGCTCAACGATTACGACTGTGAGATCCGTTACCATCCAGGCAAAGCAAACGTCGTTGCCGATGCTCTCAGTCGACGAAGCTACTTGCTTAGCGTTCGGAATTCCCAAGCCCGGTTTAATCTCGAAGCTCACATCCGTGATGCGCAGCATGCTTGTTTTACCGAACGAACTTTGAAGAAGGAAAGGATTCTAAACGATGGTGCCCAACTCGAGAATAAATCGAATGGTATCTTTCATTATTTGGATCGAATCTGGATTCCCAAGCGTACCAATTTACGACAACTTCTGATGGACGAAGCCCACAAATCAAGATATTCTATTCATCCCGGTGCTGATAAGATGTACCAGGACATGAGCTACAAGTACTGGTGGCCGGGCATGAAAAAGGATATCGCTATCAATGTTTCAAAGTGCCTAACCTGTTCGAAGGTCAAGGCTGAGCATCAAAGACCCTCTGGCTTACTCGTTCAACCCAAGATCCCGATGTGGAAATGGGGGAGTATAGCTATGGACTTCATAACGAAACTTTCGCGCACTCAATCTGGTTATGATAGCATTTGGGTTGTGGTTGACCGTTTGACCAAGTCAGCTCACTTCCTGCCGATACGAGAAGACTTTAAGGTAGAAAAATTAGCCGGGATCTACACCGAGGAGATCATTTATCAACACGGGACGCCTCGTGACTCATCTCTGACTGCGATGGTCGGTTTACCTCGCGTCTTTGAGAGACGTTTCAATCCGCTCTCGGTACTACTCTTAACCTAAGTATCGCTTTCCATCCCCAAACCGACGGTCAGACTGAAAGAACAATTCGCACCCTTGAAGACAGGTTTCACTCGTGTGTCATAGACTTCGGTGGTAATTGGGACATGCACTTACCTTTGGTCGAATTCTCGTACAATAACAGTTATCATTCTAGCATACAAATGGCACCATTTGAGGCATTATATGGAAGGAAATGTTGATCGCCTATTGTGTGGCACGAGATCGGAGACGCGCAACTTACCGGTCCTGAGCTATTGCAAGAGACGACTGATAAAATAGTCCAAATTCGAGACAATCTGCTGAAAGCTCGGAGCCGACAGAAAAGTTACGCTGATAATCACCGCAAGCCCTTTAAATTTGACGTTGGCGATCACATACTCCTTAAGATTGCACCTTGGAAGGGCGTGATCAGATTCGGCAAGAAAGGAAAGCTCGTGCCTCGATATGTTGGACCCTTTAAAATTCTGGAAAGGATTGGAAAAGTGGCCTACAGACTCGAACTACCAGAGTAACTGAGTAACGTCCATCCGACTTTCCACATTTCGAACCTCAGAAAGTGCTTGGCCGACCAGGAATTACATGTCCTTCTTGAGGATTTACAAGTGGACGAAACATTACACTTCGTGGAAAAGCCTGTCGAGATCGTGGGACGAGAAACTAAGGTGCTCAGACGCTCACACATCCCTATTGTGAAGGTTCGCTGGGAAGGCAAACGAGGCGCCGAGTTCACCTGGGAACTAGAGAGCGACATGATGGCGAAGTACTTACGCCTACTTCTTAAATTTCGGGACGAAATTTCCTAAAGTAGGGGAGGCTGTAGCAACCCGCTTTTGGAAAGTCAAAGTACAAGTCAAAGTCAAAGGAAGAAAAGATTGCTAATTGCGATCTGTTACTCCTTGCTTGACTAGCAGATCGTACTTTTGACTTGTAATTGAATCTATTTATTTAATCGCTTTAGTTGTATTATGTGGAGTATCTATTAATAATCAAAGTTCGATCGCTATTTAATCGCATGCTTATTGCTTATCGCTATCGCTATCGCAACTCGAATTGTGTGTTCTGGATATTGTTTTACGTGTGTGTGCTATTTATGTGTTACTAGTGCATGTTATGTTTATGTTGAGGTGTTTAATCACAATCGCAACCGCAATTCTATCGCATCACAACCTAATCGCAGATGCTAAACGCAAGTTATTTATAGTGATTGTGTGTTAGATATAGTAGCTAGATTATTTGTGTAACTATTAGGTAATACTATCGCATCGCTAACTCGAATCGCATCGCAACGCTCAACACTTGAATCGAAACGACAAAACTCATCGCGCCGGACACCTGGATCAAGTGGCCAACCGATTGAGTGGCCATCCGATCGGACTGCCATCCGATCGGACTGCCATCCGATCGGACTGCCATCCGATCGAACTGCCATCCGTTCGGTGACCAATCCGACACTTCAGCACTTTCCATTTTGGGAAACCCTATAAATACCCTCCTGTCACATCGTTGGTGATGTGACAGCTCCTCACTCGACCAGCCGCACTCAAGCTCACTTTTCTCTCGATTTCTCTCGATTCTTGTAAGTTTTCAACGTAAATCTTGTACTTCTATGATCTACACACACTTCTACATCATTTTCACCTTTGAATCTTAACTTTTAACCGTGAAATCACCGGATTTGAGGTGTTCTAGGATGATGTCATCATGGAGTTCTTATGAACTTCAAGGTTTGGCTTCATTCCACCAAGAACAACTTAGATCTGAAGGATTTCCACAAGATTAAACAATGTTTTCGCATAGATCTACACATATTCATGGTTGAAAGGATTGAAAGAAGGTTTTCTAACTTTCTTTCAACTCTTTTACACTCAATGCACTCAAAACCGATAGAATCGGAGCTCGTTCTGATCTTCTACTCTTTCTTAGTGATGTGTTAGTTCAAGATCTGAATTCTATCCAAGAGACAACTAATTTCGGGTTAAACACAAACAACCATCTCGAACAGTGGACTAGTCGGACTACGGTGGTCCCTGTTCAATCGGATCACTTGGGTTAAGATGAGGTTTCTGTTGTTTAAGCACGTTATCATAACGTCTCGATCAAAACTGCAAAACCTTCAAGTAATCAAGTGTCAAGACGATCAGGTCGTCGGGACAGATTACCATCCGATCGGATTGCCATCCGATCAGATTGCCATCCGATCGAACGGCCATCCGATCGGCTTGCACTTGGTTCCACACTTAAACTTTTCATTCAAACTTTCAAGGTTCTGAACGTCAAATGGATTACCGTCCGGTTGAATAACCATGTGACGTTTGGGACTTCGACACATGATCATTTTCAAATTTTCAAAGATCATCAGCAACTAACGGATTGCCACCCTATCGGATTGCCATCCGATCGCGTGACAGTCCTGCTGTGAACTTGTTGTCACTAAGTGTCTTTCCAATCGGATCGCTATCTGATCGAACGACCATTCGATCGATCGAACTGAAGGGTAGAGATATTTCTCTATTTTCAAAATGCTACAACGAAAACTTCAAAGCCATCATACATAAACACATCCTTACCAAACGTATGTCAATCCAATCGAATGGCCATTTGATCGAATGACCATCCGGACGGATTGGCATCCGATCGACTGTCCATCCGATCGGATTGCCATCCGATCGGATTACCATCCGATACTTGGTTACTTTTCACCGTTTTACGCACCAGTTTTTGCTTATGCTATCGTTAACTGTTCAGGCTAATCACTCTAGCGCTCCCTTCAATCCATTACCATCGTTGTGGGTATACTCGATCCCTTTTTGCTTTATGCACTTTTGGGTGTTACATACGTTGCTTATTCTAAATCACATCAAACACACGACGCAAACACTATTTATACGCTGACCGTTTATGCATGTTATACGTGACCCGATGAATGCCTGTTTGTTATGTTTACACATTGATTGCTGTCTACCTGCCTTAGCAACGATAGTACTATAGTTTGGACTCAGCACCTGTTCACTCAGGGGTTGTTAAGTACAATACTTCACGTGTTCGCAGTGGTGAACATGTGATGCGCACTCGATACTCCCAGTCAAATCGCAGTCGTTGGTATTGATAGGATCTTTGTCGATAACTTACATGCTTCAGATTATACGTTGTACATGCTGGTTATGCGTAAACGATTTCGAACTCTACTATTACTATTAAACTTGTATGCTCACCTTTACACTATGTGTATTGACCGCTATTTTAACATATGTGACAGGTGTTTGAAATGCTTAGGATGCTGTGCTCTTGCTTTTGTGGAAATCAAGTAGGAGAGAGTCTAGAAACAAACAAACTATTTATATTTGAGTTGTCGAAATAGAACTATTTGTCTTTGAATTGTCTGTAATAACTATGCTTCTTGTTATGTCATGGTATGGGATGCGATGCTTAAATAAGTGGTAATAGTAGTTGTTATGGAAACTCCTGGACAATCTATTTTGCTCGGTGCCGCGCCCCGATGTTTCCGCCATCGGTTGGGGTGTGACATTCATAAAGTTGTAAGACTTCATCATTCCCACACCCTATTTTTTCCGATCATCTGCTCTAGTGACCCCATGTTTTTCTGGTTATTTTCTCCGGCAAGCTCTTCATTTCCGGCAAAGTGAAGCATACATTATGAAGGTTCCCAATCCGCAGTTTTGGGTGTCGAATCCCGAACGAAGTGAAGCTTCAATTGGATGAAATAGAAAGATTTATATAAAAATGTTTTTTTTAGTTTTTTTAACGGATGGGTATTTTAATCTTTTCATTAAAAATTTAACGGTACATTGGATGGGGTTAACGGGGGTGGACTGTAATTGCTATAAAAGTGAGAGAAAGGGGGGGGGGGGCAGAGAAAGATGTGGTGGGGTTAAGGAAAGTGAGAGAGAGCTGAAGATGATAGTGCATTGTGGAGAGAGAAAGATTTATATAAAAATGTTTTTTTAGTTTTTTTAACGGATGGGTATTTTAATCTTTTCATTAAAAATTTAACGGTACATTGGATGGGGTTAACGGAGGTGGACTGTAATTGCTATAAAAGTTAAAGTACTGATACTGTTTTGACAATTATTAAACTAACGGTACAGATGAAGTGATAAGCAATGTTACATTCGTATTAAACGTGTCGTGCCATACGTGTTTCATAGGTTGATGAATTAACGTTACATATTTAACTAATAAGTATTACATATGTAGTTATCTTAATGTTACATATAACTAGCGATGTTACATTTGTATTATATGTGTCGTGTCATTCGTGTTATTTAACTAGTTATATAAAAAAATTGTGTCATGTAATCCTCTTATCAAAATTGTGCCATGTAACCCGCTTGTCAAACATCCCTTACTTTATCAACTAAAATATTGTAAAACAAATAAAGTAAAATTATCATATCTAAACAACAATGATTGTACTTTATTACCAAATTCTATACTTATAATGTCAAATATGCATCATCATTACTAAAGAACCAATTGCAATAACAACAAGATTAAATAGTTATTCTGGTATTTATTGTTGAGACCGCCCGTAGTGGGCGTTTTTTTTAATTGCCCAAACACGCCCGATCACACTCATGTGCCGCCCCCTAGGCGTTTTCCGACGTTATTCGCGAAAAAAGGACCTTGGCGTTTTTTTAAACACGCCGAATTGAAGCATTGGGGAACGAGTTTACCGTTCAACGGTAACTTTCTTTAATTATTATTTTTTTAAATCCCATTTAATACTATAAAAACCCCACTTTACATCCACTTTTTTATAAAAAACTCACCCTCCATCAAAGTTTCTCTCTACTACTTCTACAATTTATAAAAGTATGAACCCATTCCTTACCCCATTTGGTGTCCCCTCAAGACCCGGGAACCCGAAAACAACCCAACCGCAACAAACCTTTAACCTTCAAGACATGGACCCGAAGATATTATCGTACGCGGCTTTCTTGAGTGGCTCTACTCCTTTCATGCCACCCACTTTCGGCTTTGGCCAAGCCAGCGGCTCGCAACCATCACAACAACAACCCGAACCCGATGTGGATATCGTGCCGGAGACGCAACCCGAACCGGAGCGAGAGACATAGAAACGCGGCAAAAGGTCGCATAAAAATAAGGAACCGAACCAACCTCGTCGTAAGCATAGTTATGTTATTTGGATGAAGGACGAGGAATTCACGTTGGTTCGGGCGTGTGTCGACGTTTCGGAGGACCCCTATGTTGGTAGAAGAAGGAACCGAACCAACCTCGTCGTAAGCATAGTTACGTTATTTGGACGAAGGACGAGGAATTCACGTTGGTTCGGGCGTGTGTCGACGTTTCGGAGGACCCCTATGTTGGTAGGGTTTATTTTTTTTTACTTTTTTTTCGTACACATCGATTTTATTTTATTTTTAACGTACAACTTTTTTTTCTATTTGTAGCAAATTTTCAAACGGGTCCCGAATTTTGGAATAGGATCCGTGCACTCTTTTCTAGCAAATGGACCGACATCAACAACAAGTGTCACTTCTTCCAAGAAGTTTATGAACGTAACTACGATAATCGGCAGAGCGGAGAAGGTGACGTCAGGGTTTTAACGAAGGCTATGGAAGAGTACGAGAAAAACGAAAGGCGTTTTCCCGTACTATAAGTGTTGGGAACTACTACAAAAAAGTCCAAAGTGGGCGGGCGTAATGACCATGACGTCGAGTAGTAGACGTAGAGCTAAACGGTCAAAAACGTCATCCCCCGTTGACCCTGAAACACCAACTTCCGATGCCCGCAATGTCGATCTAAATGTTGTTGTGGACGTTAACGAGCAAGTTGAAGAAGAGTTGGCCCGACCGCCCGGTAGAAGAAAAGATAACCGAACCGGGAAAAAACCGGTGGAGTCGTCTTCCGATCTCGAGTTGAAAGAAGATTTCGAGGAAATGAACCGTCGTCTCCAAGACATTCAAGACCTCGACCAACAACGTTTGGAGAATATGAAAGAACGCGTCGCCGAAAACAAAAAGTTTAACGAGATGCAAGCGGCGAGGCAAACGGAAAAGGAAATTGAATTTTTGTCCAAACCTATCGACCACCTCTAAGGCGACGAGTTGATCGTTGCGCAAATGCATTGCCAAAAACTTCGGGAAAAATGGGGACTTTAGACCATCATCTTTATTTTTTTTATTTCCGTTTTTTATTCGTTTTTTTTTATTTCTAGTAGTGTAATTTTTTTTAAATTAATAAAGTATTTTAAGTTTTAAATTTTAAAAAAATAAATAATTGTGTAATGATTGGATGTGCGTTATTGGGCATTATTCCCACTACGACACTTTTGCAATAAGGGCTAATAATGCCCTCATGCTGACTGGATTGCCAAATGGCAGAAAACCCTCCAGGGTGGGGGCATTATTAGGCTAACGACTACGCATGGTCTGAGTGGTCTCATTAAATAGTTATTTTGGTATTTATTGTTGAATGGTCTCTAGTCTTCAACTTTGACTTGTTGGCCAGCACTTTATCAATTCGAACACTTTGTACTCAGTCTCTAACACTTCAATTTAGTAGTTCTTGTTCCAGTAGTGTGGTTGGTTGTTTGAGAAGATTTCAAGGAGAAAACTTCTGGACAATTGATCATACTTCAAACTTATCCAATCAAGCAGGGAAGATACTTAACTCTATCAATATATGTCATGAGATTTAGGAAGTGGAAAATGGTTGTAAAGGCCATCAATGATTCTATAACTATTGAGAATGGGTAGTGTAATGATTCAAGTGTATGATATAAATCTTGATTGTTGATAAGCATGGATGTTTTGTGAAAGCTTATGAAAGTATTTTATTGATATGCGTCTTAATCACTGTAATTGTATTTGAAAACATTTGAGGTTTCGGTAAAGCATTTTGACTCATAAAAAGTGTTCTTAAAAGAAAATGTACTCACAAATAGTGAGAAAAAGTGAATGTACTTACATTGTTGACTTAGGTGATATTACTATAGCTTCCTGGTGATTCTCCTGGTTATTATCTATAAAATTAAACAATCCACACATGTTAGTAAAATAACCCAATCATATTAACCGTACAGCTCGAGACAGAACTCCAATGACTGAGTCAGGCAAAGCCTTGACATGCGTTACGGAGCCCTAAATCAATCGGGTGTAACACGAGACAGAACTCCAATGACTGAGTCAGGCAAATCCTTGACATGCATTACAGAGCCCTAAATCGATCGTGTAGGGTAACAGCAGGCTTATAATACTTACAGCGAGGCAGAGTTTCGCTTTATAGGGGGTATTGTTTCCCAAGAGTTTTAGCTTACTAGTGATTAGAGAAAAGAAAGAAATTTGAACGAGGAACAACTGAGCTCGACCACCCCTTTTATAGGCTGATTGGAGGTCAGCTCGCGCCCCACGTTAGCTTCAGCTAACTTTCTCACGGCCCATGAGAGAGCGCGTGTCAAGTATAGCTTGGTCGAGTCAAGGGGCTAGCTTTGATGAGTCACCTGCCATGTGGTGGTATACCTTGACCGGCAATCCAGGCCAGTCACGGCCCGCGAAAGACGAAGCTAAGGGAGTCACGCCCCGCGAGCGACTCCTAAACTTTGTTTTTCTTGATTTTTATAAATACAAGGGTATTCCGGGCTCGTTTCTCGCATACGGTGTATATACGGAACGCTTTTGGGTCACGTTAAGGGTTTTAGGAGGGTTGTTATATCCTCCCCACCTTGTTTTAGATCTCGTATTCGAAGTCTACTGGAATAGGTGTGGGTATTTTTTTCGCATCTCTGACTCGAGCTCCCAAGTGTATTCTGGTCCTCTCTTGGAATCCCATTTAACTTTGACTAAAACTAGTCTATTGTGTTTAATGTTCTTGATCTTTCTATCTTCAAATTGAATGGGTTTTTCTACAAACTTAAGTTTCTCATTTACCTCAATGTCCTTAAGAGGTATCACTAATGATTCGTCTGCTAAACAATTTTTGAGATTACATACATGAAACACATCATGTATTCCTGCCATTTTCTCTAGCAGTTGTAGCTGATAGGCTACGGGTCCTACTCTTCTAATAATCTCAAAAGGTCCAACATACCTGAGGCTTAGCTTTCCTCTTTTAACGAATCTGACTACTCCTTTCCATGGAGAAACTTTTAATAATACCTTTTCTCCTACTTGAAATTCTAAAGGTTTTCATCTGTTATTTGCATAACTCTTTTGACGATCTCGTGCTGCTTTTAGTCTTTCCTTGACTTGAATTATCTTATCTGTTGTTTCTTGCAGTATCTCTGGTCCAGATAGTTGCTTTTCTCCGATTTCTGTCCAACAGACCGGAGTTTGGCACTTTCGTCCATAAAGTGCTTCAAATGGTGCAACATTAATGCTAGTATGATAGTTGTTATTGTAGGAAAATTCTATTAATGGTAAATGGTCCTCCCAATTTCCTCCGAAATCAATTACACAGGCTCTAAGCATATCTTCCATGGTTTGTATTGTCCTTTCGCTTTTTCCATCCATTTGTGGATGATAAGCTGTGCTTAGAATTAACTTGGTTCCCATTGCTTTGTGGAAACTTGTCCAAAAATGAGAAGTAAAACGACTATCTCTATCAGATACAATAGATAAAGGAATTCCATGTAATGAAACTATTTCATTTACATATAGCTTGGCTAACTGTTCCATACTGAAAGTTTCTTTCATTGGTAAGAAATGAGCAGATTTGGTCAATCTGTCTACAATCACCCATATTGTATCATTTCCTTTTCTTGTCTTGGGTAATTTGGTAACAAAGTCTATTGTTATCAATTCCCATTTCCATATTGGCATTTCTAGTTGCTGCAATAAACCTGAGGGTTTCTGATGTTCAGCCTTAATTTGTGAACAAGTTAGACATCCTTTTTCATTCCTATCCACCAGAAATTCTTTCTTAGATCTTGATACATCTGATCACTTCCAGATGTATTATATACTTAGACTTATGAGCTTCTTCTAGAATTCTGTGGCGTATGTTTCATTGTTTAGGTATCCACATCCTTTTCTTATGGAACTTCCAAATTCCATCTGTTCCTTGTTCTAATTCTTTAATAATTCCATTTAAACTTTCAGCATTGTCCTTGAATGTTGTTTCCTATACTTCTCTAATTTGATCATTTAAATCTATCTGCAGATTTAATTTAAGAGAATGTACTCGTTTCGGCATTTCATGATACTTTCGACTTAAAGCATCAGCTACTACGTTAGCTTTTCCAGCATGATACTGGATATCACAATCATAATCACTAAGAATTTCCATCCAACCTCTCTGTCACATATTTAGTTCTTTTTGCCCAAAAATATATCTTAAACTCTTATGATCGGTGAAGACAACAAATTTATTTCCATATAAGTAGTGTCTCCAAATCTTAAGTGCAAAAACTATGGCTCCTAATTCTAGATCATGGGTTGTATAATTCTCTTCATGTTTCTTAAGTTGTTTAGAGACATAAGCTATAACCTTTTGACGTTGCATCAGCACACATATATATCCTAACTTAGACGCATCACAATAAACTATAAAGTCTTTAGTTCCTTTTGGTAATGCGAGTATGGGTGCGTTGGTTAATCTTTACTTAAGAATCTTAAAAGCTTCTTCCTGTTTTGGTCCCCATTCGAACTTAACTGATATGTAGGTCATTTTAGTTAATGGAATGTCTATTCTAGAGAAATCTTGGATAAACCGTCTATAATATCATACCAGTCTAAGAAAACTTCTTACTTCTGTTGGCGACTTAGGGACTTTCCATTTAGTAATCACCTTGATCTTTGTGGGATCCACATGAATTCCTTTATGATTAACCAGGTATCCAAGGAATTGCACTTCTTGTGACCAAAATTCACATTTTGAGAATTTAGCATAAAACTTTTCTTTTCTCAACAATGTCAGAAGTGTATGCAGATGCGCTGCATGTTCCTCTTTGCTCCTTTACAATAAAAACTTATTTCTTCTATAACTTTATAAAATCTTTTATAACATTTTTGGAAATTATTAATGATTAAACCATTAATAAAATATATATTTGTTTTTTAAGAAAATTTATTATTTATTTAATACAAAATTCAATAAGATAAAAAGAAAAATCCGGAACATTTTATTGATAAAATAACAGGTACAAGTACAAGTACAATGACATAATCAAAAATGAAAAAGTCATGTTATTACACTTAACAAAGCTTAAGATACAATATATATAAAAAAAACCCTAATATTGCTAATTAATAATATATAAATAATCCATAATGTCTTCATCCTTAAAATCGCATTATGGGCACCAACAAGTACTCCACATAGTATAGCTGCAAAATAGAGACAATGTTTTGATGACATGAGAATATCACTTAATTTATTTTACAAATCAATTATTTTATATTGTTATATATATTATATACTTTAAAAAAAAAGAAGTTATATTATGATGATAAAATTTATAGAATCCAAGTGATTACCTTCCACAAAAAATGATAGAAAGATTCAATGGCTTCATTGTTTTCCAGATCAACCAAGTTTGCATTTCTCCAAAGTATAAAACCAAGAATGCCATGACTGATTACCTATTTACCACAAGTAGAGGTCACATAAGTAATGTTTATTTATATATATTATACAAGATTAGATATTTAGATACCAGGTGTTAAATGAAATATAAAATAGTTAGTACTAAGCAATAAGGAATTATAAAACAATAATTTAAGATAATTAAAATATGATTAAAACTATGTATAAGTTACTATATTTATTAATTTACTATATTTGAATTTAAAATATTATGGTTTATTAACATTAGCTTTTGTTTAATTAACATTTCTAAAACAAGAAATAGAATACAAAAGAAATAAGAGAAACAGGTAAAATAATCTTGGATTACAAATTTTGTAATACGTGACGCAATAGTTACTTATGTATTAGCTGGTACAAGTATAGACTTGGACTTTATGAACTTTCATTGTTTAAAGTCAGATAACTACGTCACAGGAAAACTATTATAAAGATGTGTGTATCGTATCCTAAAAATTCTTCTTCGATTATGGCAAGATCTGACATATAACTTAGAGGGTGTTTGGGATTACGTTTTGAAGTGATTCTTTGATTATTGCGTTTGCAAAACATAAATAATCTAAAAAAGTGTTTGGATGAAAAAGTGATTATCTGCCTCCAAAACACAATTTTGGAGAAACATGTACCTACATGCTTTTTCAAAATGCAGTTTTGAAAACGCAAAATCTATTTTAAAAACACACAATCTATTTTGAAAACGCAACACCAAACACCCCTTAGACTCTTATGTTTATTTGTTTAGATTAACTTCCTAAGTTTAAATATGAGTCTTAGGCATTAGTATAAATAACTGTTTTGTTTTAACCTGAAAAAAACAAATACTGGAAAAAACAAATACCGGAAGTAATCCATCACATGATGAATGCATGACATCATTTGGGGCATAGTAACTAATTATTTCATAAGTGATGTTACTGGAAATATATGAGTACCATTAATGACCGGATCCAAATATGCGGAGATGATAACCCTATTACTATACCCATGCCGCATGCCATTTCCAAAAGCCATACGCAAATCCAAAACATCTGCAAAATTAAATGTGTAACTTGAAGGTTTTATTTCTTATTAAGTGATACCATAAACTTATATATAGATAGATATATTGTTTGGAGCTTACTCGTTTTTGCCCGAATTGCAAAGCAAAGGAGTTAACCCCATGAGTCTTATCTCCCTCGACATCAGGAATGTCCTGTTGAAATCAAACAAGTGAAACTGATAATCAAGAACCAATTAACCCAAGCACACCAATCAGACTTGTTCCAAACACGAGGGACAGTTTTTATAATAATTCGACAAACGAAAAATTATAATCGAAAAGCACAAACGGAAACAAAGACCTACGGGTTTATATATTACCCTTAGACCACCCGTAGTGGAAAGGTGAAGTGGCGTGAAGCTGCCACTTAACTCCCAAAATGCCCCGCACACCACACTCTAGGTGTGATTCGATAAAAAAAGGCTAGACGTGCTTATGAAAAGCCTCCTCAACTTTGAAATGGTCAATAAGAAATTTTCAACTCATCCATAATAATATTATTTGTTTTATTTTTCTAAAAAATGATAATTGGGTAATCATTGCAAGGGAATTATGAGGCATTATACCACTACACTACTTTTGAACTTCAAGCCCTAACACATGGTTTAAACTCTTAAGCATTTAATCCGAAGTGGAGAGTTATCTTTAGAACGCTAAATATTGTGAGAGCCATGAGAACGAATGAAAAAACCAACCAAAATCATTTTTTTAATGCAAACCTCATTATAATTAAAATACAACATTAAAAAAAGAATTTACTCTTTAAATAATTTATCTCTTCTTTCAAAATCACTCTTGATAAGTTTTTTTACACATATATAAATACAACAAACTTACACATGTGTAAATGGCAAAGGTACACATGTGTAAATTTCTTTATTTACGAATACATGTAAATGTAAACACGTAAATTTAAATTATAATATTGTATTCGAATAATAATAATAAGTATTAAAAGAAATTTTGAATTTGAATTGTTTTTGATCAAGTTCTCGTGGTATTTTCATTCGTTCTCACGGTTCTCACGATATTTAGCGTTCTCATTTAAACCATTCTCTAAATCCGAATTTAAACTAACAAATAAAATAAAATTCAAATAATAATATATAATCAGCACATTATTATATTTAGATCTCATTCAAGTCAAAACTGAACCACCCTTATCTCCAAGTGTTGCTATGTTTCAATATGTCCTAAATTTGACATTCCATATGTTTATCTCCAAGTGTTGTTAGGTTTCAATATTTCCTAAATTTGACATTCCATACGTATATAAAGAATTACCTTAAACAAAGCGGCAACTATTGCAAAGATGCTCATGAATCCAAACACAAACATGGCATGCTTAGAAAGCAAGAGAGTTCTTCCTTTTATGCACGTCTGTAACACTTCATCTTTGTTAAATTATCTATGTATTTTTTGATAATATTATTGGTAACTAACCAAATATAAATAAACATAAGGTATTGAACCTGGGCGTGGAGATGGAACAAGATAGGAATGATCGCTCCTTGAAATGACCAAACGGACATCGCTGCAAGTGCAGGAACATTCTTCCATCGAAGTAATGGCATCTAGAATTATATATATAGCCAGATAATAATGAATTACTAACTGGTAAATGGTATATTTATAAATACAATGGATTGTTGCTGTACTCACATGAGCAGAATACGCAGTTCCAATAGCGTACCATAAGAAGAGACCCAATTTTAAAGGCCAAGATTTAACAATGCATCCGAGACAAAAACCCTAATAAACATCGAAACACCATTACTCCAAATTCTTCATTTCATATAGCTTATCAATACTTTTTTAGGGTTAACTTGTACCAAGAAAGCATACGACGAGGTGAGTAAAATGGCGGTTCTAACGGGAAGTTCTCCTGATGCCAAAGGCAAATATGGTTTGTTAACCTTGTCGATCTCGATATCTGAGAGTTGGTTTATACCCGCAACATACAAATTGGCCAAACAGCCACCAATAATTGCCTGAAAGATTTGTGTTGTATCAATATGAGTTGACAACATGAATATTGGACAAAGTTATAGAGAAATACAACAAAGAAAAAAAAACAGACCTGCAAAACTCCAAGGAAAAACGACGGAGTAAAATCTGAAAGATTCTGTACGGCAAGTAAAGAAATTGAACCGATGGACAATGCCTGCTCAACAAAGCACGTATCACACATCATGATAACCGACGAATAAATTCACACAATTAAACAAAATGAGTGTTATAATATTTGCGTTGTAGCTCGGCTCTGAACATGAAAATAATAGGAAAAGGTAAATAACAAAAGTAAAAAAAGGTAAACGAAAAAGAAAGCGATAGGAACTTGATCAATTTCGGTGCACTCGTTATAGCAAACAAAAAACAGAAGTTAAAAAATATGTTCAAAAGGTTATCTGCGCATGTTCAGTTCATTAAAAAGATCTCAAAAGTTAAAAATGATTTTTTTACCGGTATCGATCCGTTATCTTCGTTATAGAAACTAATCCCAAAAAAAAAAAAAAAAAAAAAGATACAAGTTAGCAAATAGCAAAACACTAAACTAAAAAAAAGACTCAAAGTTAGTAAAGCCCCAATACTCACATTAGCATACGGGCACTATTCAAATTCTTTTCTTTTTATACAGAGATAATTAGATTTTTCAAAACAAAGACGTAGCAATCTAAAATGAAGACTTTAATCCTATTATTCAAACTAAATAATAGGTTGAAAGTTAGAGTTATTGGTTAAGTTTACTTATTTATTAGCATATTTATCTTGTTATTTGAATGTTTATAAAAGGTCACTGTCATAGTATGTTTGTAGTGTCTTTTTCCTGATTATAATATAACAAAATAAGTTTTGTTCATAGTTTCCATACCGTTCCTTTGATCGTGTAAGCTCTCGAATACTTGTAAATAACATCTAATGTAGCTCCAAGTGATTTTCCATCCATTTGAGGACGAAAAACTTCAGGATTATTACGCGCTTCATCCGAAAATTCGGACACTGCATTCACTACAAATTTTGTTTTCTGTCTTTCATGTCGCCGAATATCGGTAACATGTTTGTAGTAACAACTCAACTTACGAATTTGTAGAGAATTCAATTTCGAGTTAACGGTTTTCCACACATCAACCCTTGAAACTTTTACGTCTCCGTTACCTGCAAAAATTTAGAAATCGATCTATAGTTATCAGTAACTTATTATGCTCATCAATTGATGTGCCTTTGTAATCTATATATTAAGCGGCACAGATGAAACTAGATTATTATATATAATATAATTGAAAATTTTGTTAGCTACAGTGAAAATTATGTTGACATGTAGGTGATTCATAAATAAATTTACGTCCAACCATATGGAATGTGATGTCATCTCATAAATTCTTACGTATTTTGCATGAAAAATCTAAGTTGATATTGTTGTAATTTTAATGAGTTATGTATTTATTTATTTAATTTCATTTTTTAGGTAACATCCTTATTTTATAGTTAATATTAAATTTAAATGATTAATAATAAATATAATTAACTTTTATGAAATCACATGGGTTTAGTATTTATGGCGTATGTATATTTATTAAAATTTTATGAAATCATATGGATTTAGTATTTGTGATGTATGTATATTTATTAGAAGTCTATAATTAATTGAAAAGTTAGACTTGAAACTGTCCAAAAGATCTTACTACGATTAATAAATACAAAATTGCGCTACCATGTAGGTTCAACCACACTAACACACCATGAGATCCGACTACAATTCACTTCTCAAACAACTTTGTAAGTATCAAAAGGGTTGGAAATGTACTTGCTCGTTATTTTCTCTTAAAAGACAATTGCATATATATATACACACGCTTAAATCACATTAAAAAACCGGTCCCGCAGCGTGAAGAATCAATTCTAGTTCAATTAAAATGAGAAATGATGGAATGATTATTGATCAAATTAAGTTTTAGAAGAATGATGAGCCCTTACCGCAAGAGACTACTGTTGGAACCAATGGCGATTTTGAATATGAAGAAGTATTTAGAGCTGATACAATCTGCATGGAGTTCATGTTTTCTTGAAGTAAAACTAATCCACGAGAAGTGCAAAAACTTGGCTGTTATTTGTAGTGAAAAGTGCCGTTCAAAACAAAATTTGTAGTGAAAAGTCAACAATAGTTTCATGCAGGGCAAACCCAGTTTATTTGGTCAAATATGGAGGGTTGTCTCGATACAAAACATTCGCTTTTCATTTTCAAGTATGACCACGTGTAATTTATTACGAAAACCAGTTTTCTTTGCTCAATATCGACGGCTTCACTGAATTTAAGTCATATTTTTTTTTGGCAAATGATGAGAACTAGTGAAATTTCCTGCACTACGCGGCGAGAAATTCGAACGTTATTGATTTGTTTCGTTCTGTAACGGGATGAGCACGGTACCCGTTCGATACCGAACCGGTATCGGAAAACGGGGAAAAGTGCTACCGGTAGCGAATACACCGGTTTGGTACCGGTACCGAAACAGTATCAGTACTTACCAGTGTTTTACCCGTAAATACCGGTACCGTACCGGTTGGTTATAAAAATTAATTTCCCGCACTACACGGCGGGGAATTCGAACGTTATCGATTCGTTTAGTTATGTAACAGGATGAGCACGGTACCTGTTCGGTACCAAAAGTACCGGTACTGAAAAAAGGGGAAAAGTGGTACCGATACCGAATACACCGGTTCGGTACCGGTACTGATACGGTATAGGTACCTACCAGTGTTTTACCTATAAATACCGGTACCGTACCGGTACCGAAAACGGGGAAAACGGAAACCGGTACCGAATATACCCGGTATGGTTCGGTACCTAGAACCAAATGTTCATCTCTAATATGCGCTACACTGTAGGAAGATGAAGTTATGTTAAAAAGGTCTTTGATTTAAAAGATTTGGCAACAGGTAATAAAAAAATTTCTTTCCAATGAAAGGCTTCGAACCCGAGACACTCACTATATTTGAATGTTCATACAATCAACTTAATTGCGAATTTTTTTTAATAGTTTCGCGCAATAATAACTATAATACATACATAAAGCGAAAAAGGGAAAAAAAGTTAATTTAAAAAGGTAAAATCGTAATTTTTAACCGATGGCAAAATTGTAATTTTTAGTTGTGGGCAAAAGCATCATTTTATTTTGAACTGAGGTAAAAATGTAATTTTGAACTGATGGCAAAATCGTAATTTTAAAGCGGTGATAAAATCGTAAATTGGGTGGGCAAATGGGGGAGTTCCAGACAGCTGCCTAACACTACTCCTCCATCTTGTGTCTGTAGTTATACACTGGTGGGAAAATCGTAATTTGACTGGGAAAGCAATGAAAAACGATGACAAAAATGTAAATTTAAATTGAGGGCAAAATCGAAATTTACCTGGGAGGAAGAAAACAAAACTAATGGCGAAACTCTAAATTTAAACGGGGCAAAATCGTAATTTTGAACCGAGGGCAAAATTGTAATTTTTCACCGGGGGAAAAACATAATTTTATTTTAAACGGTAGGTAAAATCGTAATTTTAAACTGATGACAAAAGCGTAATTTTAAAGCGGGACAAAATCGTAAATTGATTTGGCCAAAAAGACAAAAAAGTCAAAAAGCAAAAATAAAAAAAGAATAAAGCACTGTTCATGCGATTTTCAAAATGTAATAGAGTTGATATAAATTTTGATCAAATCAATTTCATCAAAATAAACATTTGAATAGTCCAAATTTAGAGAATACGCGAAAATCCATTCACTTCATAACCTAACACTTGTCAGTAGCGTCTAAATAAATAAATTCCTAAATCATGGTTGGCTCACCCTGAGATCCAACAAAAACAACCATGTGGTAAAGAGTAAACAAAGACTCTATATTTGTTGATGCATCTAAATTTAAACTCTACAAAGTGAATCACAAGAAGAATCTATAGAATTTAGACTATACATTTGAACTTAGCCACTTTAGTATATGATATAGAGTATACATATCTACAAATATAGAGTATATGATAGTCTTTTCTTATTTTATTATCCCTATGATTTTTAAACGGGCATGACTTTTTTCATACGCTAATATTAAAAAAATACAAATAATTAAAAATTATTTTATGTTCTTCAAATATAGAGTATATGATAGTCTTTTCTTATTTTATTATCCCTATGATTTTTAAACGGGCATGACTTTTTTCATACGCTAATATTAAAAAAATAAAAATAATTAAAAATTATTTTATGTTCTTTAATTTGGTGTAATTAAAAAAAATCGTACTAAAGAGTTATGCTTTTCTAAAAATCGTTGAGGAAAACAAAGGAAAAAGCTATACAAACTCTTCCTTCATATGAATTGTGTGTGAACGCTTTGAATTTATTTTGCTAATTTGTTAACGGTCTCTTTCGTTTTCACCTTATAAAAAACTGTTTTGTTTAGTCAATATTGAGGGTTTGCCTGAATTTTAGATATTTTCTTTCCATTATATGATCATACATTCATTGTACACAAATGGTACGATGACAAGTAAGCAAAGCCTTTCTCTAAGACCATCCACTGTGGTGACTTTTCACTTGATTTGGTCCCCAGGTGGCAACAAACAATAATATAATAATCAATTTTATTATCTTTGGCTCACAACCTGATCTTTATGGCAACCCAAAATTGCAACCAGTCAACACTATACTTGCACACATTTGATTGGTGTAGTGCTTTAGTTTTCCTTTTTTATTATTTTTTCTTAATCACTAATTCCCTTAATAAGTTAATTACTCAAATAATTTGTAAGACTTAAACTTAAAAAAAATAACAAAATATATTGTATTTCTTAAGTTTTTTTTTGTAAACATTCCGGTATAAATATTTTAAAAAACAGAATTCGTTCTAAGATATATATTTGGGGAAACTATTGAATTTTCCACTTCAAATTCCGTGGCCTTTGGGTTGCAATTTGGGGGTTGGGGAAGAACACACAGGTATTCTTTGAATCAACGTGTTTGATCTTCGTTTCCGTATCACGCGCTACATCAGTTGAAGATAACGGGCCAAACACACGGCCTAAAACAAAATGCCCAAAATAGATAAAAAAAAAACATAAAAATGCAAATAAGTAATAGAAATAAGCGTTTTTTGGCCCGGACGATGACCCAAACCGCCATAGGCGTTTGCAGCAAGATGGAGCTCGTTCTCACGTTCGTTTCGCCTGGTCGCACGCCCAAAACGGACCCTCGTAGCCCAAGTTAGAGCCATTTTAGTGAAGCCCCTTTTGTTACGCGGTCTTGGGCCTCCAAATACAAAATAGCCCGTTCCTCCACACTTGGGCCTGCATCAATGGAGCTCGTTCTCACGTTCGTTTCGCCTGGTCGCACGCCCAAAACGGACCCTCGTAGCCTAAGTTAGAGCCATTTTAGTGAAGCCCCTTTTGTTACGCGGTCTTGGGCCTCCAAATACAAAATAGCCCGTTCCTCCACACTTGGGCCTGCATCAATAGAGCTCGTTCTCACGTTCGTTTCGCCTGGTCGCACGCCCAAAACGGACCCTCGTAGCCCAAGTTAGAGCCATTTTAGTGAAGCCTCTTTTGTTACGCGGTCTTGGGCCTCCAAATACAAAATAGCCCGTTCCTCCACACTTGGGCCTGCATCAGTTTGTAGCATTCGTGAGTTTGCGCTTGAAATTGGATTCGTGTGGGTTTTGGGGTAAGAAATGGTCCGGGCTATGGTGATTTCTGGGTCGATTCGATTAGTAAACAGACGCTGAAAGGGTTGGGGTTTTCGTCGTCTTCTGAGCTTTTGTTGCCGGATTCTGTTAAGGGTTTGAAGGCATAGAGGTGATGTGAAGATGTTGGTTGTCAGTGGGGTGGGTTGGAGGGTGGTTGTGGGCGGCTGATTTACCGCCGGAGTTCAACAAAAAAATTAGGTTTAGAGAGGGGTTATAAGGGGTGAGCCACGTAGGCAAGCCCCGTCACATTATAAGTATTTTTTTGTTATTTATAAAATATGTTCCAGATCTACCAGCATGCCACATTGGATAAATTAGGCACGTAGGCTGTCCATCTCATCATCCCCATGCCACGTAGGATTAAAAAATAAACTCAGTTAGTGTTTTTTTAACGAAGGGGTGACACTGCCACCTAAATGTCGAGTAGAGGGTGGTGGGAGCCAACTTGAAAGTTGGGCGTGGTATTGGCCAATTTTGCATAGTTTAGGGTGATACAGTCCATTTCCCCTATATATTTTTAGTATAAAATAAATATATTGACATTTTATCTTTTATTTTTATTTAAAATAAAGAACTTTTCTTTGTTTTAAAATTAAGAAAAAAAATATGTTTGGTACGTGCCCATATTTTATTGGTTTGCTAGATTTTTTATAAAATAAACTAAAACTATAAATCAATTTTATTTAATAGAAAAATGGTTTAGGTTAGATTATTAATGGGTGTGAAATTTTAGTTGGGTTGGGTTGTATAGGTGGAAGAGATAGAAAATAGTTTTTTATTGAAAAGTTAGATTGGATTGGATTGTGGATGTGGAGAGTCTAATTATCTTTTGATGTTGTCGAATTTCGATAACTTTTTGTAGTAACGGTTCAATTTATGAATTTTTAGAGAATTTAATTTTGAGTTTCATCGGTGGAAACTATTTTAATTAAAAAAAGAACAAATTTGAAGATGGTTAGAAAAAAAGTAAAAAAAAAATTACAAGAAAAGTTCTTTTTTATTTAAATAGCTTCTACATGTGTTTATAACAAAAGCTCAAAAAAAATATTTAAAAATTCTTTTTTATCATCTAAAAATGACCTTTTTTACATGTAAAACTAATGGTATCCTGGTTTTTCACTTTTTTTATGGTTCCTCAATTAATCCCTTTTAAAAAAACAGATAGAAAAAGGTAAAAAAAATGCAAAACTTATTTTTTTATTTTATTTAAACGGCTTAAAAATAATTTTTTCTATCTAAAAATGATTTTTATGACTTTTTTACATATAAAACTAATGGTTCCCTAGTTTTCACTTTTTTTATGGTTCCCCAATGAACATCTTCTTACACACATTAATTTATGGCTGATTCTAAACACCCCCTCCTAATTATACCCCCCATTGTGAGAGGAAAACTACCGGCCCCACGCGGGCCCCACCTGTAAGTATGTGAGAGGAGGGGGTGTAAAAAGTAAGACAAAATTGCAGAAAACAACCTTTATGTATACCCCAAACTGCACTTCATACCTTTCACTATGAAATCCGCCAAAACCAACCTTTACGTTCATTTTTTGTTACACATCACAACCTTTACACCTAACCTAGTCAAAAAAGTCAGTTAACTTACCTCACATGCTTTGCATGTGAGGGTATTTTAGTCTTTTTCCACTTTGTCTTCCCCAATTCATCCCCTCAATCACATACACTTGATCAAACCCAGATTTTAATATTTATGTTTGAAATAATGCAAAACAGTTTATGTATATGATAGAAAAACGGCATCATCATCACCATCGTCAAATAAAACACCAGTTTGCTCTGATCGTTTCACAGATGACGCCTTCGTCAAACTCACCGGAATCTTCATCATCATCCTCATCAATGACGTCAGTCGCCTCCGGCAATCTTCAACTGAATACCATTTTTACACATCTATCAATCATTAATCTTGAATGACCACCCCCAAACTCACGTAACACAACTTGGAAAGATCATCAACCCAAGCCCTTCAACATTTCAATCAACTCAACAACTTGCAAAATCAAATCAAGAAAATTGGGGAAAACAACCTTAACCCAACCCAATTGGGTATCCAACAAATCCTCAATTGATCTCAAATCCATTATATTAGTGTGAGCTGTCAACAGATGAACAATCTGATAATCCGAGATAATTCCGCTCGGTTAATCCAGGGCTCTTTTGAAACACTTATTCCATACTAGAAGCAGAAGTCATTAGGGATGTGTTTCCCGTTGCATCCGCTTCGATATCTAACAGAGGTGGAGTCATCACATCCAAACTTGTAGAAATTCTTTTTAATCTGCTTGAATATCCAACTGTTAACACAACATATCTTTCAAAACTCCACTGATACAACATTCATCCATAATCCAGTCACTTAAATAAATTTATAAACCAGCAATCACACACATAGTCAAAAAATAATAATAAAATAAAAAAATAATTAAAAATAAAAGAAAAATTATTACAATATACCAGTGAACAAGTTCTGTATCTGACCTTTGGAAAAGGCAATGGACAAAAAAAAATTATAAAAAAAAACTTAAAAAGCTTCTTCTCAGTATTTGCATATCCGGTATCTTCAAAATTAAAGCTGTCAGTAGACTAAAATCAATCAGCACAAGTTAAAACCCTAATTTACAAAAACATACTCAATCAATCAACCATAAACTATATAATTTCAACATAAATCTCGCAATCACAACAAATTTCACGAACAAAATCAACAGAAAACCTAATAAACAAACACATAACACCAAAACTAATCTCTAACAAACTACATAAAAACTAACAAAATCCAGATCTCAGCGGTAATAAACTTCGATATGTTAAACAAATAAGCTGTAAACAGAATAATAATCGGATAATTTAACGAAATCAACGAATTATATGAAGCATTTTACCTGAAATTGATGAGAAATAGGAAATAAGTGACAGTTGAGAGAAGAAGAAGAAGATCTGATCGATGAGAACATTTAAATATAATACATTGAATAAAAGACTTGTGAAAAGACATATATGCCCTCACGTGCAAGGCATGTGACTGCATTTAACTGACTTTTTTGACTAGGTTAGGTGTAAAGGTTGTGATGTGTAACAAAACATGAACGTAAAGGTTGGTTTTGGCGGATTTCATAGTGAAAGGTATAAAGTGCAGTTTGGGGTATACATAAAGGTTGTTTTCTGCAATTTTGTCAAAAAGTAATTAGGGGGTGTAGAAAGTAGCACTCTTACTTTTTTTCGTCCATGTGGTTTGTTGAAAATAACTATCATAGTCCATTAGTTAAACATTTCCAATGGAACATCAGTACTTTCACTTTTGTAACAATTACAGTCCACCTCTATTAATTCAATCCATTTATGTTGTTAAGTTATGGTGAAATGACCAATTAAAAAGGGTTATTGCATTTTATCACTCTCAACTATAGGGTATTAGCCGTTGTCACTCTCAAACATTACTTTGACTCCTACCACTCTCAACTTAACACTTTGTATGTTGTGTTACTTTGACTCCTACCACTCTCAACTTAACACTTTGTATGTTGTGTCACTCTGCAGGTGCACATTTCTTAGTGTTTAACTTTTGTTATTGGTGATATTAGGCTAACACTTTGAGAATTACTAAAGACTGCAGCTGAATCTGTTCCTAAAAGACAAAATGAGAGCCAAAAACCATTCAACCAGAGTGACACAACACACAAAGTGTTAAGTTGGGAGTGCTGGGAGTCAAAGTGATAGTTGGGAGTGGCAATGGCTGTAAGGACCTTCAAAAATTTCCCTAACCGACCCGTAAGTGAAAACCCGGACCCCTGAAACCCTACTGAGCATGAAAAACAAAGAAATCAAGAAAACTGGGTTTCACGCGGGTCGCGTAAGAGTAAGTATAGACTTACGCGGGCCGCGTCAAAGTTGTGTTGACCGGATAAGCGTCCCCAGGCCACGTGTCGCACACGTGGCAACACTACTGATGACACGCTAGCCCTCGTCTACGACCAGGGCTCCTCGCGGGCCGCGTAAGGTTTAAGTGTGTTTTACGCGGCCCGCGTAAAACACAAAAATCAGCTATAAATTTCTAGGCCATGAGCAGTTCATCTGTGCTCGAGATTTCAGTCAAAAACGAAAGTATACTGCTCCAAATTGTAATTTCCAGTAGAGAAACGCTCCTACAGTACAGGGTATTAAGTCGATCGCTGCTACGATTCAATGTCCGATCGATTGAAACCAATCCAATGGATGTTTAAGTGCTGCCCACATTAGGGCTATACTTTGTCATTCGTCGTGAATTCGATGGATGTTTAAGTGTTGCACTTTGTCATTCGTTGTGAGGGTTTTAATCTCGTGAGTTATCGTAAATGTTGAATTAAGTTACTGACCTAGTTCGTATGCATTGTTATTTAATTTAGGTTACAAGGCTTATCAGTAGGCTAAACTCTGCCCGTTAAACTTGCAATGTGAGTCATTCTCTTTTTATCAAATAATGTTTTACAATACTCCAAATCATTTTCAAAGGTTATAATTACAGGGATTAAGTCATGGTTATCTTGAATCACTGGCTAGTGGGGTATTGTGCACATTACTAATTTCTCACGGTTAGGTTCATTAACCTAACAGTGATAATCATCACTACTTGGGTGAAAGGACCCAATGGTGGTATGACCATCGTCACCAGGAGGTGACACGACGCCAGATAAAAAATAAGATAGAAGCCATTGTAATCGCTCTTATGCTGTAATTTATAACTATGTGTCATTTTATGTAAACTGAATGACTCGCCAGTATTTCCCCGCTGATAAAATGTTTTTAAAACATGTTTCAGGTGACTACTGTGAACCAAGGAAAAGTGCTACGGAGCACTGATAAAGCTTGAAGTAGTGGCTCAGTGAAATAAATAAACATGTTTTGTAAACCAGGGAATTTCCTAGTAAAATTCCTCTATTATAAATTATGGGGTTTTATCCCAAATTATGAATTAAAATAATCGGGCATTTTCAAGTCTTAAAAGATCCTGTTAAACTTCAGTAGTCGCTTCAAATAATAAATACCACGGGTTTCTGTCCCGCGGCTCCTGGACCGGGTCAAACCGGGACGGGGGCCGTGACAGAAAAATGTGGTATCAGAGCCACTGATTTAACCCAATTAAGTATTTAGAAATACTTAATTTTTTATTGCCATTCTGTGATTCTGTGAAAATTTGATTTACAAAATTTTAACTTAAAATTTTGTGTGTTTCTTCATGTATGCTAACAGCATGAATGAACTATCAGAAGCCCTTCAAAACTTTTCTATCCATAGTTCAGATATGGATACCACCAGTACCTTTATTGGCTACCAGGCTAACACTGAAGAGCCAATCGTATTCCAAGCCCAACCTCAGGAAAAACCTAAACCGAAGAAAATAAGAAGAATTGTAGGCTGGAAGCGTGTGCGTAGGAAAAGGCCAGCAACGCAAAAAGTTATAAAGACCGAGGATTCCAAAGATAAGGGCAAAGGAATAGAGATTGGGGAGAGTTCAGGGCAAGCTCAAGAAATGCCACCATGGGAAGAGTTGGACCGCCAACTAGCAAATAGCAACCTCATCGGACCTGCCAATAAGACTCTTTTCAATTACCCTGCTGAAGCCCAACTTCCAGTCAATCTGGAACCTGCTATTCCCGATCCCCTTGTTAACCCCCGACCTCTAGGAGAACTGGAGGAATGGTGGACTACTGACTGGCAATTTCAAAATCTCCTGAATAACCCTAATACCTTTTTCCCCCAATTTGATACAGAGCCTCCACTACACCTACCTATGAGCTCAGAAAACTTGGCTGAACTCCGCCATTATGGCGAGGAGCTGGTAGACGCCGGGAATAGAATCCGAGATATGGGAGAGAGGATATCATGGAAATACGACGAGAGGGAACGTCGTTTCTGAGATGCCAGCTGACGGGGACGGTGTGACTGTGTGGTTGTGGTTGTATAATAACAAAATAATAATAAAAATATAATCCTGTGAAATAAGTTAAAAATAAAACTTTTGTAAGATAACTAGGTGTGTACGGATGCCTATTATAATATATAAAATATCAAACGTCAAACGTCAAAAAATCGACAATTTTGGCTATACGTGTTGGTGTGATTATGTGTTTTTATGTTATTTGACTATTCGTTCGTTTACAGTATGGGTAAGCAAAGAATTTCGGGCGTCTATCGTCAATTAGATAGTTCACCAGAAGATAAGGGAACCTCAGTTCAATCAAGTTCCTCAAGATACTCAGCAGATACTGAGGAAGGAATATTTGTTCGTAAGGCACAGTTTGAGAAACCACTTACCACTAAGAAAAGAAGTTGGATTATTAGAAAAAGTCAAGAGAAAATAAAGAAGTCACAACCAAAAGGAGCGATGATTAATAAGGAAACTCAGGAAATAGGCAATAACCCACCATGGGAAAATGAATTAGATAAACAATGGGCAAATCTCTATATGTTAGCCACTACAGCAGTAAATGTTAACTTTTAATTAAGTTAGACTGCCAAACCCGGACCAACCAATGAACTTAGATCTCAACCAGAAAAGTTTATAAATTATCTTATATCTCAACACCTTGACCCAGTACTAGCACCGATATCATCCATAAGCCAGAAACTTTAAAGGAACCTTGCCCATTAGATAAACAACTTGGTAAGAGAAGATAGAATAAACCTTATATAAAAGCATGCTGATAGACTAAAATAAATTATGAATGCACAACCCCTAGTATATTGTGAATTTCAGTTGTAATTTGTAATAGACATGTGTATATATATATATATATATATATAAGTCGCACTGTTTGCCATTTTTGTGTTTGTACAGTGATATTTGAATGGTTGTACTAAATATTAGCCTGTGATAATTAATAATTGATAAATATCCAGATGGAACACGCTGGTAGTGAACCCGTTAACGAAGCTAACCAATCTGAACAAAACCATGAAGATCAATTTCTGAATAGGCAAGATATCGAGAATATCGTTGCTCAGGGAATAGCTAATGCTATTCCAGCAATCCTTGCTGCTGCCCGAAATCCAGTTGAACCGCAACAAATTATTCCTAGCAAACGAACTCATGAAGACAACTTCAGTAATAGCATAAATGGAGGCGGCAACATTAATAATAACGATAATGATGGGATACAAGCCCCATTCCTTAAAAATGAAAGCTGCAACGCCTAGTTGCACTTATAAGGAATTTCTTGCCTGTAAACTGGTTGAATTTGCAGGCAACGAGGGGGCAACTGCTGCACTACGTTGGTTAGAGAAAACCGAGGCAGTAATTAAAATAAGTAAATGTGCCGAGGAAGACAAGGTCATGTACGCGTCACATCTTTTTAAAGAAGGGGCGCTAGAATGGTGGAATACGGTACTTCAAGCCAAGGGAAGTGATAAGACCTATGCCATGAGTTGGGAAGAATTTAAACGGCTAGTGGAAAGAAAATTATGTCCCGAATATGAAAAAGGAACACATGGCGAATAAATTTCTGAACCACCGGATGGTGGATGTTGATTGTCGAGGGTATACTTCGACATTCTTCGAGTATGCTAGAGTAGTACCAACCCTGGCTTCGCCAGAACCGGTACTTATTTCCCGCTATATTTGGGGATTGATTGGTGAAATCCGTGATATCGTTAAAGCTGCGAGACCTCGCACAATTGATGATGTTGTGGAGTTAGCCAACACTTTGACCGACGGACTGGTACGTACAAGAGAAGAGAACAAGAAGAAGGAAGTGGCCAAAAGATTACCCAAGGATTCCGTGTGGGTAATCGTAGCAACTTCAAAAAAAAGGGGACCGGGCCATCTCCCACTGCTCCATTCTGCAATACCTGCAAAAGAAAGCATTTTGGAAAATGCAAAGGGTATTGCAATTTCTGCAAAATTCCGGGGCATCAAGAAGAAGATTGCAGGAGAAAGAAATTAACAATCTGCTACAACTGTGGAGAAGCTGGCCATTTTAGGCCAGACTGCCCGAAATTGGCCAAACCATATGACAACAAAGCCAAACCTGCAGAAGGAACTACCAAGAAAAACGCAAGAGCCTTCCAGTTGACTACTCAGGAAGCAGAACTAATTCCTGACGTGATAGCTGGTACGTTCCTAGTTCATGATGTTTATGCAAAAGTATTATTCGACTCTGGTGCAAACCAAAGTTTTATAAATACTTCATTCTGCCAAGCTCTTAACTTACCCTTAACCAGCCTTAGGCAGATTTTTACAGTCGAAACGGCAGATGGGAATTCTGTTAACATAGATAAGGTTTTGCAAGAAGGAAAGATAGAACTTTTAGGCCATAAATTTTCTGCAAATCTGTTACCTATGAAATTAGCCGGATTCGATGTGGTGTTAGGAATGGATTGGTTAGTAGCCAATCATGCTTGAATCCTATGTGATAAAAATTCCATAGAAATTCATACACCCACAGGAGAATTAGTAGTGATTACAGGAGATAAGCCGCGAAAACCACTGAAATTCATTTCAGTAATGAAGTTGGCCAGTTATTCAAGAAAACAAGAAGTGGTGTATATGATTTTAGTAATCATTAACACGAAGGGTAAAGAACTTAAAGAAATTCCAGTAGTATCAGAATACCCGGATGTATTCCCAGAAGAACTACCTGGATTACCACCCAATAGGGAAGTAGAATTTAGAATTCATCTAATTCCTGAAACTACACCAATAGCCAAGGCACCTTATCGATTAGCACCTACCGAAATGCTAGAATTGAAAAAGTAGTTAGATGAATTATTAAGCAAAGGATTTATACAACCTAGTTCATCCCCGTGGGGAGCGCCCGTGTTGTTTGTGAAAAAGAAATATGGTTCAATGCGAATGTGTATCGATTACAGAGAATTGAATAAGGTTACAATTAAGAATCGATACCCATTACCTAGGATCGATGATCTTTTTGATCAATTGCAAGGAGCTAGATACTTTTCTAAGATAGACTTACGCTCCGGATACCATCAGTTGAAAGTACAAGAAGAAGACATACCTAAAACTGCTTTCAGAACTAGGTATGGTCATTACGAGTTTACAGTCATGCCCTTTGGGTTAACAAATGCTCCTGCAGCATTTATGGACATGATGAATAGAATCTGTAAACCGTACTTGGATAAATTTGTAATTGTCTTCATCGACGATATACTTATTTATTCCAAAAGTCAGGACGAGCACTGTCAGCACCTGCATGCACTCTTAACTTTGTTAAGAAAAGAGAAGCTTTACGCCAAATTCTCGAAGTGTGAATTTTGTCTATAGAAAGTACAATTTTTAGGACATATGGTGAATCACGAAGAGATTCACGTAGATCCCTCCAAAATAGAAGCGATCACCAAATGGAAAGTCCCGCAGTCAGCTATGGAAGTTAGAAGCTTTCTAGGATTAGCTGGTTACTATAGATGATTCATTAAGGATTTTTCCAAAATAGTTGTGCCATTAACTAAGCTAACATGTAAAGCAGTTAAGTTTGAATGGGGACCTTGGCAAGAAAAGGCCTTTAGGATTTTGAAGCAAAGATTAACAAACGCCCCAATTCTTGCCTTACCAGAAGGAACAGAAGACTTTGAAGTTTACTGTGATGCATCTAAACTAGGATTAGGATGTGTGCTGATGCAACACAAGAAGGTAATTGCATATGCCTCAAGGCAATTGAAAAAGCACGAAGAAAATTATACGACTCATGACTTAGAATTAGGATCCATAATTTTTGCCCTTAAGATTTGGAGACACTATCTGTATGGAAGTAAGTTTACAGTCTACACGGATCACAAGAGTTTAAGGTACATATTTGGGCAAAAGGAATTAAAGATGAGGCAAAGAAGATGGATGGAAATTCTAAGTGACTATGATTGTGATATTCAATATCACGAAGGAAAAGCAAACGTAGTTGCAGATGCCTTAAGTCGTAAGTATCATGAAAAACAACGACGAGTTCATGCTCTTAGATTAAGTCTACAATTAGACTTAATGGAACAACTGAAGAACATTCAAGAAACAGCAATCAAGGATGATGCTGAAGGAATGAAAGGACGAATAAAGGAATTAGAGCAAGGAAGTGATGGAATTTGGAGATTCCACAAAAGAAGGATTTGGGTACCTAAGCAGGGAGAATTAAGAAATAAGATTTTAGAGGAAGCTCATAAATCTAGGTATACCATGCATCCTGGTAACAATAAGATGTACCAAGATTTAAAAAATAACTTCTGGTGGATAGGAATGAAAAAGGACATAGCTAGATATGTATCTAAGTGTCTAACTTGTTCACAAGTTAAGGCAGAACACCAGAAACCCTCAGGTCTACTACAACAATTAGAAATGCCGATATGGAAATGGGAACTCATAACAATGGATTTTGTTACTAAGTTACCCAAAACCCGAAAAGGTAATGACGCAATTTGGGTAATTGTGGATCAATTAACCAAATCAGCTCATTTCTACCCATGAAAGAAACCTTTAGCAAGGAAAAGCTAGCAAAGTTATACGTAGACGAGGTAGTATCCTTACATGGAGTTCCACTCTCCATTGTATCGGATAGAGATAGTCATTTCACTTCCCATTTCTAGACTAGTTTCCAGGAAGCAATGGGAACCCGACTAAATTTAAGCACTGCATACCATCCTCAAACAGATGGACAAAGTGAAAGGACGATCCAAACCCTGGAAGACATGCTTAGGGCATGTGTGATAGATTTTGGTGGAACTGGGATGACCACCTACCCTTGATTGAATTCTCCTATAATAATAGTTATCATGCAAGCATTGAAGCTGCCCCATTCGAAGCACTATATGGACGAAAATGCAGAACTCCGGTCTGTTGGGCAGAAATAGGAGAAAGTCAATTATCAGGTCCTAAAATCGTGCAAGAGACCACCGACAAGATCATTCAAATCAAGGAAAGACTGAAAACGGCTCGAGTCGCCAGAAGAGTTATGCAGACAATCGACGCAAGCCACTGGAATTTCAAGTCGGAGATAAGGTACTCTTGAAAGTTTCTCCTTGGAAAGGAGTAGTTCGGTTCGGTAAAAAGGGAAAGCTAAGTCCAAGATACATAAGACCATTCCCAATAATCAAGCGAATAGGACCAGTTGACTATCGCTTACAACTACCAGAAGAACTAGCTGGAGTACATGACGTATTTCATGTATCCAACCTCAAGAAATATCTATCTGACGAATCTCTGGTAGTACCTCTTCAAGACATAGAGGTAAATAAAAAGATGAAGTTCGTAGAGAAACTACTTCAAATAGAAGACAAAAAGGTCAAGTTCCTTAAGCACAAAAGATTGGTACTAGTCAAAGTCAAGTGGGAGTCAAAAAGAGGACCCGAATACACCTGGGAACTGTAATCGGAGATGAAGCGAAAATATCCTCACTTATTTCAATAAATCTCGAGGACGAGATTTTAATTAAGGTGAGGAGGATGTAAGGACCTTCAAAAATGTCCCTAACCAACCCGTAAGTGAAAACCCGGACCCCTGAAACCCCACTGAGCATGAAAAACAAAGAAATCAAGAAAACTGGGTTTCACGCGGGCCGTGTAAGAGTAAGTATAGACTTACGCGGGCCGCGTCAAAGTTGTGTTGACCGGATAAGCGTCCCCAGGCCACGTGTCGCACACGTGGCAGCACTACTGATGACACGCTAGCCCTAGTCTACGACCAGGGCTCCTCGCGGGTCGCGTAAGGTTTAAGTGTGTTTTACGCGGGCCGCGTAAAACACAAAAATCAACTATAAATTTCTAGGCCATGAGCAGTTCATCTGTGCTCGAGATTTCAGTCAAAAACGAAAGTATACTGCTCCAAATTGTAATTTCCAGTAGAGAAACGCTGCTACGGTACATGGTATTAACTCGATCGCTGCTACGATTCAATGTCCGATCGATTGAAACCAATCCAATGGATGTTTAAGTGCTGCCCACATTAGGGCTATACTTTGTCATTCATCGTGAATTCGATGGATGTTTAAGTGTTACACTTTGTCATTCGTTGTGAGGATTTTAATCTCGTGAGTTATCGTAAATGTTGAATTAAGTTACTGACCTAGTTCGTATGCATTGTTATTTAATTTAGGTTACAAGGCTTATCAGTAGGCTAAACTCTGCCCGTTAAACTTGCAATGTGAGTCATTCTCTTTTTATCAAATAATGTTTTAAAATACTCCAAATCATTTTCAATGGTTATAATTACAGGGATTAAGTCATGGTTATCTTGAATCACTGGCTAGTGGGGTATTGTGCACATTACTAATTTCTCATGGTTAGGTTCATTAACCTAATAGTGATAATCATCACTACTTGGGTGAAAGGACCCAATGGTGGTATGACCATCGTCACCAGGAGGTGACACGGTGCCAGATAAAAAAATAAGATAGAAGCCATTGTAATCGCTCTTATGCTGTAATTTATAACTATGTGTCATTTTATGTAAACTGAATGACTCACCAGTATTTCCCCGTTGATAAAATGTTTTTAAAACATGTTTCAGGTGACTACTGTGAACCAAGGAAAAGTGCTACGGAGCACTGATAAAGCTTGAAGTAGTGGCTCAGTGAAATAAATAAACATGTTTTGTAAACCAGGGAATTTCCTAGTAAAATTCATCTATTGTAAATTACGGGGTTTATCCCAAATTATGAATTAAAATAATCGGACATTTTCAAGTCTTAAAAGATCCTGTTAAACTTTCGCTGTTGCTTCAAATAATAAATACCACGGGTTTTCGTCCCGCGGATCCTGGACCGGGTCAAACCGGGACGGGGGCCGTGACAACGGCCAATACCCAATAGTCGGGAGTGATAAAATTCAATAACTCATTAAAGAAATTCTAAAAATAAACAATTAAGGGTGGGTACCACTTCATTGTAACAACCCGCTTTTGGAAAGTCAAAGTACAAGTCAAAGTCAAAGGAAGAAAAGATTGCTAATTGCATTCTGTCACTCCTTGCTTGACTAGCAGATCGTACTTTTGAATTGTAATCGAATCTATTTATTTAATTGCTTTAGTTGTATTATGTGGAGTATCTATTAATAATCGAAGTTCAATCGCTATTTAATCGCATGCTTATTGCTTATCGTTATCGCTATCGCAACTCGAATTATGTGTTCTGGATATTGTTTTACGTGTGTGTGCTATTTATGTGTTACTTGTGCATGTTATGTTTATGTTGAGGTGTTTAATCGCAATCGCAACCGCAATTCTATCGCATCATAACCTAATCGCAGACGTTAACGCAAGTTATTTATAGTGATTGTATGTTAGATATAGTAGCTAGGTTATTTGTGTAACTATTGGGTAATACTATCGCATCGCTCACTCGAATCGCATCGCAACGCAACGCTCAACACGTGAATCGAAACAACAAACCTCATCGCGCCGGACACCTGGATCGAGTGGCCAACCGATCGAGTGGCCATCCGATCGTATTGCCATCGGTTCGGTGACCAATCCGACACTTCAGCACTTTCCATTTTGGGAAACCCTATAAATACCATCCTGTCACATCATTGGTGATGTGACAGCTCCTCACTCGACCAGCCGCACTCAAGCTCACTTTTCTCTCGATTTCTCGCGATTCTTGTAAGTTTTCAACCTAAATCTTATACTTCTAAGATCCACACACACTTCTTCATCATTTTCACCTTTGAATCTTAACTTTTAACCGTGAAATCACGGGATTTGAGGTGTTCTAGGATGATGTCATCATGGAGTTCTTATGAACTTCAAGGTTTGGCTTCATTCCACCAAGAACAACTTAGATCTGAAGGATTTCCACAAGATTAAACAATGTTTTCGCATAGATCTACACATATTCATGGTTGAAAGGATTGAAAGAAGGTTTTCCAACTTTCTTTCAACTTTTTTACACTCAATGCACTCAAAACCGATAGAATCGGAGCTAGTTTTGATCTTCTACTCTTTCTTAGTGATGTGTTAGTTCAAGATCTGAATTCTATCCAAGAGACAACTGATTTCGGGTTAAACACAAAAAACCGTCTCTAACAGTGGACTGGTCGGACTAGGGTGGTCCCTATTTGATCGGATCACCTGGGTCAAGATGGGGTTTCTGTTGTTTAAGCACGTTATCATAATGTCTCGATCAAAACTGCAAGACCTTCAAGTAATCAAGTGTCAAGACGATCAGGTCATCGGGACGGATTGTCGTCCGATCGGATTGCCGTCCGATCGGATTGCCGTCCGATCGGATTGTCGTCCGATCGGATTGCCATCCGATCGAACGACCATCTGATCGGCTTTCACTTGGTTCCACACTTAAACTTTTAATTCAAACTTTCAAGGTTCTGACCGTCGAAAGGATTAGCGTCCGGTCGGATAGCCATCTGATCGAACGGCCATCCGATCGAACAACCATCCGACCATGTGACGTTTGGGACTTCGACACTAATCATTTTCAAATTTTCAAAGATCATTAGTAACTAACGGATTGCCACCCGATCGGATTGCCATCCGATCGAGTGACAGTCCTGCTGTGAACTTGTTCTCACTAAGTGTCTTGCCAATCGGATCGCTATCCGATCGAACGGCCGTTCGATCGATCGACCTAAAGGGTAGAGATACTTCTCTATTTTCAAAATGCTACAACGAAAACTTCAAAGCCATCATACACAAACACATCCTTACCAAACGAATGTCAATCCAATCGAATGGCCATCCGATCGGATAACCATCTGATACTTGGTCACTTTTCACCGTTTTACGCACCAGTTTTCGCTTATGCTATCGTTAACTGTTCAGGCTAATCACTCTATCGCTCCCTTCAATCCATTACCATCGCTGTGAGTATACTTGATCCCTTTTTTGCTTTATGCACTTTTGGGTGTTACATACGTTGCTTATTCTAAATCACATCAAACACACGACGCAAACACTATTTATACGCTTACCGTTTATGCATGTTATACGTGACTCGATGAATGCCTGTTTGTTATGTTTACACATTGATTGCTGTCTACGTGCCTTAGCAACGATAGTACTATAGTTTGGACTCAGCACCTGTTCACTCAGAGGTTGTTAAGGACAATACTTCACGTGTTCGCAGTGGTGAACATGTGATGTGCACTCACTACTCGCAGTCAAATCGCAGTCATTGGTATTGATAGGATTTTTGTTGATAACTTACATGCTTCAGATTATACGTTGTACATGCTGGTTATGCGTAAACGATTTCGAACTCTACTATTACTATTAAACTTGTATGCTCACCTTTACACTATGTGTATTGACTGCTATTTTAACGTATGTGACAGGTGTTTGAAATGCTTAGGATGCTATGCTCTTGCTTTTGTGGAAATCAAGTAGGAGAGAGTCTAGAAACAAACAAACTATTTATATTTGAGTTGTCGAAACATAACTATTTGTCTTTGAATTGTCTGTAATAACTATGCTACTTGTTATGTCATGGTATGGGATGCGATGCTTAAATAATTGGTAATCGTAGTTGTTATGGAAACTCCTCGACAATCTGTTTCGCTCAGTGCCGCGCTCCGATGTTTCCGCCATCGGTTGGGGTGTGACAGATTGGTATCAGAGCCATAACTATAGGGAATTAGGTAAGACTCGACCTAGTCCGGGTTGACGTCTTAGAAATGACCTAGTCTATAGTCTAAGTACCAACAGACCAACTTGTGTATGCCCGATATGGGTTTTGCACGAGCTTACTCGCTATTTCCCGCTTGAACTCGCTGTACACTACACACTTGCGCGAACATCGCATACTACAGTTCCACGCAAAGTCAACCTTTCCTAAGGCAGATTACACATCCAAACGGATAATCTAGTTAAGATTAGGTGTGAAAACCGCAAACTCTCGACAAGATTGCTCGTTCGAATTGCTATTTTTACTATAAACAAGAGAAATTGCGTTGAAATAGGAGTGAAATCCATACTTCGACGCATACCTCTTATCTATCTCGTGATTTTATCACACAAACAGGAATGTAGTCGCTAAGTTAGGTGTGAAACCCGAACCTTGATGACTCGTTCTACTCTCTAATGTGGTTTTTTTTACAAAACTCTCACCAAAGTCTCGACGGACTCCAACGACTTGAGGTCACACCATAACTGGAAGGATGCGTGCCGATCGCTCGAATCGAAGCGAGAGCACAGTCCAGAAAGCCAAATTGTGGACTTAAGGTCCTTGTGAATAGTCGAACCACTTTGGGGTAGTCAAAGCCTATCTAGCCAAGACAATCTATCTTTGATTTTATGTGTTTCGATTCTGGAATCTGCAGCAGCTAACTCTGTGAATTATCAATTTTATGTGATTTTATGTGTTTATGTGCATTGATTTTGATGATTTATTCGCTTTTCGCTGTTCGCTTTGATCAACAAACACCACTCACACTGCACATCTACCTCAAAACACCAACAAATCGCCTGCTATACTACTCGCTATGCTACTCGCTGTGTACTCGCTAATCGCAATCGCTATACTTAATCGCTAAACATGCTGTGAAGGATAGGTGAATACGTGCAAAATATAGAATGGTTTCTGTGTTCTGACTGCCTTATGTGCTTCTGTGCTCTACATGCTTATGTGCTTCTGTGTTTATGTGCTTATGTGGATTTTGTGAATAGTTGTGTTCCTGAGCTTTATCACCAATCGCTAGTTTGCATTAGAACCTAGTATAGTCGCTGATTAATTGAATTGTGTTTGAGTCATGTGACGATGTATGTTGCAGACAATGTCGTCATTTGGATCACAACACTCCCGAGCTGCTAGGCGTAAACATGCTAACAAGCGACTCGCTTCTCTCGTCGCAAGTCAAATAGTTAAAGTCATCCCTCAGATCATCAGTGAACTTAACGAGAATGCAAGCAAGTCTTCTGAAGAGTCCAGGACCGATTCGACAAAAGCTGCTTTTAGCTTCAAGCAGTTCAAAGCCTACGGCCCGAAAGAGTTTACCGGTGAAGATGGGCCTACGGCCATGTTCCAATGGTTTGATTCTATCGAAGTCACCCTGGCCAGAGTGGCTGTCCTGATAATCTTCGTACTCTCAACACCGCTGGTGTCTTCCAATCCCGAGCTCTGGATTGGTGGACGGCTGAGAGAAACAAGCGCGGAAATGATGCAGCTTACGGGCTGACGTGGGATGAGTTGAAGGACGTGATGATGCAAGAGTTCTGCCCTCCCCACGAGTGCCAAAAGCTGGAGGACGAGTTCTGGCATATCAAGCAGAAAGATGGTGACAACGCTGGTTTAACTGCTCGCTTCAAGCAGGTGAGTATTATCTATCCAGGCTAAGTGACAACGCCCGAAATCACCATCAAGAAGTATATCCATGCTCTTTCGGATTGCGTGGCTGATTTTGTTCAAGCTGGAAAGACGACAACAATTGAGGAAACCTACTTACTCGATCAACGACAAGCGAGTCAAGTCTGGTTACTGGGATAAAGCTTCAAAGAATCTACATCAAGCTACCGCTGTTCCAACCGCTGAAACCACTGCCGCATCTAAGTCATCCAAGCTCTCACGCCGAAAGAGGAAGATGTAACACCCTTGTTATTATTTTAAAGGTTTTCGTATATATAACGAAAATAAACATGTAATTACGATTAAGGATCCTTAGAAAATACTAATAATTTAAAACTTTTACAACTTAAAAGTTTACAACATAATGTAATGAAGTTCGTCATTTAAAAGTAACAATGAAACGTCGTGCGAAAGCTTGTTTCTTGATCGTGTTCGGTTCTTCATTTAGCTTGATCGTCCTCCGGTACTAGAAATTTACCTACAACTCATAAAACATGAGTTAGATTAGTCATACGTAGCTTAAAACGTATTTAAACGGGTTCGCAATGCGTATAATATTAAAATAAACATTTTTTATGGAACCCGTCGCGTCGCGCGACGGATCCTTGCTTTTTCCGTCGCGTGACGCGACGCCCTGTTTTGTCCAGAATTGTTTGTTGCTGAACTGCAGATTCCCAGCTCAAAAACTCAAACTTATAATTCACAAAAACGTGCATAACTTTTGTTCTACTTATCTGATTCGCGTGATTCTTTTTCTCACGCGATCGTAATTTAATTCTTTATCATATGGAGTTAAAACCTGATATAAAACTACTTAAAAATTCAGAATTTCAAGCTCTCGGCTTGAAATTCCTGTTTAACACTTTTGACCCAATTCGCTTGTTTAACTATAATCTTATTCATACGTACCTGGCTCGGATCAACACAATGACCCGTTTTTAATACCTTGTCTCGCTAAATTGTTATATCATAGCTTTGATAAATCGTAAGTTGTTTTGTCCTGTAAGCATAAGACTCGACAAACACTTATTAGTCGTAAATTGTCAAGTGGTGTCAACATCACCATTTGACTCGTTTGGTCTAAACGACCAACCATTTGCGCTTAGATTGAATGGCATCTATTTACCATTTCGTTTAGTAACTATTTCGGATTTTTCACCAATTACTTAGGTCTCTTACATCCGTTTCTTAAGCGTTTACACAATTTGGCTTATGCCACTTGGTGTCGTTTTAAACTTCAATTTTAATCCATTTTCATTTCACCAAATCAGCGTTTTTCTTCTTTTTAATTCTTTAGGCTTACTTATAAAGTAGTTGTTCGGAAACTCCTTATATCTTAGTCTTTTCATGACTAAATTACCAATTCACCTTTTTATATCATTAATCATGGTTTTATCAACTTTATTTGTCCTGACCCCTACCATTTAGCGTCGGGGACCATATTCCGAATATCTACTTTATCGTATTTATAACTTATAAAATAAATACATATTCTACAAAAAGGTGTAAGTTTCACTTACCTTGCATCCATGCCACGCTTTTCTTTCCATACTCGCTCCGTTTGACCCGCTTCATCCACAAGCTTCCACCTAGCTTGTTAAGAGCCAAACTATTATCCAATGTTCACAAGGTGTTTAGATTAACCATAATTTAATATGATCTTCCACCTTACAAATTTCTATGCATTCATCCGAACACTTAATATAATCACGTTTTACACACAACCAAGTAGACCGCGATTTCATTTAGGCATTTATATCACTGAAAATGGGTTGTTTTTGGTGACTTGTTTAACCTGTTTACAAATCTTCAAAAATTATGATTTTTTTTTATTTGGCGTACCTCTCGGAGGGATAGGCCTTGTGTTAAAATTTCAAGATCTAACTCTTTACCAAAAATTCGTAAAAATTCATTTACTAAGCTGCAATCAGATTCGTCACTTCTGACTGCAGCTTACGGAAAAATTCATTTAAAATTCCTCGTTTATCCGATTGACGAAATTCCAATTGGCGATTTTGTTAATCACTTAAAAATATCTAAAGTAAAAATTTGAGATCATAATTAAATTCCTAAATTGAGTTATGACATTCGTAATGGGCTACAAATTCTGCCAGAAAACGCAGCTTGAACCTTCGATACGGAAAAATTCATAAAACGCTCAATTTTCATCGAAAAAATGCGATTCCAGTGGGATTTTAAAGATATTTCCTGGAATTATATTTTAGAATCAAGAAACACATGTTTTTGTCATGTTTTATCCATGTTACAGCCAATACAAGTCGGCTGTAAATTCTGATCAGGAGCTGTTTGAATTCAGCTTTCAATTAAAGCATGTTCTTGACATCATAACACTATTTTTTAGCAATCAAAACCCTAATAACATCTCATACATGAATTTAGCATCAACAAAATCTGAATTTACTTGAGTTATGCATGATTTCAATATATACTTGTCTAGGGTTTACTCCTAAACACTACAATGTTCCTATTTCATCCATATAACAAGCATGCATCAATTTTTTTTTGAATTCTCTAGGTTTATCCAGAAATTTAGATGGAAATTTTCTATAAAATTTACATACCTTATGAACCTTTTTCAGAGGAGATCACCAATCTATGCTCAGATTTTGTTTTGGAACCGATTTGTGCCTTCAATTTGTTGATTTTGTTGAAATTAGGGTTAGACCCCTTTTCTCCTGCTCTGATCGATCGACCCACACACACCAGTGTGTGTTTTTCCTTTTTTTATATAAATCTTTTAATTAAAACACTTTCCTAGTTTCCCACCTTTAGTCCCCCATGTTAGAGGTTTTATAAAAAAGAGTCAGTAATATTTGATTTTTATTATTTTTTTTACCCATTCTCTTAATTAACCATTTATAAATAAGTTAATTATTTCTAGTTAACTTAGTAGGTTCCGGGAGTTATAATCCGTTTATTTTAAGTCCCGTTAACTCAGGTCCCTTTTTTTAAACTTTGTCTTCTCAAGTCGTTTGCTCTCTTTTTATTTATTATTAGGCTTATTTATTTAAATCCTAATAATTTCCGGGTAAACCTTTACCGCTAACGGCATTTTACCCGCTCTTTAGTATTAACGGGGTTTAATTACCAAACCCGTGTTCGGGGTGTTACAAGTCTACCCCCCTTAAAGAGGTTTTGTCCCCGAAACCTTATTTACGTATTCCTTTGAATTCAGACTAAACGAACTTGGTTTCGTTTTCAAGACATTCATTCGTTCTTTTTGAACTAACGTTTTCATTTATATTGACGCGTACATCCTTCACGTGTAACGCCTCGCGGGCCGTTATTTTAGCTTATATCCATTATCCTTATTAACCGAGTTGTCACTTGGCCACTTAGTCTGTTAGCATGTTTATCCCACGCTTGTCTTATGTTAACAAGCGCTTTGTATTTGTCATGTCATTTTCTTAACTTTGAATAGCTTTATCGGCTAGACTAATTAGTCGCCGTCACTTCATACCCCGTCATCCGGGTATACTATTTTGCCATCTCTGGCCTTATGTGTGTTTAAGATTTTCTATTTCCCCTCATACTACTTATGTTCGTTAAAACGTTGCTTTTGACTATAAACTAAATTTTAGTTTATGTTTCCTTTTTGTCTTACATCTTTCTCTCATTTCTAGGAATGTTACTTCCGAGGATCTATTCCTTTCCGTTATTATTTAATGCGGGGAATTATAACCGATTCCCACGCTTAACCCATATGACCCGTAGGTTCTTTCACTTAGCCTCGTAGGCTATTTATTTAGATTTTCACCTTTTTACCCCTTTAAGGTGAGACCCCTACAATTCGTTTCTTTCTATTTGTGACCCGAAGGTCTTTTTGGTCCCGTAGACTTTAACACTATTTATAATCCCATAGGTTATGATGATCCCGTAGATCATCTTTTATTTGTGTCTTTACTTAACTGTATATATATTTATGGTGTCAAGGTACCCTTTTTATGTTTAGAATCATTTACTTTTGCTTTTTAGATTTCATTTGACCTTGACCGTAGTCTAAGGCTTCATTTGTTTTCTTTCGATTTATCTTTCCGACTTTATGATTTCTAACGTCATTTACACGTCAGTTTGTCCTACGCTTACCATTATCCGGTTCTTTCCTGTACTTCTTTACAACCCGTTACCCGGGTTCGTTATTTTAATGTTTTTAACATTCTTGTTTCGCTAGTTTGCGTTTTTCCTATCTACATTCCTTTACGACCCATCACATAGGTTCATTAATATTTCGCGCTTCTATTATTCGGTTTGCGCCTATTTGTACTACCAATTTCTTATACTGTATTTGTTTCGTTTGACTTATTCGTGTGAGGTTTTATCACTTATGAACGTTAAACTTCGTTCTTTATTCGACCCGTTCAACTAGTTCAACTCTAAAATAGTTGAACATAGTTATCAAAATTTATGTTTGCAAATTCTCACCGTCTTTTAGTCATGACTCATATTCCGAGTCTTTTGACTTTCTTTTCGCGTTCCCGTCTCTCGGTTTACGCATTCACCCACAATCCTACCCGTCCATCGGGTATCTTTATCGAAGTCATCATCAAGTAACCATTCTTATATGGTTTTAGACATCATCTTAATTTATTTGATCGTCTTAGCGAAATCCATCGCTTTTATTTAGTCATGTCCTTTATTCTTTTATTCTACCCCTTTAACTTATCTGTGTGAATTTCATCACTTATGACAGTCAAACTTTATCCCTTATGCCTTAGCATTCACATTAGTTGGTTTGTATTTTCATTTACTTTAATCTTTGTCCCTTCTTTCAGGCTCGTTATTCTAACGTAATACGCTCCCTGTCATCCGACTTGCGTTTACGTTTACTATCAAACATCTTACTTGTTTGGCTCATTTGGGTACCATTTAAATTAGTCCCATTCACCCCGTCCTTACTACATCGGACGTAAATGTGTCCGCTACAAGAAGTTCATGGTATCATATTCCACTACTTACTTGTCCAGAGTAAGCGATCAACTCATGATACACCTGACCTTTTTGTATTTTTCACATCACACCCCATGTAAGTAACGCCCCTATTTATTTCATATCTCTGATTTCATTTTAGTAAAACTTTATTTAATTGCAAAACAACAATCATTAGTTTTACTAGTTTTACTTTTGTATATATAAAATGTTTTTTTTCTATTGAACTATTATATAATCACATTCGTTAATGTGATCGCTACTATTCTCAATAGCATTATATTGAGAGTTTTCCACTTGGATAATTACCCCCCGTCCAAGTTTCCATATGAACTAATCCTATTATTTCTTTGGTATTCCTCATCGTGAATAGCACATGTTTCTATTAAACTTCTCTTGGAAACATCATCCTGAATAGATATCCTATTCAGGTTTTATTAGATATATGCAACCGTCTTTCCCTACGTGTTTGTTGCATATTACTACTTATGCGATTAAATTTAAAAGCGTGCACCTGGTAATGCTTGCCCTTACGGGCTTCTCTTGCTGTTAACTTTGTTCGCGATCGTCGCGCGATTTAGGTCCTTAATGAGTATGCTCTGCTCGTCATACCTCGGACCGTTCCACCATCGCATCCACAATTCGCTCAACTCTCGTCATCTTCATATGCGAGTGTCCTTCAACTAAACATTTACAAAGGTTAGTAATTTCGACATTAATAAACGGCTGTATTGTAATTCAAGGCCTTTTTTTTTTACTGTACGTGTCAACGCACGTGATTTCGTTAACTATACCTATCGTTTTCATTGGGGTAACGTGTATTACACAATAACCCTATGTGTTGTTCACAACACTTTAATCATACTAAACCATTAAAATACTTGTACTTACCGGATTTGCGATCAAGCCTCGAACCGAACACACTTACTCTTTTAATCTTGAGCTCTGATTACCAACTTGTAACACCCTTGTTATTATTTTAAAGGTTTTCGTATATATAACGAAAATAAACATGTAATTACGATTAAGGATCCTTAGAAAATACTAGTAATTTAAAACTTTTACAACATAAAAGTTTACAACATAATGTAATTAAGTTCGTCATTTAAAAGTAACAACGAAATGTCGTGCGGAAGCTTGTTTCTTGATCATGTTTGGTTCTTCATTTAGCTTGATCGTCCTCCGGTACTAAAAATTTACCTACAACTCATAAAACATGAGTTAGATTAGTCATACGTAGCTTAAAACGTATTTAAACGGGTTCGCAATGCGTATAATTTTAAGATAAACATTTTTTATGGAACCCGTCGCGTCGCGCGATGGCTCCTTGCTTTTGCCGTCGTGTGGCGTGATGCCCTGTTTTGTCCTGAATTGTTTGTTGCTGAACTGCAGATTCCCAGCTCAAAAACTCAAATTATAATTCACAAAAACGTGCATAACTTTTGTTCTACTTATCCGATTCGCGTGATTCTTTTTCTCACGCGATCGTAATTTAATTCTTCATCCTATGGAGTTAAAACCTGATATAAAACTACTTAAAAAAATCAGAATTTCAAGCTCTCGGCTTGAAATTCCTGCTTAACACTTTTGACCCAATTCGCTTGTTTAACTATAATCTTATTCATACGTACCTGGCTCGGATCAACACAATGACCCGTTTTTAATACCTTGTCTCGCTAAATTGTTATATCATAGCATTGATAAATCGGAAGTTGTTTTGTCCCGTAAGCATAAGACTCGACAAACACTTATTAGTCGTAAATTGTCAAGTGGTGTCAACATCACCATTTGACCCGTTTGGTCTAAACGACCAACCATTTGCGCTTAGAATGAATGGCATCTATTTACCATTTCGTTTAGTAACTATTTCGGATTTTTCACCAATTAGTTAGGTCTCTTACATCCGTTTCTTAAGCGTTTACTCAATTTGGCTTATGCCACTTGGTGTCGTTTTAAACTTCAATTTTAATCCATTTTCACTTGACCAATCACCGTTTTTCTTCTTTTTAATTCTTTAGGCCTACTTATAAAGTAGCCGTTCGGAAACTCATTATATCTTAGTCTTTTCATGACTAAATTACCAATTCACCTTTTTATATCATTAATCATGGTTTTATCAACTTTATTTGTCCTGACCACTACCATTTAGCATCGGAGACCATATTCTGAATATCGTCTTTATCGTATTTACAACTTATAAAATAAATACGTATTCTACAAAAAGGTGTAAGTTTCACTTACCTTGCATCCATGCCACGCTTTTCTTTCCATACTCGCTCCGTTTGACCCGCTTCATCCACAAGCTTCCACCTAGCTTGTTAAGCGCCAAACTATTATCCAATGTTCACAAGGTGGTTAGACTAACCATAATTTAATATGATCTTCCACCTTACACATTTCTATGCATTCATCTGAACACTTAATATAATCACGTTTTACACACAACCAAGTAGACCGCGATTTCATTTAAGAATTTCATATCATTGAAAATGGGCTGTTTTTGGTAACTTGTTTAACCTTTTTAAAAGTCTTCAAAAATTATGATTTTTTTATGTGGCGTACCGCTCGGAGGGTTAGGCCTTGTGTTAAAATTTCAAGATCTAACTCTTTACCAAAAATTCGTAAAAATTCATTTACTAAGCTGCAATCAGATTCGTCACTTCTGACTACAGCTTACGGAAAAATTCATTTAAAATTTCTCGTTTATCCGATTGACGAAATTCTAATTGGCGATTTTGTTAATCACTTAAAACTATCTACAGTAAAAAATTTGAGATCGTAACTAAATTCCTAAATTGAGTTATGACATTCGTAATGGGCTGCAAATTCTGCCAGAAAACGCTGCTTGAACCTTCGATACGGAAAAATTCATAAAACGCTCAATTTTCGTCAAAAAAAGCGATTCGAGTGGGGTTTTAAATATATTTCCTAGAATTACATTTTAGACTCAAGAAACACATGTTTTTGTCATGTTTTTCCATGTTACAGCCAATACAAGTCGGCTGTAAATTCTGATCAGGAGCTGTTTGAATTCAGCTTTCAATTAAAGCATGTTCTTGACATCATAACACTATTTTTAGCAATCATGTAACACCTCGAAAATTCACGTCCTATAATGTGTAGACACGTGTCAAATGTTTAAACGTGTGGAAGAATGTTATAAAAGGACTAAAGTTGACAATCATGGAAAGTATGTGTAAATACGGGTTCTAAATGTCAACCGTGAATAAATATAGTGTACATTAACCCTACATGATGTTTATAACGTCAAACGAATAAATCATGGATCATGCGAAGCTAAAAGTGAGAGATTACAGACTACAGGGGTTAATTGTGTCAACATGTTTAAGTTATACTTCTGAATGACCTTTTGACAAACCCGAAGCTTTGTAACGGTTAATTATGCTCACTAGAATGCACGATTTAAATTTCATAAAGTTTCGTTATCATATGAGAAAGTTATGATCAAATTCGTATGCGAGGGGTTAAAAGAGTTAACGTTGAAAGTTATGACTTTTCGGGTAATAACCGAGTGGCCAAGGACTTAGAAAAGTGGGTACAAGTTCTAAAGCCCTTGTAGGTAAATAATAAGGGGTCAAATTGCAAGTAATAATGCTAGTTGACCTTCCGAAGAGCCAAGGGACAAGATGTGGAAACTAAAAAAAAAATGAAAAAGCTGATCAGAAGGCCCATGCGGCCCGCTTTAGCACCTCAAGCGGGCCGCCTCAGCCTCCCAGATGCAGAAACTCGTTTTTTCACCTGTTCAGCCTTCTAAACGCCATGTGTTGCCCTTAAACCCTTCCAAGAGCCCCCTAAACAACCCCTAAACACTTAGGGACACTTGTTGAAGAGTTGTGGTCATTGATAGACTTAGATGTCAACAAGTTATGGTGATCTAAACACTATAAATAAGACCATTAGTTGCAACATTTGATCATCCACCTTCATCTGCATTTGTGGAGCATTTCTGGAGCTTAGGAGCAGATCCAAGACATCCCTACACGTGCATAGGACCCTTGTAAGTACCCTTGACCTTCCTCGATTAAGTTTTAGCCTAGTTTTAGCTTAAAAGTCAAACCGTCGTAATTAACGGTTGACTTTAAGATTAATCACAAATGGTCCAGTGATTAGTCGAATCAAGAGTAGTTATAAGTTGGTAATTATGTGGGTAATAAAACCTCAAAAGGGTTCCCCCTGATTCCCACTCTAACCAGGTCAAAAGTCGGGTCAAACTTATATTTAAAAAGTCAACAGGAAGTCTAAAATGCCATTTATGCATAATTAACATTGTAGATCATATACAACTTGTTGGATCATTGTTATAACTTAGTAATAAGTGTAAGAACATGTCTAAACATGTTCAACCCGACAATTTCCTGTTTAGACCCGGTTCGGAACCGAAAGTCACATAGTTTGACTTTCACTTTGACTTTCAGTTCTGACCCGCTTTAGTATGATTTGAAAATGTCTTAGAGCTTCTTTAGGACCAGGCTACATGTTAGCACAACCCTCTGTGGTTGGTTCATTGATTGACCCATTCGTTTACGCGTTTCCGTTAATTGCTCATATGTTGACCATTATGCCCTTATTACCTTAAAACGTGATTTATGAAAATGTAAAAGAGTAGAAACTTTAATTACTGATCTATAAACTTGTATGCAAAGTTTGACATCAGTTTGAGGTGTAGATTAAGAGTTATGCTCGTTAGCGTAAAATGAACGCTTTATGTTAATAAAACGACGAAATTAGCGTATAGCCTAGTTAAGCCTACTTTTTGGTATCAAACTTAATACCCACTGATGTAATATATTATTTTGGGATTTTTGAAGATTTTTAATTAATTTTAGGCTGAGCATAACTAGTAGTCGTAGGCTTAATCCGGTAATTGTCGGTTTTGCCCTTACGGGCCATAAAATGAGTTTTACATATCTAAACGACTCCAAACCTTTTGCTACTGATCACATATGATAAATAAATTATTTTAAACCTTCTGGAAAAAATAAAAATATCAGATTTAAGTATCGAACCCGGAAATGGCCTTTAATCGCCTTATTAAGCGTTTTTAACGCATAGTATGTATTAAAATTATATTGAACATACCCGGGTTGATACCTACTGATATTTTAGGCAAATTAGAATGTTTTAACAGTAAGCAAAGGCTGGTTAACTCAGACTTCGGTTTTGAGCTTTTCGGCTTATGTGAAATTACCAAAATGCCCCTACGGTGCATAGTTGGTTATAAATGATAGATTTCACACATATACTTTATCCTACTGTTATAACTTATAAAAATAAGTATTTTTTGCTGATTATATCAGACCTGTAACTCAGGTAAATATTTAAACTCTTTTATAACCTTTTAAATGACCAAACTACCCCTACGAGGCCTAGTTTGTGTTTAAATACGTTTTGGGCATAATGAAAGACAACTTACTGATGTCACAACATATTAGGAGCATATTAACTTAGGAAACCTGTAAATGGATCATATGAATAACCGTTACGCTTATTACGCGTTCGGTTCGGTTTATGTAACTAGTTTGCATAAATTAGCCGAAACGGGTCAAACGTTATCGTTTGTATCTCAAAATCCAGAATGTGTTTAGTTTACCCATATTATACAAGTCTCCAAACTTGTCGGGTCTAAATCACATCCTATCCCGGTCTTCGTTTAATCATGCGTTTTGAACCGTAAACCTTTCCTTAAAACTAACCGGTCTAAGTTACGACTTAAATAAGACCCGTTAGGAATTTAATAGGTTAATAAAACCTTCGTTCCAGATTGAGAGCCCAAATAGAAGTACTTGTGCTTGCTGATTAGAATATACGGCTGAGTATAAATTGCATTGCTAGCTCAGGTAAATACTTTTAACTTATTTTCCCTAATACGGGCTTGGGATACGGTATTATAAAAATACCGCTTGGTCGGGTGTAGAAACCTTTTAATCGGAGATGATTAAATTGCATAATCCCATTTTAATCTGTATTGATTGATAACAAATAACATTGGGGGTTAATGACCGTGTCCTGGATATCCTTGGCTCATTTTAAAAAGTGAATGGCCACGACGTAAGCACAAGGTGTAGGCAAAACACCTCCTGTTGCATATGTATAACGTATACTCACTCGTAAAGGTATCTTCTTGTGAGATTATATTTGTGGTGTGTCGATTAATCTTGTCCGGCTTGTATTGTATAATCACCGGCCCTAAATGTTGGACAACCATGTAAATCGGATACAAGATCTTTATTAATAAAATTGTCCCAAGTATAAAAGATTAATGTTGCCTCTGTGCATTTTAATCCAGTTATAAAAGATATTTTGTGCCTCGTGCATTCAAATCAATTTTTAAACTCTTTTCCAAAATGAGTCAGTTAATTGTATTTACCAGTGTAAACTGACGTATTTTCCAAAAGGTTAAGTGACAGGTACTATGCGTAATTGGCTGGGAGCTCAGGGCGTCACTAGGGAATCTTGCAAGTTCTAGATGCCTAAAGTCTGTTGAACAGTTTTCTTTTATTGATCCGCCTGTGGATCCTTTACCTTCCGTTGTAATACTTTGACATTACTTATATTCGGAATGTAATATATTTATCTTTTGCTTCCGCTGTGCATTATTATATTGTGTTGTTTGACTATTACGTTGCCAACCACGTCACGATACTCCCCCACCGGGCCCACCGGTGACACGTGGAAAATCGGGGTGTGACAGGTTGGTATCAGAGCCAACAATGAGTGAATTAAACACTAGCCTTATGTGTTTAATCTCAATGACACAGTAGCACATTCTTTGACCTTCTGAGTCTAGACTTAACATAGGAATACTTTCAATCCTAATCTGGAAATTCTTACTTCCAAATTTTTATATATATTGGATACGTCGCCAAGCGAAGAAGCTGTATTAGAAATTCTCCACAATCTGGAGCCCTGAAATGCTGAGCTTCGTACCGCGGCTCGAATGAAACGAGCATCCAAGGAGAAAGCATTCAGAAATAACTTGAAGAAGAAACTCCTTTTGCTGAAAATCGTTCCTTAATAGTCCTCATAAGGACATATTTATCTTTCAGTCCCTTTAGGGACACATTATTCCTTTCAAAGACCCGCTTAGGGCAACTCTGTACTTTTATTTTCATATAATGGATTGATTAAGTTAAGTTTTCATTCTAAACATGAAATATGAAATAAATGGAAAATAACATCCCTTAGAAGGGAAGTGCCTACGGGCTATAATTAACGTCCTCTGAGACTAAAGACGGTGGTAGCCTACAACTCTCTGTCAAGGAAAAGTAATGAACTTTGATTCACACCTAAATGCCTCGATCCCAAACGATCATGGCTTATAAATTAAACTTGTCCACGTGACTAAGCCTTTTGTGCTATTACTAAATGCCTCGATCCCAAACGATCATGGCTTATAAATTAAACTTGTCCACGTGACTAAGCCTTTTGTGCTATTACTAACTTATAAATTTGCCTCGATCCCAAACGATTATGGCTTATAAATTAAACTGTCTACGCGACTAGGCCATTTGTGCTATTATTAACTTATAAATTAGGATTTATGATAAAAATCCTTAATAAAATAAATATCCTTTCTTCACTGCCAGTAGGCATTTTAAAAAGAATCTTAAAGGTGAAACCTAGCCTACGCGGCCAAGATGGTGAAACCTACCCAAGGGATTCAGATCCTTGTTAACACCTAAGAACGTGTTAGCACTCCTGACAAATGTGATTCGATAAAATCACAACAGTCGTCCTTATATTGGATTCTTCCAATTTTCTTATCTAGCCTAGTGTTCTAGAAATCATGGCTTGTGTCATCCTATAAGATGATCACATTATAAACATCCGAAAGTGATGAAGTGCCTACGGGCTAAACTTGTTGTCCGATAAGACAACGACAGTGGTGGTCTGTGACCTCCTGTCTAAAAGTGTTGGACCAGGTCCAAGCATAATAGTCGGTAGGATCCATACGATCTCGACTAATAGCATCTGAGAAGATGATCATATTATAACCATCCCTCAGAAGGGAAATGCCCACGGGCTATATCCATTGTCCTAAAAGACAAAAGACAGTTGAAGTCTACAACTCCCTGTCAAGAGAAGGTAATGAACGTGATTCAAACCTTAATGCCTCGATTCTCTGAAATCATGGCTTATAAAATTTAGAACTGTCCTTGTGACTAGGCCTTTTGCGCCACTTTAATATCCTTAATGTTTTATAACTAGGATAAATTATAATGGAAAATACTAATAACTAACAAGTTAACCAATATGGTTTATATTACCATGGTTGATAAATCGTCAAAGATGATGATTCCATAATAATCTCTGAATAAATCATTGTTAATATTTATGTAGCAATCAAGCTACATGGCTGGATTAGATGAAGTTAACAGTCACATGAATGAGAGCAATGATACTACCAGAATTAATGTAACTGGAGCAGAACTGCAGGCAATAATAGATTATGCTGTTACTCGAGCTCTTGATCGACAGTATGATGAATCAAATGATACCCACTCCAAGACTCTATCTATGGCTCGTAGTAAGCCCCCTCCTAAAACACATGAGTCAAGGGAGGACGATGTTCATGACTTGTCAAATCAAAGGAGTATTCCGTCTAGACAAGTTATGTTTCATCAAGTGGCATCAGTTAAGACCTGTTCATATAAATATTTTGTCTCCTGCAAGCCCAGAGACTTTACAGGAGAAAATGGGGCCATCGATTGCATGACATGGCTCGATGAGATGGACGCTGTTGTTGACATCAGCGGTTGTGCGAAGCAAGATGTTGTGAAATTTGTTTCACAATCATTCAAAGGAGAAGCGTTGGCATGGTGGAGATCATTGCTCCAAGCCACGGGAAAAGTTCTACTCTACAACTTATCTTGGGATCAATTTGTTGCATTAGTCAAAGAAAACTATTGCCCCCAGCATGAGGTAGAAAATATAGAATCAGACTTCTTGACTCTAGTCATGGAGGATTTGGATTGTCAGGCGTATGTGACAAGTTTCAACACTATGTCCCGCCTAGTTCCTTATTTAGTCACCCCTGAACCTAAACGCATAGCGCGTTTCATTGGAGGCCTAGCACCAGAAATAAAAGGAAGTGTTAAAGCATCTAGGCCAACCACATATAGGTCCGTGGTGGACTTATCCTTATCTCTCACCTTAGATGCAATTAGAATTAAGTCGGTTAAGGCTTCTGGCGAGGGAAGAAGAGAAAGAGAGGAGGAAAACTCTCATCGATATAACAAGAAGAAGAAGGGAAATTCTGAGCGCGGGAAGGATTCCGAGTTTAGGAAGAACTCGAGTCAGTCTGATAACAGACCCAAATGCAGTAACTGCAAAAAGCAACATTTTGGAAAATGTACAATCGACCCACGTGCTAAATTGTGTGGAATTTGCAAGACCAAGGGTCACAAAACCTTAGATTGCAAGGGATTAAAGAACGCCACATGTTACAATTGTAACGAGGAAGGGCACATCAAAACCAACTGCCCAAAGCTTATAAAGAAGCCGGGAGAGGCCAGGAAAATAAACGCATGAGTCTTCCGGATGAACGCCAGGAAATGGTGCAGAAGGATAACTATATAACAGGTACTTTTCCTTATCAAGCAGTTTATGCAGAAATTTACATGATACTGGCACATATGATTCAATATTGAACAATAACTATAGGGAACTGTTGTCTCCGCCTGATTAGGACTTCGGTCATTTAATACGAGGTAGAAATTGGCCGATGATACTTTAGTAAATGCTCCAACAAACCTTAGATGGATATTTTATATCTAATAGGAATCACTCTTTTCTGATATTCCTATGGCAAGCTTTCAAGCTACCAAAATTCTTTAATATAATAAAGACAGATGTGACGTTTTGATCCTCTGTCAGAAAAGTGATGGACTAGGTCCAAATCTTTAATGCCATTGATGGTCTTTTGCGACCTAGGCTAAGTAATATTAATATATTTTAAATAACGTTCATTAAGAATGTTAGTCCTATAATAGCCTGTATAGGTGATTGACACCATGGTTAGTATATATTAAGGCCATCAGAGTGAAAAATAGCAGTTGTTGGATTTCAACTAAGAAATTGTTTTATTGGTATTAGGAACCAATATCGAGTATGGCAAACTCGGATAAGACAACAGTCAATCGCGCCTTTGATGACGCGACGCATGCTAATGATGCTGAAATTGTAAACCTTAGAATTTCCAAAGATGTTCTTCAAACTATGATAAACGCAGCCGTTGGAAAAGCTGTGAAGAAGGCTGTGAAAAAGTTAAAGGAGCCCCATGCTGCTCGGTCCAAATTTTATCTAGGACCACATTTCCTTACTCTTAAGGAGGATCTCGTTCATGCCTCTGATGCAAAGGATGAACTAAAAAGGAAAAGGGAGGTAGATAACTCCCAGAGTTCTAAGAAAAAGAACAAACAAAAGTCCGACCAGAAACCAGTATGTGAGACCTGCAAGAAGCGCCATTATGGGAAATGCAGGTTCGAACCAAAATCCAAATCGCAGCCCAGGGCTTGTGGGATCTGCAAGTCGAAGGGACATAAAACGTTGGACTGTAAGGACATGAAGAATGCAGTATGTTTCGGCTGTAATGAGAAAGGCCACATCAAGACTACGTGCCCTAAATCTGTCAAAGGAAATGCGGCAGAGGAAGTAAAGCCTAAAATTGAAAGCGCCTAAAATGCCTGAGCTAGTCCATAAATAATGGCATCAGGTACATTCCTTGGCATTTTATCAGTAATTTAAATACTAAGAGTTTTTTTTTTGGTTCGGATACCAGTAAATCCTTCATAAACTATAAGTATAACAAGTTTAAAAAAAAATGGTGGAAACCGGCCGTCCCCGGAATCGAACCTGGGTCTAGGCCACACCCTTTCGCGCGCCTAGCCAACCGAGCTAGGTGCTTAGTTTGTGAAAATTTTCATTCTAATTAAATATAAGCACATATAGTTGATATCTCTTTAATCTCTATCGATTTCAAATACCAAATGGTATGACAAAAGCGCTATATGAGGATTGGTGTATCTTAATAAGTTCCAGAGATTGCTTCCATGCCTGATCAGTATGGAGGTTTAATGCATGGAACCACAAAGATATCCCAATGATCATATGGTACTAAAGTCAACTAATAGTATTCAAAGAAGATATCCAGAATAGAATTGTCCAAATAAATATTCCCTGGTAACGGAATATGTGGACTCATAACATAAATGTGTCACTTATTTGACACGAGCAATGATGAGTGAACTGGAGCCTGAGATATGGAAATCTCTGTAACCTCCTTGTACCTTGATTATCTTCTCCTAAGATTACCCTGTTTACCCCTGGGAGGCAAGTAGAGTTAAGTTTAATATCCCATTTAGGGCTGCATTATTATGAAATCCCCAAGACAACTAGTACCATATTGGCAGAATCGAAAACCCTGGTTAAGTAAGTTTTAAAGATATAGATTCATAAAGCCAAACTCAATACCCTGAGAATTCGGTATAGTAAATTATGAAAGACGGTTCATTTTGCTAAGGCATTGTTTACCGCAACCCTAATTAGGCAACGATTAAGAATCGCCATCAACTACCCAGGATCGTCGATTTGTTCGGCTAACTGTAAAGATAAGCTATTCCGTAAGATTAATTTTGAGCAATGGTTGGAATAACCATCTCACCTTAAGATAAGCTTTTCTATAATAACTGCTATATAAGTATCAAGGTGGCTCCTTGGAGACCTTGTATAAATGGCATGTTAAACATCTATTGTTAGGACAATAGATAGGTAAGTTCGATTATCAGGATCTGAAAGTTGCAGTGGAAACAACAAAGCAGATCACACAAATCCCTAATTATTTGTAAGATGCCAATATTCGGCAGAAAATCAAGGATTAATGAAAATAGCAAACCTCCTAAATTCTTGTTAAGAAATAAGGTTCAACAATAGGTATCACCCTGGAAATGAGTGATGCAATTTGGTAAGAAAGGCAAGCTAAGCCCGAGATACATAGGACCTTTCGAGGTTATCGAACGTGTCGGTTCAGTTGCCTATAAGCTAAACTTACCTGAAGAGCTCAGTGGAATTCACAATGTGTTCCACATCTGCAATCTGAAGAAGTGTTTCACTGACGAATCACTGGTTATACCACATACAGATGTGCATATAGATGAGAGCTGAAAATTTGTGGAAAAACCTTTGTCGATTGAAGATCGACAGGTTAAGAAGCTTCGAAGGAAGCATGTACCTATTGTAAAGGTCAAATGGGATGCCCGTAGAGGTCCCGAATTCACGTGGGAGGTTGAATCCACGATGAAAGAAAAATACCCTTATTTATTTCAGTAAATCTCGGGTCGAGATTTATTTTAAGGGGGTGAGGATGTAACACCTCGAAAATTCACGTCCTATAATGTGTAGACACGTGTCAAATGTTTAAACGTGTGGAAGAATGTTATAAAAGGACTAAAGTTGACAATCATGGAAAGTATGTGTAAATACGGGTTCTAAATGTCAACCGTGAATAAATATAGTGTACATTAACCCTACATGATGTTTATAACGTCAAACGAATAAATCATGGATCATGCGAAGCTAAAAGTGAGAGATTACAAACTACAGGGGTTAAATGTGTCAACATGTTTAAGTTATACCTCTGAATGACCTTTTGACAAACCCGAAGCTTTGTAACGGTTAATTATGCTCACTAGAATGCACGATTTAAATTTCATAAAGTTTCGTTATCATATGAGAAAGTTATGATCAAATTCGTATGCGAGGGGTTAAAAGCGTTAACGTTGAAAGTTATGACTTTTCGGGTAATAACCGAGTGGCCAAGGACTTAGAAAAGTGGGTACAAGTTCTAAAGCCCTTGTAGGTAAATAATAAGGGGTCAAATTGCAAGTAATAATGCTAGTTGACCTTCCGAAGAGCCAAGGGACAAGATGTGGAAACTAAAAAAAAATGAAAAAGCTGATCAGAAGGCCCATGCGGCCCGCTTTAGCACCTCAAGCGGGCCGCCTCAGCCTCCCAGATGCAGAAACTCGTTTTTTTTCACCTGTTCAGCCTTCTAAACGCCATGTGTTGCCCTTAAACCCTTCCAAGAGCCCCCTAAACAACCCCTAAACACTTAGGGACACTTGTTGAAGAGTTGTGGTCATTGATAGACTTAGATGTCAACAAGTTATGGTGATCTAAACACTATAAATAAGACCATTAGTTGCAACATTTGATCATCCACCTTCATCTGCATTTGTGGAGCATTTCTGGAGCTTAGGAGCAGATCCAAGACATCCCTACACGTGCATAGGACCCTTGTAAGTACCCTTGACCTTCCTCGATTAAGTTTTAGCCTAGTTTTAGCTTAAAAGTCAAACCGTCGTAATTAACGGTTGACTTTAAGATTAATCACAAATGGTCCAGTGATTAGTCGAATCAAGAGTAGTTATAAGTTGGTAATTATGTGGGTAATAAAACCTCAAAAGGGTTCCCCCTGATTCCCACTCTAACCAGGTCAAAAGTCGGGTCAAACTTATATTTAAAAAGTCAACAGGAAGTCTAAAATGCCATTTATGCATAATTAACATTGTAGATCATATACAACTTGTTGGATCATTGTTATAACTTAGTAATAAGTGTAAGAACATGTCTAAACATGTTCAACCCGACAATTTCCTGTTTAGACCCGGTTCGGAACCGAAAGTCACATAGTTTGACTTTCACTTTGACTTTCAGTTCTGACCCGCTTTAGTATGATTTGAAAATGTCTTAGAGCTTCTTTAGGACCAGGCTACATGTTAGCACAACCCTCTGTGGTTGGTTCATTGATTGACCCATTCGTTTACGCGTTTCCGTTAATTGCTCATATGTTGACCATTATGCCCTTATTACCTTAAAACGTGATTTATGAAAATGTAAAAGAGTAGAAACTTTAATTACTGATCTATAAACTTGTATGCAAAGTTTGACATCAGTTTGAGGTGTAGATTAAGAGTTATGCTCGTTAGCGTAAAATGAACGCTTTATGTTAATAAAACGACGAAATTAGCGTATAGCCTAGTTAAGCCTACTTTTTGGTATCAAACTTAATACCCACTGATGTAATATATTATTTTGGGATTTTTGAAGATTTTTAATTAATTTTAGGCTGAGCATAACTAGTAGTCGTAGGCTTAATCCGGTAATTGTCGGTTTTGCCCTTACGGGCCATAAAATGAGTTTTACATATCTAAACGACTCCAAACCTTTTGCTACTGATCACATATGATAAATAAATTATTTTAAACCTTCTGGAAAAATAAAAATATCAGATTTAAGTATCGAACCCGGAAATGGCCTTTAATCGCCTTATTAAGCGTTTTTAACGCATAGTATGTATTAAAATTATATTGAACATACCCGGGTTGATACCTACTGATATTTTAGGCAAATTAGAATGTTTTAACAGTAAGCAAAGGCTGGTTAACTCAGACTTCGGTTTTGAGCTTTTCGGCTTATGTGAAATTACCAAAATGCCCCTACGGTGCATAGTTGGTTATAAATGATAGATTTCACACATATACTTTATCCTACTGTTATAACTTATAAAAATAAGTATTTTTTGCTGATTATATCAGACCTGTAACTCAGGTAAATATTTAAACTCTTTTATAACCTTTTAAATGACCAAACTACCCCTACGAGGCCTAGTTTGTGTTTAAATACGTTTTGGGCATAATGAAAGACAACTTACTGATGTCACAACATATTAGGAGCATATTAACTTAGGAAACCTGTAAATGGATCATATGAATAACCGTTACGCTTATTACGCGTTCGGTTCGGTTTATGTAACTAGTTTGCATAAATTAGCTGAAACGGGTCAAACGTTATCGTTTGTATCTCAAAATCCAGAATGTGTTTAGTTTACCCATATTATACAAGTCTCCAAACTTGTCGGGTCTAAATCACATCCTATCCCGGTCTTCGCTTAATCATGCGTTTTGAACCGTAAACCTTTGCTTAAAACTAACCGGTCTAAGTTACGACTTAAATAAGACCCGTTAGGAATTTAATAGGTTAATAAAACCTTCGTTCCAGATTGAGAGCCCAAATAGAAGTACTTGTGCTTGCTGATTAGAATATACGGCTGAGTATAAATTGCATTGCTAGCTCAGGTAAATACTTTTAACTTATTTTCCCTTATACGGACTTGGGATACGGTATTATAAAAATACCGCTTGGTCGGGTGTAGAAACCTTTTAATCGGAGATGATTAAATTGCATAATCCCATTTTAATCTGTATTGATTGATAACAAATAACATTGGGGGTTAATGACCGTGTCCTGGATATCCTTGGCTCATTTTAAAAAGTGAATGGCCACGACGTAAGCACAAGGTGTAGGCAAAACACCTCCTGTTGCATATGTATAATGTATACTCACTCGTAAGGGTATCTTCTTGTGAGATTATATTTGTGGTGTGTCGATTAATCTTGTCCGGCTTGTATTGTATAATCACCGGCCCTAAATGTTGGACAACCATGTAAATCGGATACAAGATCTTTATTAATAAAATTGTCCCAAGTATAAAAGATTAATTTTGCCTCTGTGCATTTTAATCCAGTTATAAAAGATATTTTGTGCCTCGTGCATTCAAATCAATTTTTAAACTCTTTTTCCAAAATGAGTCAGTTAATTGTATTTACCAGTGTAAACTGACGTATTTTCCAAAAGGTTAAGTGACAGGTACTATGCGTAATTGGCTGGGAGCTCAGGGCGTCACTAGGGAATCTTGCAAGTTCTAGATGCCTAAAGTCTGTTGAACAGTTTTCTTTTATTGATCCGCCTGTGGATCCTTTACCTTCCGTTGTAATACTTTGACATTACTTATATTCGGAATGTAATATATTTATCTTTTGCTTCCGCTGTGCATTATTATATTGTGTTGTTTGACTATTACGTTGCCAACCACGTCACGATACTCCCCCACCGGGCCCACCGGTGACACGTGGAAAATCGGGGTGTGACAAATCAAAACCCTAAAAACATCTCATACATGAATTTAGCATCAACAAAATCTGAATTTACTTGAGTTAAGCATGATTTCGATATATACTTGTCTAGGGTTTACTCCTAAACTCTACAATGTTCCTGTTTCATCCATATTACAAGCATGCATCAAATTTTTTTGAATTCTATAGGTTCATGCAGAAATTTAGATGGAAATTTTCTACAAAATTTACATACCTTATGATCCCTTTTCAGAGGAGATCACCAATCTATGCTCAGATTTTGTTTTGGAACCGATTTGTGCCTTCAATTTGTTGATTTTGTTGGAATTAGGGTTAGACCCCTTTTCTCCTGCTCTGGTCGATTGACCCACACACACCAGTGTGTGTTTTTCCTTTTTTTTATATAAATATTTTAATTAAAACACTTTCCTAGTTTCCCACCTTTAGTCCCCCATGTTAGAGGTTTTATAAAAAGGAGTCAGTAATCTTTGATTTTTATTATTTTTTTTTACTCATTCTCTTAATTACCCATTTATAACTAAGTTAATTATTTCTAGTTAACTTAGTAGGTTCCGGGAGTTATAATCCGTTTATTTTAAGTCCCGTTAACTCGGGTCCCTTTTTTTTATAAACTTTGTCTTCTCAAGTCGTTTGCTCTCTTTTTATTTATTATTAGGCTTATTTATTTAAATCCTAATAATTTCCGGGTAAACCTTTACCGCTAACGACATTTTATCCCCTCTTTAGTATTAACGGGGTTTAATTACCAAACTCGTTTTCGGGGTGTTACAGAAGAACAACAGCAGTTCCAGCGACAAGAACTGTGCGATCACTGCTGCCCCGCTCCAAACAGTACCAGCACCACCGCAATCTCAACACCGCCAAGTAGCGGCACCGGTCACCAACGCACCGCCGGAAAAGCGTGCGTATACTGGTCCTCACCCGCTCTGCCCTACTTGTACCTACCACCACCCTGTGGGAATCGCTTGCAGATACTGTGTGCATTGCAACGAGTACGACCACTTCACCGCCAACTGCCGTACAGGTCCACGTCAAACCCCAGCTCTAACCCAAGGTCAAGCTCCTGCTCAACAAGCTCTACTTACTGCTCCTCAAGGCTATCAAGTGACTCCTGCACCTGTGATCAATGCTAGAGCTTGTTATGCGTGTGGTTATCCCAACCACTTCGCGAATATGTGCCCGAACCGAGTGGTCAAACAAGAGCCACAACAGCAGCAGCCTCAGCAACAGTAACAACAACCAGCAGCCCGCGGACGTGCATTCAACCTCAACGCCCGTCAGGCTCAAGCAGACAACAATGTGGTCAATGGTACGTTCCTTTTGAATGGTATATATGCTACGTGTTTATTTGATACTGGAGCCGATAACTGATTTGTATCATTTGTATTCGAATAGCTCCTTAATCGTAAGTGTGCTCATCTCCTCTCGACGTTCGATGTTGAAGTTGCCACCGGAAGAACCGTCACTGTCAATACTGTTCTTCGTGATTGTACGCTCGAACTCAACAATCACGTCTTCCCTAGCGATCTTATTCCGATGAAGCTCGGTAGTTTTGACATCATAGTAGGCATAGACTTTCTTCGTGAAAACCATGCTGAAGTTTTTTGCTTTTATAAGATGATTCGTTTTTCGCTCGCTAATGGTGATCAACTTTGTGTGTATGGCAAAACTCCTTCGAAAGGTCTTAAACTCATGTCGTGTGTCCAGGCTAGCAAGTATCTCCACAAGGAATACCAAGCTTTCTTGGCGCACATTGTAGTAGCGGAGAAGGAAAAGAAAGGTAATCCAGGAGTAAAAGATGTTCCCGTTGTTTGTGAATTCCCGAACGTTTTTCCCGACGATTTACCGGGACTACCGCCCGCTCGTGATATCGATTTCCGAATCGACCTCATTCCTGGAGCAAATCCGGTTGCTAAAGCGCCTTATCGTCTTGCTCCTTCTGAAATGCGCGAACTCTCGAGTCAGCTCCAGGAACTACTTGATAAAGGCTTTATTCGCCCAAGCACCTCTCCATGGGGCGCGCCTGTCCCTTTTGTCAAAAAGAAGGATGGCTCGTTTCGGATGTGCATCGACTATAGGGAGTTGAATAAGTTGACAATCAAGAATCGCTATCCCTTGCCTCGAATCGATGATTTGTTTGATCAGTTACAAGTGTGACACCCAAGGAAAACCAGGAAACCAACGCAACATAACTAGCTTCCTCAGTACCCACGAGCTAAATTTCGGGACGAAATTTTCTTAACAGGGGGAGAATGTGACAACCCTCGTAATTCCATGTATCCGTATAATTTATTAATGATAATTAAAGTGCTTGACGACTATGTGGAATTACTTAACTGCTTTCTGATTACTGTGTTATACTTACATGTGCTTGTTAACATACTAGTAGTGTACAGAAAAGTTACTAAATAGTCCGGTATGCTTCCCTGAGTGTTGAAAATTAAAAACGTTACAAAAATATATATGTAGGACACTTTACTGATTAATTAAGCACTTTAACGGAACAGTATCAAACCGAACAACCGGACATTACCCGGAACACCAAAATAATGCTAGAAGCATTGTTTCTATTTTACTAAGCTAGTTATGGCCCCCAAACATCATAACACACTATATAAATATCAACTAACTAAACCCCTAACTAGATTACTTGGTTTCTAACTATGTAAGTTAACTTAGTTACAACCTACACCTAAGACCCCCCCCCCCCCACCTAGTAATCGGCCCAACATGGCCCCCACTTTGTAGATTTGATTCAATAAAAAAATAGATCATGTTCCCTAGTAATGAGCATATTACACAAGAGTTAAAATAGAAACTTGGTTATAAGAAGGAACCTTAGGTGCAAGAGCTCATTTGACACACACTTGAAAAACACACAAAACCTTCTCCTCTCTTGGGAGCTCTCAGCCGAACACCCACACTTACACCATCATCATCATTCGATCTTCTTCAAGCATTCTACAAGCATACAAAGGTGTTAGAGATCATACAAACAAGCTTGGTGTGTTCGGAAGCTCAAGGACCTCTCTCATCTTCTTTTAACCACCACTTTTCTACACTCGAACTCCCCTAGCCTTGAGCTAGTGGTAAGAACTTAGATCCGTTCATTTTTCATGTTATTTAAGTGGTTAATAGTTATTTGATGATGAGAATCTATGAACACTATAGGGTCATAAACAAAGTCTTGAATATAAAGTAACATGATGATGAAATAAGATGAAAACATGATGTTAATATGAAGTTGTTTGATTCTTGTTGATTACCTGATGATTTGCTTGTTAATATTGATGTTTGATGTCGTTGTGATCACTAAACATGTTACCGGAATCAATCGAACACAAGTTAGAAAGCTAAAAGCTGAAAACAACTTCTGTCCAAGCTTTTACAGCCAACTTCAGTTGGCTGTAAACAGTTCAATATTTAACGAAAAACTGATTTTCTTGAGTCTATAACGTGTTATTAGGAAATACGGTTCTAATGGCACTGGAATCATAATTTTTGGACTTCGTTTACTATTTTTAAAGTGTCGTTTGTAACAGCAGCTAAACCTGCATTTTTACTGCTAAAAATATGCGTTCTGTTTTCCTTCATAACTTGAATTCTATGTAGAGTTAGATCATGAAATTTGTACTGTAGATGACCACCAATGTATTTGTAATTCTCTCACTAGAATTTTGTAAATCGGACTCTCGATGAATTTTAAATAAATTATTCCGTGAACTGCAGTTAGAAAAAGATAAATCTGATTTCAGTCCGGAAAATGAATTTTTATAAAATATTGGTAATGAATTGGATCCCGATGTTTTTACACAATAATATTTGGACCGTTTAAGATATTTTGCAAAAATTTGGGAATTTGTGGAATAAGTTAACTATTTTATGAAAATGCCCGAAACAAGCCCAGTTTGGATATTTAAATTGAAATGACATAAGTAGTAATTTGCGTGTCTAAATGTCGAGTATGTTATCTGAGGATGATCTAACATGTTATATGTCAATGAAAGTAATATGTGCAATATCGTATGCTTGTTCTTGAGTAGCTATAGGTGGAATGTTTATATGAGCGCGAACTATTAAAGTGAATGCATGTTATGTAGTAGATACGTGTAGGAACTTTGTGCTCTATTTGAAACCACTAAATGACTAACTGGTAATCATATTAGGACGTGATTGACCGACCTTGACTGTTAGCTATATTTGAGAATCTAACCGAGGTGAGTTCACACTTTTCTACAAAGCATGGAAATTCCCGGTGGGAATGGGAATGGGTTCAGGAATAGGGATTCCTCGTCCTGTTGGGACGGAATTAGACTTACTGGACTAGAACTCTATCAGCGAAGTCCCTCCCTTTTTCTATCGACTATATCGCCGTGGCTATGGCGAGCGGGTCATTAGTTAATAGCGCTATTAGGTTTAACAAACCTCACACCGTGCCAGTCGGACGGGCGTGTACTAATGGACTATGGCTCGTCGGTGATGATAGACACCGACGCTAGGGCACAATCAATTTTCGTTAGTAGTCGATACGATAAACGAGTTTGGTAGTTTAAACAATGGGGTAGCCCCCACGGCCAGAGTGCCAGGCTGGATAGCCAGGGAAGGTGGACATGGGATGGTTAACTAATAAACGTTTTCGAACTATGGGGTAACCCCCACGGCTGGATAGCTGAATGAGATTAAACTACGTTTTTGGAAACAACTCTAAAATGGACAACCAACCGTGAACTCACTCAACTTTGTTGTTGACTCGTTGTTACATGCTTTGCAGGTCGCTAGATACTATGGGGCTTGCACATGGAGGTGGTCGTTGAGGGATGCGAACTGATATGTCCCGTACTTAATAAATAAACTTTATGAACTTATGAAACTTATGTTTGGGTCTTTAAACTTATGAACTACGAACTTATGTTTTGGTTTAACGTCTTATGCTTCCGCTGATTAAACTGAACTTGGTTAACTTAGTTTTGGTCACCAATTGTATTGTGGTTGGTTTTACTTACTCATTTACATTTTTCAATATGATTGGTGGCTCGATCCTGGTCATGTCACGCCTCCAAGCGGTGATGCTCCGCATGGTGGATTTTGGGGGTGTGACAGATTGGTATCCGAGCCATTGGTTATAGTGAACTTGGTTTTAAAAAGGGGAAAATCTTTTTGACAAAACCAGACTATAACATGTTTAGTGCTCAACGATCCACAACGACGCTTCGCTCCGCGTGCAAGACTCGACACAATAGGTGGTATGATTTATGTTTATATTGTCGGTTAGATAAGTTCACACTGTGCACTAGTTAACGTGATAATTGCTATTTGAACCTTGTGTGCTTACTCTCCACTGTCGTCCCACACTTACGCACTTTCGCACTTTCGCGACACTTTTCTCACATACGTTGCTTCGTTGTGAAGATCATGAACGGACGCGGAGGACGTATCAACCTAACTTAAGCCCAGCTGACGACTTTGATCAACGAACGGGTTGCTGAGGCACTCACAGCTATCCCTGCAGTAGGTTAACATGCTCAGCCTCCTGTGTGCACATTCAAAACCTTCATGGATTGCCGACCCAGTACCTTCAACGGCACAGAAGGAGCGGTAGGCCTTCTTCACTGGTTCGAGAAGCTTGAGTCTGTCTTCGAGATGTGTGAATGCCCTGAAGATCGTAGGGTGAAATATGCGACTGGAACACTCGAAGGTGCTGCGTTAACCTGGTGGAAAGCGCAGGTTCAACTGCTTGGGTTGGCGGTTGCTAATGCCACCCCATGGAATGACTTCAAGGAACTGATCAAGGAAGTGTACTGCAGTCGTGACGACATCCACAAGCTAGAGGTGGAATTTTTCAATCTGAAGATGACGGGGTCTGAGATTGAGGCGTATACGAAGAGGTCAAACGAGCTGACCATCTTGTGTCCTACTATGGTGGACCCTCCCATCAAACGTATCGAGTTGTACCTCAAGGGTCTTGTACCAGAGATTCAGAGTCACATAACCTCAGCCAATCTTGGCACCATTCAACAAATCATCAAGTTGGCTCATCGTCTCACCGATCAAGCAGTAGAACATAAACGACTACCCAAGCGTATTAGTGCAACTACTACTGACGCTCCCAATGATAACAAGCGAAAATGGGATAGAAATTTGGGCAAAGGTTCTACTTCAGCTCAGTCCCAGCAGTGAAAGACAGATGAGTATAGGAGCCCCAGTCAGCAGTCTTCTGGGAATCAAGGTCAGGGTGGGTACAAGGGAAATCACCCCAAATGTAATCGTTGTAACTTGCACCACAGCGGGGCCATGTAGTAAAGGCAACTGTCATCGATGCAACAAGCCTGGTCACATTGCAAGGGATTGCAGGAGTCAGCGTCCGGCGAATCAGAACCGACTGGAACAGCAAGCTCCACCAAATCAACGCCAGCAGCAGCAACAACAAGGTAACAACAAAGGGTGCTTTCAATCTGGTGCTGAGGGCCATTTCAGGAAAGACTGCCCCCAGCTAAATCAGAACCAGAACAACAACAATCAGGGGAATGGAAAGGACAATGGGGGAAACAACAATGGTAATGGGGCAAGGGGACGTGTTTTCGTGCTAGGTCAGGGTGACGCAAGGAATGATCCCAACGTTGTGATGGGTAAGTTTCTTCTGGATGATTTCTTTGTTACTATTTTATTTGATTCAGGTGCCGATACTAGTTACGTGTCTTTAAAAGTTAGTCAGATGCTTAAGCGTACTCCAACACTTTTGAACACCAAGCACATCGTAGAGTTAGCAAATGGTAAAAGTTTAGAGGCTACACACATAGTTAAGGGTTGTAATCTCGTCTTAGCTGGTCATACCTTCCCTATCGATCTTATTCCTATCGTTCTGGGTAGTTTCGACGTTGTTATTGGGATGCATTGGTTATCTCATCAGCAAGCGGAAATTCTTTGCAACGAGAAGATTGTCCTCATCCCTCGTTCTGGTAAGGAACCCCTCGTGATTCATGGCGACAAGAGTGGTGCTATCGTAGGCATTATCTCTTTCCTTAAGGCCCAAAAGTGTTTGCGAAAGGGCCACACTGCCATTTTAGCACTCGTTACTGACGCATCAACGGAAGAGAAGAGAATTGAAGACATTCCCATTGTGCGCGACTTTCCTGAGGTATTTCCTGAGGAATTACCTGGTCTTCCGCCTCATCGTCAGGTTGAATTTCAAATCGAGCTAGCTCCTGGAGCAGCGCCCATAGCTCGAGCACCTTATCGTTTAGCTCCATCAGAACTTGAAGAACTGTCCACGCAATTACAAGCACTCTTGGAAAAGGGTTTTATACGTCCTAGCTCTTCGCCCTGGGGAGCTCCAGTCTTGTTTGTGAAGAAGAAAGATGGTACTTTCAGAATGTGTATTGACTATCGCGAACTTAACAAGGTGACCGTGAAGAATCGATATCCTCTTCCACGTATTGACGACTTATTCGACCAGCTGCAAGGATCGAGTTTTTACTCTAAGATTGATTTGGGATCGGGATACCGTCAGCTGAGAGTCTGAGAGGAGGACATCTCCAAAACAACATTCAGAACTCGTTACGACCATTACGAGTTTCTAGTTATGCCTTTCGGATTAACGAATGCACCTGCGGTCTTCATGGATCTCATGAACCGAGTGTGCAAGCCTTACCTGGATAAGTTTGTCATTGTATTCATCGACGATATCCTAATCTATTCAAAGAGTCAGGAGGAACACGAGCAACATCTACGACTTATGCTGGAACTTCTTCGAGCAGAGCAACTGTATGCTAAATTTTCGAAATGTGACTTCTGGCTTCGCGAAGTCCACTTTCTAGGCCATGTGGTAAACAAGGATGGGATTCATGTAGATCCATCCAAGGTTGACTCGATCAAGAACTGGCCTGCACCCCGTACACCAACAGAAATCCGCCAATTCTTGGGCTTGGCAGGATATTACAGAAGATTTATCAAAGATTTCTCCAAGATTGCGCAACCTCTCACTTCACTGACTCAGAAAGGTGTCACCTATCGTTGGGGTGATGCACAGGAGTCCGCATTTCAACACTTAAAAGATAGACTTTGTAGCGCGCCTATCCTCTCATTGCCTGAAGGCACAGAAGATTTTGTGGTTTACTGCGACGCTTCCATCCAAGGACTTGGTTGCGTGTTAATGCAACGTGATAAGGTCATTGCCTACGCATCGCGCCAACTTAAAGTTCACGAAAGGAACTACACTACACATGACTTGGAATTGGGAGCAGTTGTTTTTGCGCTAAAGATATGGAGACATTACCTGTACGGTACCAAGTGCACCATTTACACCGATCACAGGAGTCTCGAGCATATATTTAAGCAAAAGGAGTTAAACATGCAACAACGCCAATGGGTCAAGCTCTTGAACGATTATGAATGCGCTATCAAATACCATCCGGGCAAGGCCAATGTTGTGGCCGACGCCCTCAGTCGAAAGGATACTATACCTAAGCGTGTATGTGCGTTACAGCTTACCATTCACTCTAGCCTTCCCGCTCAAATACGAGATGCTTAAGTTGAAGCATTGAAAGCAGAGAACATCAGGGCTGAGTCCTTACGAGGATCGTGGCAGCGGCTAGAACGAAAGGGAGACGGCGCCTACTATGTTAACGGATGCATCTGGGTTCCACTGTATGGAGACCTACGCGAGCTTGTGATGGATTAAGCGCATAAGTCTCGTTATTCAGTACATCCTGGTTCGGATAAGATGTACCACGACCTAAAAACTACATACTGGTGGCCCGGTATGAAAGCCAGCATAACAACCTACGTCAATAAATGTTTGACTTGTGCGAGAGTCAAGACTGAATATCAGAAACCATCAGGCCTACTTCAACAACTAGAGATCCCGAGATGGAAATGGGAGCAAATTTCAATGGATTTCGTCACTGGCCTGCCTAGATCTCAACGCGGAAATGATACCATTTGGGTGATCGTGGATCGACTGACCAAGTCTGCACACTTTCTGGCCATCATGGAAACAGATAAGTTTTCTACCCTAGCAGACATCTACTTGAAGGAAGTGGTATCAAGGCACGGAGTGCCAACCTCCATCATTTCTGATCATGACGCGCATTTTACTTCGGAACTGTGGCAAGCTATGCACAGGTCTTTTGGCTCACATTTAGATATGAGCACCGCTTATCACCCACAGACGGATGGGCAATCTGAACGCACCATCCAAACCCTTGAAGACATTCTTAGGGCCTGTGTAATCGATTTTGGTAATGGCTGGGAAAAGCACCTCCCGTTAGTGGAGTTTTCGTATAACAACAGCTACCACACCAGCATCCAGGCCGCTCCATTCGAGGCATTCTACGGACGGAAGTGCCGATCACCTCTCTGTTGGGCAGAAGTTGGTGACAGTCAAATCACTGGCCCAGAACTTGTAGTGGATACAACCGAGAAGATTGCACAGATACGACAACGAATGGCGGCCCGTGACCGTCAGAAAAGCTATGCGGATAAGCGAAGGAAACCACTCGAGTTCCAGGTTGGGGATCGAGTGCTACTCAAAGTCTCACCTTGGAAAGGTGTAGTTCGTTTTGGCAAACGAGGCAAACTCAATCCGCGTTATGTCGGACCATTCGAAATCATTGAGAAAGTTGGCAAAGTCGCTTACAGGTTGAATCTACCCGAAGAACTCAGCGGATTTCACAACGTTTTCCATGTGTCGAATCTGAAGAAGTGTCTGTCAGATGAGACCCTCATAGTTCCCTTAAAGGAGCTCATTATCGACGACCAGCTGCGGTTCGTCGAGGAACCAGTAGAGATTACTGATCGAGATGTTAAGATTCTCAAGCGTACCAGAATACCTCTTGTTCGAGTCTGTTGGGATTCCCGTCGTGGCCCAGAGTATACCTGGGAACGAGAAGACCAAATGAAACTCAAGTATCCCCAGCTGTTTAAGAAAAGTGCAACCACTACTGAGGCTGAAGCTACTGCGGAATTTCGGGACGAAATTTCAAACCAACGGGGGGATGATGTGACACCCCAGGAAAACCAGAAAACCAACGGAACATAACTAGCTTCCTCAGTACCCACGAGCTAAATTTCGGGACGAAATTTTATTAACAGGGGGAGAATGTGACAACCCTCGTAATTCCATGTATCTGTACAATTTATTAATGATAATTAAAGTGCTTGACGGCTGTGTGGAATTACTTAACTGCTTTCTGATTATTGTGTTATACTTACATGTGCTTGTTAACATACTAGTAGTGTACAGAAAAGTTACTAAATAGTCCGGTATGCTTCCCTGAGTGTTGAAAATTAAAAACGTTACAAAAATATATATGTAGGACACTTTACTGATTAATTAAGCACTTTAACGGAACATTATCAAACCTAACAACCGGACATTACCCGAAACACCAAAATAATGCTAGAAGCATTGTTTCTATTTTACTAAGCTAGTTATGGCCCCCAAACATCATAACACACTATAAAAATATCAACTAACTAAACCCCTAACTAGATTACTTGGTTTCTAACTATGTAAGTTAACTTAGTTACAACCTACACCTAAGACCCCCCCCCCCCCACCTAGTAATCGGCCCAACATGGCCCCCACTTTGTAGATTTGATTCAATAAAAAAATAGATCATGTTCCCTTGTAATGAGTATATTACACAAGAGTTAAAGTGGAAACTTGGTTATAAGAAGGAACCTTAGGTGCAAAAGCTCATTTGACACACACTTGAAAAACACACAAAACCTTCTCCTCTCTTGAGAGCTCTCGGCCGAACACCCACACTTACACCATCATCATCATTCGATCTTCTTCAAGCATTCTACAAGCATACAAAGGTGTTAGAGATCATACAAACAAGCTTGGTGTGTTCGAAAGCTCAAGGACCTCTCTCATCTTCTTTTAACCACCACTTTTCTACACTCGAACTCCCCTAGCCTTGAGCTAGTGGTAAGAACTTAGATCCGTTCATTTTTCATGTTATTTAAGTGGTTAATAGTTATTTGATGATGAGAATCCATGAACACTATAGGGTCATAAACAAAGTCTTGAATATAAAGTAATATGATGATGAAATAAGATGAAAACATGATGTTAATATGAAGTTGTTTGATTCTTGTTGATTACCTGATGATTTGCTTGTTAATATTGATGTTTGATGTCGTTGTAATCACTAAACATGTTACTGGAATCAATCGAACACAAGTTAGAAAGCTAAAAGCTGAAAACAGCTTCTCTCCAAGATTTACAGCCAACTTCAGTTGGCTGTAAACAGGTCAATATTTAACGAAAAACTGATTTTCTTGAGTCTATAACGTGTTATTAGGAAATACGGTTCTAATGGCACTGGAATCATAATTTTTGGACTTCGTTTACTATTTTTAAAGTGTCATTTTGTAACAGCAGCTAAAGCTGCATTTTTACTGCTGAAAATATGCGTTCTGTTTTCCGTCATAACTTGAATTCTGTGTAGTGTTAGATCATGAAATTTGTACTGTAGATGACCACCAATGTATTTGTAATTCTCTCACTGGAATTTCGTAAATCGGACTCTCGATGAATTATAAATAAATTATTCCGTGAACTACAGTCAGAAAAAGATAAATCTGATTTCAGTCCGGAAAATGATTTTTTATAAAATATTGGTAATGAATTGGATCCCGAGATTTTTACACAATAATATTTGGACTGTTTATAATATTCTGTAAAAATTTGGGAATTTTTGGAATAAGTTAACTATTTTATTAAAATGCCCGAAAACAGCCCAGTTTGGATATTTAAATTGAAATGACATAAGTAGTAATTTGCGTGTCTAAATGTCGAGTATGTTATCTGAGGATGATCTAACATGTTATATGTCAATGAAAGTAATATGTGCAATATCGTATGCTTGTTCTTGAGTAGCTATAGGTGGAATGTTTATATGAGCGTGAACTATTAAAGTGAATGCATGTTATGTAGTAGATACGTGTAGGAACTTTGTGCTCTATTTGAAACCACTAAATGACTAACTGGTAATCATATTAGGACGTGATTGACCGACCTTGACTGTTAGCTATACTTGAGAATCTAACCGAGCAAACCGAGGTGAGTTCACACTTTTCTACAAAGCATGGAAATTCCCGGTGGGAATGGGAATGGGTTCAGGAATAGGGATTCCTCGTCCTTGGGACGTGTTCAGGAATGAGAATTCCTCGTCCTGTTGGGACGGAATTAGACTTACTGGACTAGAACTCTATCAGCGAAGTCCCTCCCTTTTTGTATCGACTTAATCGCCGAGGCTATGGCGAGCGGGTCATTAGTTAATAGCGCTATTAGGTTTAACAAACCTCACACCGTGCCAGTCGGACGGGCGTGTACTAATGGTCTATGGCACGTCGGTGATGATAGACACCGACGCTGGGGCACAATCAATTTTCGTTAGTAGTCGATATGATAAACGAGTCTGGTAGTTTAAACAATGGGGTAGCCCCCACGGCCGGAGTGCCGGGCTGGATAGCCAGGGAAGGTGGACATGGGATGGTTAACTAATAAACGTTTTCGAACTATGGGGTAACCCCCACGGCTGGATAGCTTAATGAGATTAAACTTCGTTTTTGGAAACAACTCTAAAATGGACAACCAACCGTGAACTCACTCAACTTTGTTGTTGACTCGTTGTTACATGCTTTGCAGGTCGCTAGATACTATGGGGCTTGCACATGGAGGTGGTCGTTGAGGGATGCGAACTGATATGTCCCGTACTTAAAAAATAAACTTTATGAACTTATGAAACTTATGTTTGGGTCTTTAAACTTATGAACTACGAACTTACGTTTTGGTTTAACGTCTTATGCTTCCGCTGATTAAATTGAAGTTGGTTAACTTACTTTTGGTCACCAATTGTATTGTGGTTGGTTTTACTTACTCATTTACGTTGTTCAATATGATTGGTGGCTCGATCCTGGTCATGTCACGCCTCCAAGCGGTGATGCTCCGCATGGTGGATTTTGGGGGTGTGACAACAAGGTGCTACGTGTTTCTCGAAGATCGATCTACGCTCTGGCTATCACCAATTACGCATTCAAGATGAGGATATACCCAAAACCGCTTTTCGAACCTGCTATGGTCATTACGAGTTCGTTGTCATGCCTTTTGGTTTGACCAACGCCCCCACCGTATTCATGGATCTAATGAATCGTGTATGTAAACCCTTTCTTGATCGCTTCATAATCGTATTCATCGACGATATCTTGATCTATTCCAAGTCAAAAGCCGAACACTTGCAGCATCTACGTTTGGTTCTTGAGTTACTCCAAGGAAACTGTCTGTATGCCAAGTTCTCCAAGTGTGAATTTTGGCTGGAGGAGGTCCAATTCTTGGGTCACATTGTCAATAGTCAAGGTATTCATGTTGACCTTGCGAAGATCGAAGCCGTTAAGAGTTGGGTTACACCCAAGAATCCGTCTGAGGTCCGCTCATTTCTCGGACTGCCAGGCTATTACCGTCGTTTTATCGAAGGTTTTTCTAAGATCGCTGTGCCGCTTACCTCTCTGACGCATAAGGACAAACCTTTTGTTTGGGGAACTAAACAAGAGGAAGCCTTTCAAACACTCAAAGCTATGCTTTTCAATGCTCCCGTGCTCTCACTGCCCGATGGAAACGACAATTTCGTAGTCTACTGCGATGCCTCGAACCTTGGTCTTGGTTGTGTTCTCATGCAAGGAGACAAGGTTATCATGTACGCTTCTCGACAGCTCAAGATTCACGAGAAGTACTACACCACACACGACCTCGAGCTTGGCGCAATGTTTTTGCATTAAAGATTTGGCGACACTACCTTTACGGTACCAAGTGTACATTCTTCTCCGATCATAGGAGCCTACAACATATCTTTGACCAGAAAGAACTGAACATGCGTCAACGCCGGTGGGTAGAACTGCTCAACGATTACGACTGTGAGATCCGTTACCATCCAGGCAAAGCAAACGTCGTTGCCGATGCTCTCAGTCGACGAAGCTACTTGCTTAGCGTTCGGAATTCCCAAGCCCGGTTTAATCTCGAAGCTCACATCCGTGATGCACAGAATGCTTGTTTTACCGAACGAACTTTGAAGAAGGAAAGGATTCTAAACGATGGCGCCCAACTCGAGAATAAATCGAATGGTATCTTTCATTATTTGGATCGAATCTGGATTCCCAAGCATACCAATTTACGACAACTTCTGATGGACGAAGCCCACAAATCTCGATATTCTATTTATCCCGGTGCTGATAAGATGTACCAGGACATGCGTTACAAGTACTGGTGGCCGGGCATGTAAAAGGATATCGCTATCTATGTTTCGAAGTGCCTAACCTGTTCGAAGGTCAAGGCTGAGCATCAAAGACCCACTGGCTTACTCGTTCAACCCGAGATTCTGATGTGGAAATGGGAGAGTATAGCTATGGACTTCATAACGAAGCTTTAGCGCACTCAATCTGGTTATGATAGCATTTGGGTTGTGGTTGACCGTTTCACCAAGTCAGCTCACTTCCTGCCGATACGAGAAGACTTTAAGGTAGAAAAATTAGCCCGGATCTACACCGAGGAGATCATTTATCGACACAGGACGCCTCGTGACTCATCTCTAACTGCGATGGTTGGTTTACCTCACGTCTTTGGGAGACGTTTCAATCCGCTCTCGGTACTACTCTTAACCTAAGTACCGCTTTCCATCCCCAAACCGATGGTCAGACTGAAAGAACGATTCGCACCCTTGAAGACATGCTTCGCTCGTGTGTCATAGACTTCGGTAGTAATTGGGATGCGCACTTACCTTTGGTCGAATTCTCGTACAATAACAGTTATCATTCTAGCATACAAATGGCACCATTTAAGGCATTATACATAAGGAAATGGCGATCGCCTATTGTGTGGCACGAGATCAGAGACGCGCAACTTACCGGTCCCGAGCTATTGCAAGAGACGACTGACAAAATACTCCAAATTCGAGACAATCTGCTGAAAGCTCGGAGCCGACAGAAAAGTTACGCTGATAGACGCCGCAAGCCCCTTGAATTTGACGTTGGCGATCACGTACTCCTTAAGGTTGCACCTTGGAAGGGCGTGATCAGATTCGGCAAGAAAGGAAAGCTCGCGCCTCGATATTGTGGACCCTTTAAAATTCTGGAAAGGATTGGAAAAGTCGCCTACAGACTCGAACTACCAGAGGAACTGAGTAACGTCCATCCGACTTTCCACGTTTCAAACCTCAGAAAGTGCTTGGCCGACCAGGAATTACATGTCCTTCTTGAGGATTTACAAGTGGACGAAACATTACACTTCGTGGAAAAGCCTGTCGAGATCGTGGGACGAGAAACTAAGGTGCTCAGACGCTCACACATCCCCATTGTGAAGGCTCGCTGGGAAGGCAAACGAGGCGCTGAGTTCACCTGGGAACTAGAGAGCGACATGAAAGCGAAGTACTTACGCCTACTTCTTAAATTTCAGGACGAAATTTCCTAAAGTAGGGGAGGCTGTAACAACCCGCTTTTGGAAAGTCAAAGTACAAGTCAAAGTCAAAGTCAAAGGAAGAAAAGATTTCTAATTGCGATCTGTTACTCCTTGCTTGACTAGCAGATCGTACTTTTTACTTGTAATCGAATCTATTTATTTAATCGCTTTAGTTGTATTATGTGGAGTATCTATTAATAATCGAAGTTCAATCGCTATTTAATCGCATGCTTATTGCTTATCTCTATCGCAACTCGAATTATGTGTTCTGGATATTGTTTTACGTGTATGTGCTATTTATGTGTTACTAGTGCATGTTATGTTTATGTTGAGGTGTTTAATCGCAATCGCAACCGCAATTCTATCGCATCACAACCTAATCGCAGACGCTAAACGCAAGTTATTTATAGTGATTGTATGTTAGATATAGTAGCTAGATTATTTGTGTAACTATTGGGTAATACTATCGCATCGCTCACTCGAATCGCATCGCATCGCCACGCTCAACACATGAATCGAAACAACAAAACTCATCGCGCCGGACACCTGGATCAAGTGGCCAACCGATCGAGTGGCCATCCGATCGGACTGCCATCCGTTCGGTGACCAATCCAACACTTCAGCACTTTCCATTTTGGGAAACCCTATAAATACCCTCCTGTCACATCATTGGTGATGTGACAGCTCCTCACTCGACCAGCCGCACTCAAGCTCACTTTTCTCTCGATTTCTCACGATTCTTGTAAGTTTTGAACGTAAATCTTGTACTTCTATGATCTACACACACTTCTTTATCATTTTCACCTTTGAATCTTAACTTTTAACCGTGAAATCACCGGATTTGAGGTGTTCTAGGATGATGTCATCATGGAGTTCTTATGAACTTCAAGGTTTGGCTTCATTCCACCAAGAACAACTTAGATCTGAAGGATTTCCACAAGATTAAACAATGTTTTCACATAGATCTACACATATTCATGGTTGAAAAGGATTGAAAGAAGGTTTTCCAACTTTCTTTCAACTCTTTTACACTCAATGCACTCAAAACCGATGGAATCGGAGCTCGTTCTGATCTTCTACTCTTTCTTAGTGATGTGTTACTTCAAGATCTGAATTCTATCCAAGAGACAACTGATTTTGGGTTAAACACAAACTACCGTCTCGAACAGTTGACTGGTCGGACTAGGGTGGTCCCTGTTCGATCGGATCACTTGGGTCAAGATAGGGTTTCTGTTGTTTAAGCACGTTATCATAACGTCTCGATCAAAACTGCAAAACCTTCAAGTAATCAAGTGTCAAGACGATCAGGTCATCGGGACGGATTGCCGTCCGATCGGATTGCCATCCGATCAGATTGCCATCCGATTGAACGGCCATCCGATCGGCTTGCACTTGGTTCCACACTTAAACTTTTCATTCAAACTTTCAAGGTTCTGAACGTCGAACGGATTACCATCTGGTCGGATAGCCATCCGATCGAATGACCATCTGACCATGTGACGTTTGGGACTTCAACACTTAATCATTTTCAAATTTTCAAAGATCATCAGTAACTAACGGATTGCCACCCGATCGGATTGCCATCCGATCGCGTGACAGTCCTGCTGTGAACTTGTTCTCACTAAGTGTCTTGCCAATCGGATCGCTATCCGATCGAACGACCGTTCGATTGATCGACCTGAAGGGTAGAGACACTTCTCTATTTTCAAAATGCTACAACGAAAACTTCAAATCCATCATACACAAACACATCCTTACCAAACGAATGTCAATCCAATCGAATGGCCATCCGATCGGATTGCCATCCGATCGGATTACCATCCGATACTTGGTCACTTTTCACCGTTTTACGCACCAGTTTTCACTTATGCTATCGTTAACTGTTCTGGCTAATCACTCTAGCGCTCCCTTCAATCCATTACCATCGTTGTGAGTTTACTTGATCCCTTTTTGCTTTATGCACTTTTGGGTGTTACATACGTTGCTTATTCTAAATCACATCAAACACACGACGCAAACATTATTTATACGCTAACCGTTTATGCATGTTATACGTGACTCGATGAATGCCTGTTTGTTATGTTTACACATTGATTGCTGTCTACCTGCCTTAGCAACGATAGTACTATATTTTGGACTCAGCACCTGTTCACTCATGGGTTGTTAAGGACAATACTTCACGTGTTCGCAGTGGTGAACATGTGATGCGCACTCGCTACTCCCAGTCAAATCGCAGTCGTTGGTATTGATAGGATCTTTGTCGATAACTTACATGCTTCAGATTATACGTTGTACATGCTGGTTATGCGTAAACGATTTCGAACTCTACTATTACTATTAAACTTGTATGCTCACCTTTACACTATGTGTATTGACCGTTATTTTAACGTATGTGACAGGTGTTTGAAATGCTTAGGATGTTGTGCTCTTGCTTTTGTGGAAATCAAGTAGGAAAGAGTCTAAAAACAAACTATTTATATTTGAGTTGTCGAAACAGAACTATTTGTCTTTGAATTGTCTGTAATAACTATGCTTCTTGTTATGTTATGTTATGTCATGGTATGGGACGCGATGCTTAAATAATTGGTAATCGTAGTTGTTATGGAAACTCCTGGACAATCTGTTTCGCTCAGTGCCGCGCCCTGATGTTTCCGCCATCGGTTGGGGTGTGACATTCATAAAGTTGTAAGACTTCATCATTCCAACACCCTATTTTTTCCGATCATCTGCTCTAGTGACCCCATGTTTTTCTTGTTATTTTCTCCGGCAAGCTCTTCATTTCCGGCAAAGTGAAGCTTACATTATGAAGGTTCCCAATCCGCAGTTTCGGGTGTCGAATCCCGAACAAAGTGAAGCTCCAATTGGACGAAATAGACAATAATTTCTACCTATATAACCATAGTCTTTTTTCCCTTCCTGTTCACCCCTACATCTTTCTCCTTGTTTTGTTTCTGCCTATGTTTTATCTGTTTATAAACACTTTCGTTTCATACTCTGTTCTGTAAAGAGAAAAACATAGCAAATGGAGAAGCTTTTTACGATAGGATTTATTTCGGAATTGTTTGTTGGTGCACATTTTAACATTGCAAGGCAAATTATGCTGATCTTGGGTCAGATTAGGGCATCATTAGTGGTGCCATTTCTGCCAGTTTTACATGGATATGGTGGTTGCAATTAACATATTATTCGATAGAAAACCAGAAAAACGTTACAAATTTGAATCATTTGAAGATGATGTTAAGCTGGGTAACTCTGTTTACCCTCTTGTTCAAGTTCAAGTGCCAATGTTCAATGAAAGAGAGGTTTTTTTTCGCAATTACTTTGTTTTGGTTTTGGTTTTTGTTTATACTTTTTTAAATTGATTTGTGTAAACAAGTTTATCAACTTTCTATTGGAGCTGCATGTGGGACTTCATGGGCGAGGGGGGGGGGGGACAGAGAAAGATGTGATGGGGTTAAGGAAAGTGAGAGAGAGTTGAAGATGACAGTGCATTGTGGAGAGAGAAATATTTATATAAAAATGTTTTTTAGTTTTTTTAACGGATGGGTATTTTAATCTTTTCATTAAAAATTTAACGGTACATTGGATGGGGTTAACGGAGGTAGACTGTAATTGCTATAAAAGTTAAAGTTCTCGTACTGTTTTGATAATTATTAAACTAATGGACTATAATTATTATTTTTCAACAAACCACACAACGAAAGACGTAACTCTCTTTTTGACAAAAAAATACATAAAAGGGTATAAAAGGAATTTAACACATCTTCTCTCTCCACCTTTCCATTGTTTCAATCTTCTCTTTTCATCTTTTCTACTTTCTCCCTACACCTTCGACCTTGGGGTATGGTGGGGCGTGGGTTGGGGGCATGGTACGAGACGTGGAGTATGGGGCACCCAAGACTAAACCCCAATTTCAAAGGGGTATGGTGGGGCGTGGCTGGGGTGGCGTGGCCAAGCCACATATAATGAGGTTCCGCCATGGCTAGTGTTCTTGGCCAATCACATCCCGCCAAGTCAGTCTCGTAGCCCCGCCCCACGCCCCGGCTGAATCTCACGCCAAAGGGGCCACGCCCAAACCCAAGCCCACCCGGGGTGGTGGCTTGGGCGTTTTCAGCCAACCCACGCCCAAACCCCCCGCCCCATACCCCACAGTCTTCTCTCATTTAAACGACATTATCTATCCACCTTTTCATGAGACTTTTTAAATTAAAAAGTTTTGTGAAACTATATTTTTTAATTGTCCGATTAATCAGGTATTTGCTTGTTGCGTATGTAACTAGTAAATATATATTAGATATTGAATTGGTAAGATAGTTGGAATAGAATAGTTATCACATCAATTTCATTATCTGAGAATGGTGTAACAAAGTATAAGCACAAATAAAGTGTATAAATTTATAAAAAATCATTACAAATAACATTAAATGTAACAAACTGTTTTCATACAAACTTAAACATTTAAACAATGATCTAAAACTATCATAAATTTACAAAATTGAAAAAACGTAAAACTTAGTTATGCTTCATTCCTTGATATACTTCCTTAGCTTTGACACAAAAAGCTCATCACCTACGAAAAAACAAGTTCCTCAAACCGTATACATATGTGGATAACAAATAATACATATGCAACTAATAGTGTTATATGTGTATATAACAAATAATACATATGTAGCTAAATAGTGTTACGTACATAATCATTAGTGTTACATATATAACTTATAACTGACAATGTTACATATATAACCAGCACATAATGTTACATATGCTACTTATTAATCTATACGAATGAAGTGAAATGTTACATAATATAAACTAGAGTTATGCTCGTAACTCTGACCGTTACATATATAGATATATAATAAAATGATTAAAAATGTTGATAAATTGACGTTACATATTTAAATAATAAGTATTACACATATAAATGTTTCATCTAAAATGGCACATATGAAGTGATAAGCAATGTTACATTCGTATTAACCGTGTCATGCCATACGTGTTTCATAGGTTGATGAATTGACGTTACATATTTAACTAATAACTATTACATATGTAGTTATCTTAATGTTACATATAACTAGTGATGTTACATTTGTATTAAATGTGTCGTGTCATTCGTGTTATTTAACTAGTTACATAAAAAATTGTGTCATGTAATCCTCTTAGGCCGGAGGGTGTGGGGGGCGCCACCCTCGCCAGGTCACCATCTATGGCGCCCTGGGCGCTATACACCCACACCCACCTAATTAACTTGGGGCGCTATAGTTGTTTCGCGAACATGGTAATGAGAGGACAACACACAGATCGAGGCACATTTAATCTTTTTGACCGTTGAACGGTCAGGTTTTAAAAAAAAAAAACAATTTTTGTTTTTCAAATTCAAAGTTTATAAATACCCATTCCATTTCTCCATTTTTCCATCTCATTTCACCCACTTTCTCTCAAATTTTTATACAATACTCTAATTTTTTTTAAACCCCTCTCTACAATGTTTCCCAACAACCCAAACCCATGGGACCCGAACCATCCGTACTGGCAAAACAACGAGCAAGAGGACCGGTATCGCCGACACTCGCGTACGGGTGAGGTTGGATATTACCCAATGCCACCAACAACCCCAACTTCTCCTCATCCCATCACTCAACCGATGGCCAGTTTTTTTGGGTATTATTCTCAACCCCAGTTTTTTTCCCTCAAACATACCCCAACACATTCCTCAAAACATACCCCAAACCCAATCCATACCCGAAACCCAAAACACAACCCAGACCGAATCCGTTCCCAAAACCCAAGTCGAACCCTCTTCTAGAAAAAAAAGAAACCATAAAAAGAAGATTGAGTCCGAGAAACGTGCTACCAAAAAGGTCGAATATTGGACGCCTACGGAAGAGTTCGAGTTGGCAAAAGCATGGCTCGACGTATCGGAGGACGAGATTGTTGGTAAAATTTACACACCTTTACAAAAATATAGTTTTGTAAACTTATTTTTTAAATCAAACATATACCTTTGTAAATATTTTTTTTATAGGTGACGACCAAGACATAAAGGTTTTTTGGGCCCGTATTCGTGACAAGTTTTTCACCACCATGGGTCGCGGCGTATATCGACGGCCCGACTCTATTTCGGGAAAATGGGGCGCAATGAGGACGAAGATTAGCAACTTTAACAACATACATACTAATCTCGTCAACAACACTCGAAGGAAAAGCGGTTCGAGCGATGTGGACGTGATGACCCAAGCCCACTCCGATTATAGGGTGTACCATGGTCATCACTTTACGCATGTAAATGCGTGGGAGCTTCTTCGCAAATCTCCCAAGTGGCATCTTGTGCCACCGTTCGACCCAACCCGCCCTCGGTCAAAACGGTCCAAATCAACATCCACAACGGAACCATCCGGGTCCGATGCTCGTACGACAATTAATCTTAACGACGATGATGAGGAATTCGAACAACCAGAGGAGCTGCCTCGACCAAGGGGTCGGGATAAAAGTTGTAACACCCCAAAAACGGGTTTGGTAATCAAATCACGTTAATATTACTGATGGGTAAAATACCGTTAGTGGTAAAAATTTACCCGGTAAATATTAGGATTTTAGATAATTAATCCTAATAATAAATAAAAAGTGAATAAAAGCTTTTAAGAAATAAAAGCTTAGAAGGCCCGAGTTAACGGGACCTAAAATAAACTTAGTCATAAATATTCCCGAACCCGCTAAGCTAACTAGGAATGTTTGACCCGGTTAATAAGAGGGAATATGGATTGTAAATAAGTAGGTTATAACCTACTTAATCATTAACGAAACATGAGGGACCAAAGTTAGATATTTGGAAAAAGTTTAGTTATTAAAAAAAAAATATACACCACACATAGTGTGTGCGCGTGTGAGGTCGACCAGGAGAAAGCTCAGGAGAGCTCAAACCCTAACTTCAGCAAATTGATCAAATTGAAGCCCAAATCAAGAGCCAAATCAATGCATGAACACAAATTCGTGATCACCTAGTCATGGGGATTACAAGGTATGTTGAAAGTTTATGATTTGGTGATACTTTGAGATTATGATGAAGAATCCTAATCGAAATTCTGGAATGAATATTGATTCTATGAGTGTTATTGTGATTATATCTTGGTTTAGAAACAAACCCTAGTAGAAAATTTGATGAATTGTTGTCAAAACTAGGGATTTGATAATTACCCTATTATGTGCTAAGTGGGTTTTGACTTAATAATGAAGATGATGATATGTTTGTGTTAGAAATCATCATAAGTGGTAGTTGATGCAATATACTTGAACAAATTATAAGTTTGAGTGAAAGCTTGTGCATGACTTGAAGTGGGTTTTTGTATGTTATGATGAAATTGGTAATTTCGTTCATGTAAATTGGTGTATGAAATCGTGTAGTATATTAGTTCATATGAAGAACTTGATTATATAAGGTGTGGGGATGAATCCTAGTGATATGATGAATGGATCTCACTTATAGATGAGAACCCTTTGTTCTTGTGAATGAATGAATAAATTAGTTTTTGATAATCGCTTGAACTAATTAAAGTGATTGAGATGTGATAAACATGGTTTGAACTTTGGTTGAAACGGTGGCCTATAGATAACGCCTACCGGGTAATTAAAGGATGCAAAAACTAGTTGATGAACTTGAATATGCATCTAGTATACTAATAGGCATTTGACTTTTAAAAAGTCAAACTGACTTATGATATGATGAATGATAATTAGATATAGAATTGCGTAAGGTGGGATAATCGTATTAAGTCATGATTAAACTAACCACCTTGCGAATGACGAATAATAGTTGGAGCTTAACAAGCTAGGTGAAGCTTAGGGAGAAAGCGGGTCGAACGAGTCAAGCATAAAGGAAAAGCGTATTCGGGATGCAAGGTAAGTTAAAACTTACACCTTTTATTTGATATCTATTGGTTTTATAGATTTTGATTAATCAAAAGTCACATTTTGACTTATGATGTTTCGACCCGACGTGCGAGGTTCGAAACAAAAGACAATAATGATAAACCATGTTGAATGGTTAAAAAGAGCTAATAAGGTCATTTAGTCATGTAATGACTAATAAATAACGAGTTTTGAGTGATTTACCTTATAAGGTAAATCAATACAATTAATAAGGGTAAAACGACAATGTAGTCACTCGTTGACGATAACCGTTAGTTTTGAAGGACACTTTATGGCGTAAGATATAAAGGGTCAAAACAATCAAGAAATAAATTTATAAGTAAATTGACCGTATGGTGTAAACCGGTACAAGTTATGTAGACGAGATGATAATAAATCCATCTCGCAAAAGTAAATGGTCATATAGACCAAACGGGTCAAAAGGTGAAAATATCACCCTTTGACAATATCGGCTAATGTTTTGTCGAGTTGCATGATTACAGGAATAAATATCGATTGAATGTTGTCATCGCTATTACTTAGCGGCTACTAAGGCAAGGTATCAAAACGGGTCAATATATTGATTCGAGCCAGGTATGTATAATTGGTCAAATCATCATTAAAACTTGAAGTTCAATGAGGGCTAAACAAGTTAAAATGGACATTGGGTTATCTTTTAAGTAAACTGAATGATTTAAGTTATTGTCATTGTGTTTTAAAAACATGATGGCTATTTAAACAAGATCCTAGTTTAAAAAGTGGAATTTTGGTCAATTACGACATGAAAAGTCCTTTGTTGTAAAGAAAGGGTTTAAGATGACCAAAACGCCCTCGTAAGCAAAATCGAGTAAATGAACCTTAAGAGTCATTTAAAAACAAGTTATATGATCAAGCAAATACTTTGAATAAGTATAAAGAATGAAAAGGGTAAATCTTGGGTCAAATGACTCAATATGGGTCTTTGCCGTAAAATGATAGTCCGAGGGATAAAACTCGGAATATATGTATCTCCATATTAAATCCACCACAAATATAGTTGTGGTGGAAGACTACTTGGTAAGAAATGTGAAAATATAAAGTTAGATACAAATGAAAGCGATTTTAGGCTCGAAAGTGCTTAAATACCCTTAACGGGTCAAAATAAGCATACGAGCAAAAAACGGGTTTAAAATGTGTAATAAACCTATGATTAGAACCTAATATGGTAGGTAACATTAATTTGAAGAAGTGTATGTGATATAGGAATCAAACAAATACGTTTGTTTGATAAAATGCATAAACGGGTTAAAATTCGGTAAAAAGGTAACGAGTCAAAGGCTTAGAAGTCTCAAAATTTCTTATGTTGGATGTAGGATTTTAACTCCATAAGATGGAGGATTAAATTACGGACGCGTAGGAAAAAGAATCGGGTAAAACGGATCAATAACGAAGAAGTTATGGCCGTTTCCGTAAAAACTGGCATAGCTGATCTGAACTGCAACCTGCTGGAAATTGGTTTCCCAGGCGACACGCGAAGGAACAACCTGGTTCCTCTGCGACACGCGACAGAACCCTGATTTAGCGAAAAAATTTTATTTTAATCAGTTTCGCTTCCCGGACTCGTTTAAATATGTTCTAAGTTACATATGACTAATCCAACTCATGTTTTATGAGTTTCAGGTATGATTTTAGCACCGGAGGATGATCAAGCACAACGAAGAACCGAACACGATCAAGAAATAAGATTCCGCACTATGTATCGTTGTTTTGTTAAATGACGAACTCAAACATGTTATTTTGTATAGTTTTAATTCTGTAAATAAAGTTTAATGAAACCCGTATTTTCAATGTATTGAAATTCTAATTACCCGTTTATTTTCGTAAATTATACGAAAATTGTTAAATAATAATAAGGGTGTTACAAAAGTAAGGCAGCGGCACGAGGAAAGGGTACTTCAACGTCATCGGATGAGCCGTCAAAGTTGGGCGAGTTCCATACAAGTCTCAACAAAATGATCTCGATCAGGGAAAAGGACCAAGAAATGAAGATGGAGAAACTAATTCAGAAAGACTTGGATTTTCTAGCGAAAGATTTCTCACATCTAACGGAGACGGATCAACGCATTATGGAGGCTCGCAAGAATCAAATTAGGGCGAAATATATGTAGTTTTTTTTTCTAGTACCTTCTTATTTTTTTTAATGACTTTGTGATGTTTTTTATTTTTTTTAGGATGAAGTTATGTTTTTTTTAATTTTCTAGTTATATAAAATGGCCATTTAATTTAAAAAAGTAAAATGTAAAAAAAATAAATTAGGTAATGATGACGGGGCTCCATCCCACACCCTGCAAATTAAAGGGGGGGGGGGGTTATAAAGCCCCCTGGCTGACGTGGCGTCTAGGTGGCGCTGAGGTGTCCTTTATAACCCCCAAGGGGCTCCATCCCACACCCTCTAGCCTTATCAAAATTGGGCAATGTAACCCGCTTGTCAAACATCCTTTACCTTATCAACTAAAACTAGGTTTTAATGCTGCGCGCCGTGTTGCGGCGCGACAAAATGGAAAAAAAAAAAGAAAAAAAAGAATACCCCATTATTTGAACTTGAGTCTCTTTAAAACACATACAACCACAAAACCACTCCACCATGATGAATAATCTAACTAACTTTGAAGAAAATAGATATATATACACACTTAAAAGGGGTATAGGGGAAAAAAGTCAACAAAAGATGGCGTGAAGTTATGTATATTTACTATTCATTACTATTCATAAGCTTTGTTTTTTTAATATATAGGATAATATTGTAAAACAAATAAAGTAAAATTATCATATCTAAACAACAATGATTGTACTTTATTACCAAATTCTATACTTATAATGTCAAATATGCATCATCATTACTAAAGAACCAATTGCAATAACAACAAGATTAAATAGTTATTCTGGTATCTATTGTTGAGACCGCCCTGGGCGTTTTTTTTTTAAATTGCCCAAACACGCCCGATCACGCTCATGTGCCGCCCCCTAGGCGTTTTCCGGCGTTATTCACGAAAAAAGGACATTGGCGTTTTTTTAAACACGCCGAATTGAAGCATTGGGGAACGAGTTTACCGTTCAACGGTAACTTTCTTTAATTATTATTTTTTTAAATCTCATTTAATACTATAAAAACCCCACTTTACATCCACTTTTTTATAAAAAAACTCACCCTCCATCAAAGTTTCTCTCTACTACTTCTACAATTTATAAAAGTATAAACCCATTCCGACCCCCATTTGGTGTCCACTCAAAACCCGGGAACCCGAACACAACCCAACCGCAACAAACCTTTAACCTTCAAGACATGGACCCGAAGATGTTATCGTACACGGCTTTCTTGAGTGGCTCTACTCCTTTCATGCCACTCACTTTCAGCTTTGGCCAAGCCAGCGGCTCGCAACCATCACAACAACAACCGAACCCGATGTGGATATCGTGCCGGAGACGCAACCCGAACCGGAGCGAGAGACATAGAAACGCGGCTAAAGGTCGCATAAAAAGAAGGAACCGAACCAACCTCGTCATAAGCATAGTTACGTTATTTGGACGAAGGGCGAGGAATTCACGTTGGTTCGGGCGTGGGTCGACGTTTCGGAGGACCCCTATGTTGGTAGGTTTTATTTTTTTTACTTTTTTTTCGTAGACGTCGATTTTATTTTATTTTTAACGTACAACATTTTTTTCTATTTGTTGCAAATTTTCAAACGGGTCGCGAATTTTGGAATAGGATCTGTGCACTCTTTTCTAGCAAATGGACCGACATCAACAACAAGTGTCACTTCTTCCAAGAAGTTTATCAACGTAACTACGATAATCGGCAGAGCGGAGAAGCTGACGTTAGGGTTTTAACGAAGGCTATGGAAGAGTACGAGAAAACGAAAGGCGTTTTTCCGTACTATAAGTGTTGGGAACTACTACGAAAAAGTCCAAAGTGGGCGGGCGTAGTGACCATGACGTCAAGTAGTAGACGTAGAGCTAAACGGTCAAAAACGTCATCCCCCGTTGACCCTGAAACACCAACTTCCGATGCCCGCAATGTCGATCTAAATGTTGTTGTGGACGTTAACGAGCAAGTTGAAGAAGAGTTGGCCCGACCGCCCGGTAGAAGAAAAGATAACCGAACCGGGAAAAAACCGGTGGAGTCATCTTCCGATCTCGAGTTGAAAGAAGATTTCGAGCAGATGAACCGTCGTCTCCAAGACATTCGAGACCTCGGCCAACAACGTTTGGAGAATATGAAAGAACGCGTCGCCGAAAACAAAAAGTTTAACGAGATGCAAGCGGCGAGACAAACGGAAAAGGAAATTGAGTTTTTGTCCAAACCTATCGACCACCTCTAAGGCGACGCGTTGATAGTTGCGCAAATGCATCGCCAAAAACTTCGGAAAAAATACGGACTTTAGACCATCATCTTTATTTTTTTTTTTTCTGTTTTTTTATTCGTTTTTTTTTTATTTCTAGTAGTGTAATTTTTTTAAATTAATAAAGTATTTTAAGTTTTAAATTTAAAAAAATAAATAATTGTGTAATGATTGGATGGGCGTTATTTGGCATTATTCCCACTACGGCACTTTTGCAATAACGCCTAATAATGCCCTCATGCTGACTAGATTGCCAAATGTCAGAAAACCCTCCCGGGTGGGGGCATTATTAGGCTAATGACTACGCATGGTCTGAGTGGTCTCATTAAATAGTTATTTTGGTATTTATTGTTGAATGGTCTCTAGTCTTCAACTTTGACTTGTTGGCCAGCACTTTATCATTTCGAACACTTTATACTCAGTCTCTAACACTTCAATTTAGTAGTTCTTGTTCCAGTAGTGTGGTTGGTTGGTTGTTTGAGAAGATTTCAAGGAGAAAACTTCTGGACAATTGATCATACTTCAAACTTATCCAATCAAGCAGGGAAGATACTTAACTCTATCAATATGTGTCTTGAGATTTGGGAAGTGGAAAATGGTTGTAAAGGCCATCAATGATTCTATAACTATTGAGAATGGGTAGTGTAATGATTCAAGTGAATGATATAAATCTTGATTTTTGATAAGCATGGATGTTTTGTGAAAGCTTATGAAAGTATTTTATTGATATGCGTCTTATTTTATGATAAGACAAATGACTCTTGAAATAGTTTTTTTTAAAGTGGTTTTTGAACAATAGTCTCCTCTCGAAAGCTGACTTTTTAACACTTAGACTAGTGGGTATGGGGAGGCTCATCCCCATGAGGATGGGCCGCCACGTAGGCGCCACATCACCATCCCATGGAGGATGGGCCTCCTCCATTTTTGAGGGGGGTGGAGGATGGGGCTACCCCACATATTTTTTTATTGTGTAATTTATTTATTTGTTTAACTTTTATTGTTTAATGTTTAATTTTTATTGTTTAACTTTTTTATTTGTTTAACTTTATAAAAACAATTCAAAATTTAAATAAAAATAAGACATAAAAGAAGATAATAAAATCCATTACATAACATAAATAAAAATTACATAACCTAAAAAAAATTACACTACCTAAAATTTATAAAAAAAGACAACATTTAAAATTTTAAAAAAATTACACTACTCGTCTTCGTCTTCATCTTCGTCACCGTCCCCGTCGTTTACGTTGTTCCATATATGTTCTACCAAATCGTGTTGAAGGTTTGCATGCGTGTAGTCGTTGGTTAGCGCGAACGAGTTTAAATCCTGTTGCGACGGATCTACCGGGACAGTATTCCCGTAAGATACATTCTCATCATACTCACAAATCGCCAAACCTTCGTCTTCAATAATCATGTTATGGAGCAAAATGCAAGCGTACATACAAAGGCGCAACCTCTTCGGTGTGAACGCACGTGCCGGTTGTTGAATGATGGCCCATTTTTTTTTGTAAAACACCAAAACAATGTTCGATGTCTTTTTTTGCAGCTTCTTGACGCTTGGTGAATTTTTTCCTTTTTTTGTCCAAGACGGATATATTCCGTCAGCAAGATAATACCCGCGTCTATACTCAACCCCTGAAACTGTAAAACGGGTGTCCGGACCGGTTCCGTTAACAACATCGCTAAAGATCACCAATTGGTATAGCACGTTGAGGTCGTTGAGTGAACCAGGGAGACCAAAGAAAGAATGTCAGATCCACAAATCTTGTGACGCCAAGACCTCAAGTATTAAGGTTGGATGGCCGTGATCACCTCGCGTGTATTGGCCTCGCCACGCAGTCGGGCAGTTATGCCACGCCCAATGCATACAATCAATGCTACCAAGCATTCCAGAAACCCGTGCCGTGCTTCATGAGCTTGGTACAACTGTTGAACATCATACGCGTTTGGTTTCCGCAAATATTGTTTGCTATACAGTTTCACCACATTATGGCAAAACCGATACAAACATTCCCGCGTAGTTCTTGCCGACATCTGTAAGTACTCGTCCAAAGCGTTGGCCACTGTCCCGTACGCCAGTTGGCGAATGGCCGCAGTACACTTTTGTAACGTGGTGAACCCTTCATAATTCCGAGCATCGGGTCGTTGCGTGAGAAACGGGTCTAGCCCCGCCAAATCATCAGCAATCCGTGTGAATAACCGGCGACTCATTCGGAACCTTCGTCTAAAAATGTTGGCATTGTAAACGGGTGCATCCGAAAAATAATCGTTCACCAATTTCTCGTGCGCTCCTGTCGTAAAAAATATATAAATACGAGTAAATAAGGAATAAGGATAATAAAAATTATTAATGACAAACCTTGGCGGTCTCTGTTAACCCGTATTCGTCTGGTAATAACGCTTTCAGACGAGACGTCTTCCTCCTCCACAAGAATCTGCGCCGCCTTTACCACAGCGTTTGCGAAAAACATCTCCTATTCGTCCGAAGAAGACGAGGACACCAAGAATTAGATGCCATTGTGGATGAAAAGATATTTTTTATAAAAGAATGGTATAAAAATGAGAGTGTTTTGGGTTGAAAATGGGGAGAAAATGATGAAAAGTGGTATAAAATGAATTGCTTTTATAGAAAAAGGGATTTTTTTATTAAATGTTTATAGCCGTTCAACGGCTACATTTTCAAAAACAAGGCACGTGAAGATTGTCTGCTGGCAGCCGGAAAGGACGGGACGAGCCAAGGGGGGCGGTGTGGGGGACCGGCGTCGGGCCTCGCCGGGCCTAAGCCGGCCCCCATACCGCTTGGTCTTATAACAAGGTGAGTTGTAGTAGGGATGAGCAAAATGGACCCGGTACCGGTACATGTACCGAATTTACCGAACCGGGTACCTTTTCGGTACCGATTCGGTACCGACTTTTGACATTTTCGGTACCGGTATTTACCCTCAAATACCGGTACCGGTACCGGTTCGGTACAGGTACCGATACCGAACCGTACCGTACCGTACCGGGTATATTCGGTACCGGTACCTACTTTTGAGGATTTTCGGTACCGATACTTTCGGTATAACGTAATCATGATACTTCTAGACTATCTGACAAACATGAAATGTGGGCCATCCTATGTTGAAGTTTTCATTTTTCTAAACATTAAATTTTTATTCAAAACTAAGGTAATATCTCTAAATTTCTTTGCTATATGTAATAAGGGTGAGCGGGGCACTCCCCTAAGTCCGCCCGTAGTGGGGCGTTTTTTTTTTTTAAAAATTGAAAAAAAACGCCCTAAAACGCCCCCACCCCCATTACACGGGGCGTTATTAGGCGTTATTTTGGAAAGAAAATCGAATTGGCGTTTTAATTAAAACGCTTTGCTACATTTGCTTCAGCCAATCAAAAGTCTCCAACATTGTGGTCCACCCAAAAGTCTCTGACAATCACTTTTGTATACCCAATGATATTTGAGCCACCCCACATGTACCTGACAACTTTTTGTGCTACCCAATTTTCGTTTGTTTTTTTTTTTTCATTAAAAATAATATGGGCGTTATTGGAATAATGCCCCACTACACCACTTTATGCTATAATGCCCCATGCTGACTAGGACGCCACGTGTCGGATAATGCCCCATGGTGGGGGCATTATAAGTTGTTACCACTACGGGTGGTCTAAGAGGGGAGTCCCCTCTCTTACGCACACCCAATCAGGTTATGCCACGTCAACTTCCCTCTTAAACTCCCCTCACACCCCAATTTGATGGCGGCACTCCCCTCTTAGGTGACTTATTTTTTTATTAAAAAAAAAAGAAAAGAAAATCACTTATTGGTTGAAAATGAGGCTGGCCCCACCAACAACCCTCCCCTTCTTCGGTGAACTCCCCCCGACCACCCTCCCCGAATTGGGTCACCGCAGGGATGGCGGCGGTGTTCCCGCTGGGGGAATTGGGTCACCGCGGCCACTCCCCGCTGGTGCCCCGCTCACCCTAAGGATTAAATTTAACACAAGGAAAAGGTTTTGGAAGGTAACAAAAACAAATAAAAACATTTTCAGATTTTTTTTTGAGTTACTATAGCAAATATGAACAAAACATAAAGGAAGTTACTAATATTAAATTCAATCTACTAATAATTAGTTAAGTACATGTTTTTATTAATAATTGAAATCACTAAAATCAAGAGATAAAACTACGCAAAACTGAACTGAATTGGAGAACCACAGGAGCAAAGCACCATTGTTTATTTACCCTTAGATGATGAAGAAGGTGTGATTTAGGGTGTATGAGCTTCTAAAGGGGGTGCGTTATAATTTTGGTTTTTTAATTAATATTAAAAAACATACAAGATGTCCAAAATACCCCTCACTGAACAATGCAAAAAAGACAAAAAAAAGCCCTTCATTTAACAAAGTCTTTTAATTGAGTAAGCGATTTGGTTGGAAATGACAAGAAAAATGAAACGTCAGGGTCTAATTTCAAAAAAAAACTTTTTAGGATGTAAAAGTTATAATTTTCCAAACCTCCTCAAGGACAATTTTGACATTTTACTTTAGATCATTGCAACTAGGGCTGTAAACGAACTGAACGAACGTTAAGGAAATAAATGTGCTCACCAACGGTTCATGAACACTTATCGAACGAGATTTTATGTTCATGTTCGTTCATTAAGGAAATGAACGTGTTCGCGAACGGTTCACGAACACAAATAAATTTGGCAAACGCGACGACGGATAAAGGTAGATGGCTCAGACAGTAGCACTGGAACTTGAATCCCTTATTGTGGAACGGAAGTCGACCGTATTTGCCGATGTAAATAATAAGAAATGAAAGGGAAATGGTGCATAAACAAGGTGAAAGAGGGTTTCCTAGTTTAATTGTTAGGGTAATAAAATAAATAAAAGTTTAATAATATAAAAATTGTAGATAAAATATATGAAAGTACAAAAATATATTCAATTAAAACGCAAACATATGAACATAAACAAACACAAATGAACGAATGTTCCTGAACACGTTCACGAACACCTTACTGAACGTTCACGAACACAATCGAACGAACGAGACCCCTGTTCATGTTCGTTCACTTAACTAATCGAACGAAATTTCTTGTTTATGTTCGTTCGTTTATTAAACGAACGGACATAAACGAACTTCCCGCCGAACAGTTCACGAACGGTTCGCTGAACGTTCGGTTCGTTTACAACCCTAATTGCAACTTTTCTACAAATTATGAAGGTTTCATGTGGAATATAAATAGAGTCCCTCTCATTTGATTTTAAAGCGTCCATTTTTACACACACATATTTTTTCAAAGTCTCTCCTTTTATATACCAAAAGTACAAGTGATTTTGTTGTTCGAGAAACAAACATTGGTATATAATAAATTCTTGTCATACTCACTAGTTCATCAGGGTTTATCTCTCTTTGCGCACGTGACATTTAACGATTTTACACATGTTGCTTCATTGTATCTTGGGAGGTAATCATCAATGCACACAAGTCGAAAAACAGAAGGGGGCAAAATTGCCTTAAGGATATAGATCACTCGCCTTGAAGCAATAAGTAGTACATAACACGAATTGCAAACACTAGAAAAACAACCATCTTAAAACAATTTTCGTAAAAAATAATTGTGTTCAAGATTTTGGATAAGGTAAACATGATAAATGGACAATGAATGATTATTTTTGAATAATGTAATAAGTAGTTCCGAATAATCAAATGTGATGCAAGTGATTGTGGTTTCGTGAACAAGAATGGCATGATGTTATAGTCATGTAAATGGTGTAAATATGATGCGATTAATGAACTAGAAATCACACGACCAGTGTGGTTTGACATATTATAAATAGATTTGAATGTTCGATTAAAAATTAAAAAAAAAAAGAAACCATAGAAGATGAGTCTATGTTTCGATTTGTTCAGTGTGTTGTTTATGGCGTGTTGATGGGATTGGTGAGTGTCAGAATCCAGTCATACGTTGGTGAGGATAGACCATGAGTTTGGTGGTAAAAGGACAAGTGTTGACAATGTGTGAGTATGCTACACATCCTATAATGATTCTATGACTCACACACGAAACAAGGTAATGTCTAAGTGTTGATTTCACCATGGAATGTGCCAAAGGGTAAGGGGCAGTGCTCATGTGTCAGTTTGACGATGAAATGGACCAAACATGATAAAGATAATGGGGTTTGGGCAAACATTTTTAAAAGGTTAATGGTGTATAAATGTTAATGAATAACTTGTAAAGTCTATTCAAATGTGTCATGAGATTTGGGAAGTACAAAGGGTTGTAAAGGCCATCAATGATTCCATAACTATTTTGAATGTATAGCAGAATGATTCAACTGTATGGTATTTTTTTTTTTTTTTGAAAGGTGAACTTCATTAGAAACCGCCGAGCCCGAAAACCGGGCCGACCAAAACACACAACCAAACTACATATTTACAAATTTACATCAATCCGCCCACTTTAACATCCCTTTTTTCAGCCTATGATTACACCAGAGAAAGCTAGTGGCCCGAACCTCGCTAAAAATATCTTCGACATTCCGATTTATCCCATTAAAACGCCGATTGTTCCTAGCCTTCCATAAAATCCAGCAAGCCGAGATGATGATCCCGTGTAACACGTCTCTTTCCGACTTGCTTCTGTCTCCGATCGAATACAGCTCCATCAAATCTCTAAAGGAGAACACGAAAAAATTCCTGACACGACACCAAAAGCTTATTTTTTCCCACAACCCCAATGCCAACGGACAAGCCGTGAAAATATGCGAAACCGAGTCCGGGCCTTCGTTGCAGAAACTGCAGCCATCATCTTCAATCTGCACCCCCCTCCAAGCTAAGGCTTCGACCGTAGGTATCTTATTCATTTCTGCCCGCCAAGCAAAAAAACTACATTTAGGCGGAACCCATTTGCACCATTTTATAACATACCTAATGCTGAAATCTTTTTCAAGAATGATATGCCTTTTAACTGCAGCCACCGAAAATGTATCTGAGCCATTACCAACCCATTTCCACTTGTCATTAGCATCCGATAAAGAGACCGAACCTAAAGCCGACTCGAGTAAACCCCACTCCTCTATTTCCGAGGCTGAATCTAAATCGTGTTTCCACAGCCACAAGCCTTCTCCATATAATCTATCTCGAACACTGCAAGTCTTTACAATTTCAAGCTGGAAGAGGGCCGGAAACTTCTCACGCAACGGAACGTCGAATAACCATGAGTCAAGCCAAAATAAGATATTATCACCTCTTCCAACCACTCCTCTAAGCAAACTTCTCAGCTGACACTCCCCCGCAATCGGTTTCTTAAGAACAGAAACGATACTATTCCATGAACCACCGATAGACTTTTTGGAGGGTAGAAAATCCCAACCGGACCCTCCCATATGGATAGCCTTTACCACCCTAACCCATAGATTGTTAACTTCCGTTTTGAATCTCCAACCCCACTTCGAAAGTAAAGCCGTATTAATATCCTTCAGGCTATGAAGGCCCAACCCTCCCATATCTCTAGGCGAAGTAATCCTCTCCCAAGCTACCCAATGGAGCTTTTTATCCAAGGAAGACCCTCCCCATAAAAACCTCCTAATCATTCTTTCCAAATCCTCTACTACTTTCACCGGGGCACGATAGAGAGAAAAGAAATACGTTGGGAGGGATTCAAAAACCGACCTGATTAGAGTAACTCTACCTCCAAAAGAAAGACACGAGGCTTTCCACCTCGAGAGCCTTTTCTCGAAGACATCAAAAACCGGTCTCCAGTTACCGACCCGGTTCATATTGGCTCCGATAGTAAGACCGAGATACTTACAGGGGAACGAATCTGCTTTGCACCCAATCAAAGCCGCCATTTCCTCCATTTCTGCACGATCCACTCCAACTCCAAAAAGATTGGACTTACCAAAGTTTATCCTCAACCCCGAACATAGATGGAAGCATTTCAATATCCTAACCACGTTTTTGATGTTCTCGGCATCCCATTCCCCCATAATGATAGCATCGTCCGCAAAAAAAAGATGAGAAACCGAAGGACCGTCTTCAGGAAGATCAACGCCGCGAACAATACCAAGACCACACGCCTTGTTGATCATATAAGACAGAGCCTCCATTACTACGACAAATAAGAACGGAGAAATTGGATCCCCTTGACGCATCCCTTTATGGCATTCAAACTCAAAAGTAGGAGAGCCGTTGACCAGGACCGACGCCCTCGCCGAAGAAATAATACCCTTAATCCACTTACACCATCTACTCGAGAAGCCCATTTGGCTCAAAATGTCAATCACAAAAAGCCAGTTGACGTTATCATATGCCTTCTCAAAATCTATCTTTAGGAAAAAAAACCTTCTTTTTCGCTTTCTTAGACCACCTCAGGATTTCATTCACAATGAGCGGCCCGTCTAAAATATACCTACCGCTAATGAAAGTGGACTGGGTGGGAGAGATAATAGAATCCATAACCTTCTTGAGCCGATTAGCCAAAAATCTTTGAGATGACTTTGTTAATAATACCAACCAAACTAATCGGTCGGTAATCCTTCAAACCGAGCGGATCGTTAATTTTCGGGATTAAAGCAATGAAGGACGAACCGCAGCCCATATTAATCTTTCCAAACTCAAAAAACTCAGCCAAAATATTACCAAAATCAGCCTCGAGACTTGACCAAAAATGTTTAACGAAGCGGAAATTTATACCGTCTGGGACCGGGGCCCTATCATCGCCGCATTCGAACACAGCCGACTTTATTTCCGCAGCAGAAAACCGAGCATCCAAAGCAATACCATCAGCTGGCGATATCTTGCTAATATCCTGACACAACAAAAAAGGCCGCCTCTCACACGGTTCAACAAATTTTTTTCTGAAAAAGCCCAAGACTTCCTTTTTAACCAATGACGGCTTAGAAACCCACTCCCCATTAATAACCAGCCCATGAATAACATTAGAGGCCTTCCTCCCATTAATCATCGCATGGAAGAACCTCGAGTTCTCATCGCCATCCTTCACCCACCGAATCCTTGACCTTTGTTTAAGATCACTACACTTCCGATTTTCCTCTTCCAGCAGAATCTTCCTACTTTCCAATAAAATCCACTGTTCTTCTTCACTTAATTCCCTGGCTTCCATAGCCATCTCCACCGCTTCAAGGTCGGCCAAGGCCGCCGCAGCCTCCGCTGAGCTATTTTTCAGCATCTCATCCCTCCATTCTTTCACTTTGTGCCTAACTTTACCCAGCTTCCTCAAAAGAACGGTGTCGGCCGGACCGCTATACTCACATGAACTATTCAAGGCCTCCTTGACAACATCTTCAAAGCCTGTCTTACCCAACCAAGAGTCGAAAATTCTAAATGGTTTCGCCCCGAAATTACAAGAAACGGTAGACAGGATTATCGGAGAGTGGTCCGACAACACACAAGGAACCGCTTCAACCTTCGCTTCTGGCCAACAGTTGAAAAAATCTGGATTAACAAGAAATCTGTCGAGCTTACTGAGTTTTCTGCCATTCCCCGAAATACACGTGAATTTCCTCCCTCTCATATTATATTCCAGCAGGCTAGCATAAAAAATGAAAGCATTGAAGTTGTTCGAGCAGGCCTGTTTGAAGGCACAATTCCTTTTCTCTTCTCTGTATCGAACCGCGTTAAAATCTCCTGAAACAACCCACTGACCTTCGTTTTCAGCAATGACCTGAGTCAGCTGATCCCAAAGAGATTTTTTAGCCGGGATACCTTGGGGAGCATAAACGTTCAAGACGTTTAGAATAGAGCCATCACCCACTAATTTCCCTCTAACATGCAAATAATTCCTGTTTTTAGTCACCCCCATCAATTGAAATACCGACGTATCCCAGATACAAGCCAGACCTCCCGAAAGACCCACCGCCTCTACCCAATCAAAACCAAAAGACCTGTTTCCCCAAAAACCCTCCAAATCCGAAATACAAAGTGACTCCTTTTTCGTCTCCTGAAAAGCCATAAAACCGATACTATACTCTACTTTCAATCTCTTCACCCACCCTTGTTTCTCCAAACCCCCAAAACCTCGAATGTTGAAAGATAAGAAATTCATGGTTCCACTTCATTGTTACCTGGGCAACCGAAAATGCTATTAATCAGCTCAGAGTGGTCCTTAAGATCCACTCCCACCTGAGAACCAACCTTAACCAAAGCTTCAATCTCCTTCTCCAAAGCCGCTTCCGACCCTCCTTTATCCTCCGAACTAACCTGAATAAACTGAGCTGGAGACGGATCAGAATTAGCACCTGTCATTGAATCCTTCGTCCCGGCCTCTGCCCCTACTACCGGAGACGTTGCAGGTCCTTGAGATGACCCGCCGCTTCCCGTGCTAGCGTTCGAAACATCCAAAGGGAAACAAAAGGGCTCCTCCTCCAACTCTCTAAGTCTTTTTTTGGGCCTATTGTCACTAAGGGGAGAAGAGAGAGCTCCCCCTCTTCGGTTATGGGCTTGACATTTGGGCCTTCTGAATCTTCTCCGTTTACTTGGGCCTTTAAGAATAGAAGCCACCCCATCGGCTTGGGCCCCAACATTTCCGGACCCAACTCCCCCAAGATCCTGATCAGCATTAGATGGGACCCCCCCCCTATCACATAATTAGCATCGGGTTTGCCCCCATCTTGAAAAACTCCCTCCTCCTGCATGGGAACACCAAACAACTTAATTCCACCAGAAGGAGACTGCACGTGCACCCCCCCCCCCCCATCTTTCTCGAGCACCAGAGCAGCTGCCTCGTGACCGATCGGAACCGACCCTCCAACTTCCTCCGTCAACACTGGGTCGTCCTGTAAACCCTGCTTCTCCCGTTCCGCCCCGGGCATGGCCACCAACCCCACAGATTTCGGAAACCAGTCACTCACTTCCTCCACTATCCAAGTTCTAAACATCTTACCCTTCCATCTCAAAGAAATATGCTCATGGATCCTTTCACCTTCCCCAACTAACAAACCGATCCAACCAGCCGACAAGTCGTCGTCCTCAGCTTCCAAGTCTGAACCGTGCACAACTTTTCCGAAATGTTCGGCTATATTGTTCAAAACATCGTTGTCCGAAAGATGTAAAGGAACACCTAGAATTTTAACCCAAGCCAGCCTTTCGAAAGGCAGTGACTGGCCTTCCCAGAGTTCTAAACTACTGAACCAATCCTTCCACTTTAGATACTCGAGCATGAAGTTTATGAAAATATTTTGATATGTGTCTTATTTTACGAAAGCAAATTATCTTTTAACACGTATTCCAAGATAAGCTGTAGTAGCAAACATTATACTTCCAAGTTATCTAACAAACATGAAGTGTAGGGCATGTTGAGGTTTTCATTTTTTATAAATATTAAATTTATATTCAAAAGTAAGGTACTATTTCTAAAGTTTTTCGCTATATGTAATGATTAAATATAACAAAAGGCAAGCATCCAGGTATCAGAACTAATACAAATATTTTTAGTTATTTTTATGACTTACTATAGCAAATATGAATAAAATACAAAGGAAGTTACTAATTAAAAATATAAAATATAAAATATAAATACAATTACTAAAATCAAAAAATAAAACTACGGCACAGGAACAAATGAATTGAAAGGTATATATAACTCGTATCTACTACATGCTTAAAATCGTAGCATGGGAACAAACAAGTACTCCACATAGTATAGCTGCAAAAGAGACCAGTGTCTTGATGACAAGAACATATATATCACAACAAATATTTTACAAATTCTATTATATCTAGAGTTAATTGCATGGTTAGTCCCTATGGTTTCTTAAAAGTTACATATTTAGATACTAAGGGAACGTTTCAAGCATCAGGTTTTGGGTGTTTCATTTAAAGTAAATTGATCGCTCTATGACTAATCGATAAGTTCTTGATTTATTTTTACAAAGAGTGTCAAGAAATTTCTTCTGATGTTGAAGATGAAGAAACAATGAATTGTAATAGGGTTGATTAGCATTACTTGAAAAGATCCCAAAGTTTTTCTTATTGAGAAATAGCGGGGACTAACTCTGTAATTAACTTGTAGCTTTATTAAATTATATATCAAATTACATATTGATAATGAGTTGTTAAGAGTGATTATTACCTTCCAAATAAACAAGTAGAATGATTCAATAGCCTCATTGCTTTTGAGATCAACCAAGTTTGCATTTCTCCAAAGTATAAAACCAAGAATGCTATGACCAATTACCTATTTACCACAAGTAGAAGATGTAAGGTTCTAACTACTAATCATTAGCTCATAACTCATGAATGAATGATACAACTTAAGGCATAGAGTACTATAGAGTACACATAATTTCATAACTATATATTACTAGAAGTATGTTACCATTATTGATCGGATCCAAATACGTGCTGATGATAGCCCGATTATTATAGCCATACCGAATGCCATTTCCAGAAGCCATATACTGATCCAAAACACCTGAAAAATTAAATATGTAACTTGAACACACGCAAAATTTGTTTCAAAGTGATACCAAGCTTATGACAAATGTATTGTTTGGAGCTTACCTTCTTTTGCCCGAATTGCAAAGCAAAGGAGTCAATCCCATTAATCTTATCTCCCTCAACATCAGGAACGTCCTAAATTTCACATTTTATATAATAGAATACCTAATTAACTTTTATTCAACCGTGAAAAATGTCATATACCTTAAATAGAGCGATAACAATTCCATAGATGCTCATAAATCCAGATACAAAAATGGCATGCTTGGAAAGCAATGGAGATCTTCCCTTTATGCACGTCTGTAACACTTCATCATTGTTAACTTTTGAATGTTTCATAATCTTAATTAACATTTTAATGGGAAAATTACCAAAACAGTCTAGTTGAACATAAAGTTTTCCAAAATAGTCGTTAATAAACTTTTAGCCATCCACAAAAGGGCGGGCTGAGCCTTAGCTAGCATCCAAAAGCGGAGCTAACTAAGCCTACAAAGGTGCGGGCTTAGCCTGCACTTTCGTCAAAAGCACGAGCTAAGCCTTAGCCAAAGCAAAAAGTAGGGGCTATGTTAGTCACCAAAACAGTCGAAGCTTATTTGGCAGAAGGTGATTAGCTAGAATCATTAATGTGTTTTGACAACCATTTTGGTAAACTTAAATAGTTTGGTAATTTTCCCTCTATAATGGCACATATAATGGTCAATCAGTTATAAAAATAATGAATTGAACCTGAGCATGAAGGTGGAACAAGATAGGAATGATCGCTCCTTGAACTGACCAAAGGCACGTTGCGGCAAGAACAGGAATCCTCTTCCATCGTAGTAATGGTATCTAGTATTATTAACAACCAGAGTAGAGATTTACACCTAAGTAATTTAGTACACTATTTAACAAATGAGTACCACCGACGCTTTACCATCACCATTCCGTCGTCCATCAGAAATAAAATGAATACTCTTATACATCCAACCGAGTATCACCGATGGATTCTAGTTGGTAACCCACTTCACCGACGGTTTTCCAACTAAAACGACCGTAGGTGGTACTCATTTGTTTAGATTGAAACGCATGGATTGTTGCACTCACATGAGCTGAATACGCCGTACCAAAAGAATACCATAACAAGAGACCCAACTTTAAAGGCCATGATTTAACACTCCATCCAAGACCAAAACCCTAATAAACATGAAAAAAAACAAAATTTTTAGGTACATTTTGTAAGTGATTGTTGATCATAACAATACTTTTTTATGGTTTCAATTGTACCAAGAAAGCATACAACGAGGTGAGTAGAATGCCGGTTCTAACAGGAAGTTCTCCGGATGCCAAAGGCAAATATGGCTTGTTAACCTTGTCGATCTCGACATCTGAGATTTGGTTTATACCCACAACATACAAATTGGCCAAACAGCCACCAACAATCGCCTAAAAGATTTGTGTTGTATCAATATGAGTTGACAACATGAATATTGGACAAAGTTATAGAGATAAATACAACAAAGGAAAAAAAACAGACCTGCAAAACTCCAAGGGAAAACGATGGAGTAAAATCTGAAAGATTCTGTACGGCAAGCAAAGAAATTGAAATGATGGACAATAGCTGCTCGACAAAAATGTTTAATTATATATTGTAACTTTCAAATAAATTATTTATAATTAGATTTTTCAAAAACAAAAAGATGTAGCCGTTTTAAATGGATACTTTAATCTAGGGGTGTGCACGGTTCGGTTCGGTTCGGTTTTGAGCCGTAACCGTAACCGAAACCGATTTGATCGGTTATTACATATCCTTAACCGATCGGTTCGGTTATTTCGGTTTCGGACAATTCGGTTAATTTTCGGTTAATGTTCGGTTACGGTTAAATAACCGTTTTTTTATTTTTTTTATTTTTCAATTTTTAATTTTTATTTTTTTATAGTTTGTGTAAGTTGTTGTTGACTTGTTGGGAAGGTGTGAATGATACAAATACAATTCAAAAAAACTGACATTTGTTTATTAGTGTAATGGACATGGGCCTGACATTTGTTTACTGATAATCGGCCCACTAACAATTTTTTTTTTTAATTTTTCACTTTCATTTGTTTATTAGTGTAATGGACCTGACATTTGTTTTTTATTAATGTAAAATGGGCTTAGTAACTTGGGTCTAAAAACAATGGGCTTCTTAAAAACTTAGGACTAGATATAAATATAATCACAAAAATATGTATTGGGCCAATCGGTTCGGTTATGGATAAATCGGTTTGGTAAAATGGGCTTAACCGTAACCGAACCGATTTTTCGGTTATTATAAAAACGGATAACCGAACCGTCGGTTAAGGCTCGGTTCGGTTAATTTCGGTTCGGTAATTTCGGTTATTTCGGTTTCGGTTCGGTTATTTCGGTTATATGCTCACCCCTACTTTAATCTTGATGGGGTTGTTTCAAATAAATTATTTATAAAAAGATGTACCGTTCCTTTGAGCGTGTAAGTTCTTGAATACTTGCAAATAACATCCAATGTAGCTCCAAGTGATTTTCCATTCATTTGAGGACGAAAAACTTCAGGATTATTGCACGCTTCATCCGAAAATTCGGACGCTGCATTCACTACAAATTTTGTTTTCTGTCTTTCATGTCGCCGAATATTGGTAACATGTTTGTAGTAACAATTAAATTTACGCATCTGTAGAGGATTCAATTTCGAGTTAACGGTTTTCCACACGTCAACCCTTGAAACTTTTACGTCTCCTTGACCTGCAAAAAAAATTAGAAATCCATCGATAATATTTTAACTTAAGTGAGTCAAATACCCAATTTCGTTAAGGCCTAAGCGCATATTTTTTCAAGCTCGAATAGGGTACATGAATTCTTAGGCCCGGCCCTGATTTTAAGCCTATCTGTTGGTGTGCCTTTAGTAATTATATATTAAGCGGCACAGATGAAACTTGATTAATTCTTAATGAGAAATGATGATTATATATTGATAGGACTATAATCGAGCTCAAGCTCGAACTTAAACGAGTCAACTTGGCTCGGCTTTTTTTAATATTATCGAGCTAAAAAGTCAAGCTCAAGCTCGGCTCATAACATGTTCGAGCCAACTTAGCTAAACGAGCCGGCTCATTAATGATGGCATGAATATTGATGAATGATGATGTTAAATTTCAAAAGAATATTGAGAAGCCCTTACCGCAAGAAACTTCAGTTGGTACCAATGATTTTGAAAAAGATGAAGCCTTTAGAACTGATCCAATCTGCATAGATTTCATTTTTTTTTTAATTTTTCAAAGTAAAACAAAGCTACGAGATGTGCTAAAATGTTGCTTTTAGTGGTAGTGAAAAGTTGTATTATATAAAGAAGAAAATAACTGACGTTGGCTGTTGAAAATTATTTGATTTGAAAGATACGTACAATATTAAAAACAACAACTACTTTGTAATTAGCTGGTTTTCATCGGCTTATCCCCATCCGAATTTGTTGGTTTTCCATTGGATTTAAGCCTCCAAGTTAACATTGCATTTTTCTAACACTTTCTGTCGTTCGATGGCTTGTAGTACTTATCCTGCCGTAACACGTCTAATGGCACTACTATAGAATCATGATGCCTCCCTCTAATAATAAACCAGTTTAGATGAAAACGAGTTTGATTAATACATTTTGCGTCAAATAAACTAATAGAACCGGGTTTATATTAAGAACACTGGAATATATAATACATTTAAAAATCATTAGTTATCTATAATATAACATATCATAATTTTGTTTTGTTTTTTTTTACTAAAAGTTGAGTTTATATTAAAATGATGTGTGTTAAACTATTCAAAATTTATAAATATCATACTTCAGTTCACTTGTAATCTACTGTTCTGATCAGCTGGTTTCTTCATGTATATTGTTTTGATAACCCTCAAGTATATCATTCCTAATATACTTGTAGGGTGGAGATACAATAGAAAGTTTATTTGGCTAAGAAGGCTAGGAAGTGATCTTGACCATCCATTTAGTTAATCAAGGGCTAAGATTAAATGATGGAAATTGAAGGGAAGAAAAGAGGCTCGTGAGTTTGTTTAGAGGCATTCTAGTCAATCCAAGGCAATAGCTTCTCTCTCCTCCAATTCCCCCCTCATTTTTTAAACGTTAATAACTCTTTCATACGACATTATTTTTTTATAAAAATTGAACAAAAAAAAACGAGCGTTTTTTATCTTTAAAACGAGTATACTATTGCTATATTTTCGATTTTTTTTTTGAAAACCAAGTTGCGTAAAACGCAATGGAAAAACCCAGTTGCGTAAAACGCAATGGAAAAAAAACCTAAAAATGACATTTTTCTAAAACACAATGCACAAAAAACACAAATAATTGTCTTATTTGTAAAACGCAATGGCCAGAAAACACAAAGAAATGTGTTATTTCTAAAACGCAATAGCCTAAAAACTCAAAAGAAAGTGTAGTTTCTAAAATGCAATGGACTGAAAACACATAAAAATGTGTTTTACCGCACCAAAAACACAAACAAATGTCTTATTTTTAAAACACAATGGCTAGAAAACACTTAAAATGTTTGTTTTTCTAAAACGTAATTGACTGAAAACACATAAAAATGTGTTTTACCTAAAACGCAATGCACAAAAAACACAAAGAAATGTCTTATTTATAAAACGCAATGGCCAGAAAACACTTAAAAATGTCTCATTTCTAAAACGCAATGGCAAAAAAAAAAAAAACAAAAGAAAGTGTTCTCTCTAAAACGTAATGGACTGAAAACACCTAAAAATGTGTTTTACCTAAAACGCAATGACTAAAAACACTTCAAAAATGTGTTTTACCTAAAACGCAATGACTAAAAACACTTAAAGATGTGTTTTTTTTTTCTAAAACGCAATAGCCAGAAAACACATAAAACTCTCTTATTTCTAAAACGCAATGGACACATAAAACTGTCTGTGAATTGTCTATGAACTGTCTGAATTGTCTACGAATTACTGTCTTCAAAATGAGCCAATTTCTGGAAAATTAATTTTCTGATGCATTCAATCCCAGCCAAGGGCTCTGCCCCTTGGACCCCGCCGGGGGCTGCCGCCCCTGGAACCCTGCTACCAGGGGCACTACCCCCGGACCCTCGCAAAGATCGTAAAACGCAATGACTAAATCAAAAACCCAGATAATAAAAATGAAATTAAAGAATTTCTTACATGGATCGAAGTCGGTTTCTTCAACGATTGACGAAATTTGAATGATTGAAACACTTATCAGCGATCGAATCGAACGAATCGAGTGATTATCTTCAAAATCACCGGAAAAAACGAGATTTTGTATGAAATTAAACTGGATTTTCTTCAAAAAAGCTGAAGAACACGTTGATCGGGTGTTTGAATCATTGATTGGTGACGAAAATCGCACTATAATGTAGTGATTATTGAGATAGAAAGTGAAGAAACGGTTGAAGATGGTGGGTTTTGAAAATAGTGGGTTTTGATGTTACTGGGAAGAAGAAGGAAGAAGAAAATGATAAGATTTACTAAAATACCCTTTCTCTTTATTTTAAATTTTGGCACATGTCCTAATCCTATTGTTTCCTATACTTCCTAGCCAAAATAAACTTCCTATTTGATCATTTCCCTATACTTGTATTACCATATTCCTTTTGTTAATGCTTATTTTTTTTATATGGATTAATGTTTCCAGTATTCTTCCGGTTTGTGTTAAGTTCTTCATAATTACCAACTGGTTATAGGTTTTTTTTTTTTTTTTTTTTTTTGACGTTACATATACAGGCAAAAAATCAAATACAAACAGCCTTATCATACGTGAATGAAAAGGTAAAAAACGCGATAGCATTTACGTAATTATTTACTCGTAGATTAATTATCAAAATTACCCTACAAATGATCTTGTAGGGTAATTTTGTAAAATGACCTTGTATGGTAATTTTGTAGAGTATTATAATTACTCTACAAATAATCTTGTAGGGTAAGGGGGGTCGGTACGATATCAGTGACTCCCTCGGGGCCGCCCCCTTTTCGGTGATCGGGGAGCTGGGTTTTCGGTGTATAGTCACCGATGCGGGAAAAGGAGAGAAGGAAGAGAGGAGGGGGGGGGGGGGGGGGGGTTTAATGGTGGGTTCTAACCCTTTTCAACCAATCATAATTTTTTTTTTAATTTTTACCACTATCCAGGTGTTTGAATCACAACCAGTGATTGAGTGCAAAATGGAGAGTGGAATGGGGACTTAACATGGCATGATATTATTGACTAGACGATAACTCAAACACCCTAAAGTGTTGAATGATACCCTCCACCCTAACTATGATCTTGTAGGGTAATTTTGTAGAGCATCAAAATTAGTCTAAAATGATCTTGTATGATAATTTTGATCTTGTAGGGTAATTTTAATCTTGTAATGTAATTTTGTAGAGTCTCATAATTATTCTACAAATAATTTTGTATGGTAGTTTTGATCTTATAGGGTAATTTTGATCCTGTAGGGTATTTACGAGTAAAATAATTATGAAAATGTCACCCCGTTTTTTTTTTTTTTTTGCTTTTTCATACATTTCATACGTTTTGTACGATAAGGCTATTTGTACATAATCTTTACCTACATATATAATGTGTATTTTTAAGAGGTTTCTTCATGCATTTTAACTTTTATAAGTACATGAGCTCATGGTTTGTCACACTTTTTGTCCTTTACACTAGCTACTCTTTAACTTTTCTTCTAAATAACCAATATGTCCCTTTCTTCTTATCTTAAACAAAAAAGAGTAAAGTGTAATTTACGTTTTTGTGATTTCCTAATTCTAAAAAAAATACTCGTTGAGTCCATCACCTAATTCTAAAAAAATTGCTCATTGAGTCCATCACCTCCCTATATTGTATTAATCTGCGTCTCTAGCTCAAACGTCGGCGTTAGTATATTCTATCATTGACCTAACGGTCAACTTTGGTATGGAGCAGAATTGTCTTTCGATGGCTTATATACAGCGGTTATCCTGTCGTGACACACGTAATCATAATGTATGCGTCCCTCTAATAATAAACCATTTAGAAGGATACGAGTTTCATTGATAAATTTTGCGTCAAACAAACAGATAGAGCCAGTCTTCTATTGAGAAACTGGGGTATATTACACTTAAAAATAATAATTATCTAAAGTATAACACATGATAGTTGTTTTTTAATGGAAGTTGGGTTTATATTACCTTAAAATGATATGCTTTGAACTTTTCAAAATTTAAAAATATCATACTTTCTTTTCACGTAATCTAATGTTTTGATCTGGTTTCTTCATACTGTATATATTGTTTTGATAATTCTTAAGTTTTTATCAAAATTAATGGTATGGCATTCCTAATACCGTATTCTTTTCCTTAATCTTATCCTTTTTATGTGGAATAATGTTTCCAGAATTTTCCGGTTTGTGTAAAGTCCTTGGTAATTACATTAGCAATTAGGTTCACTTTTAATTAAAATATATATAACAACATTTCGGTTATTCGTTATTCATGGGAAATATAATAGTAAAATACATGTTACAAACCTATATAAAAGAATACAATATACAAATTAATTGTAAGGAAATTGATTCAAACCGATGTCTTTGTAAGAACTTTAACTGCACCTTCTCCACTGCAAGACAAACAAAATTGTGATTGGCGGTTTTGTTTGAGGATCATGTTTGATACGGGACCCTTAAAATAGATTCCGCGCCTCATCTTAAGACGAATGCATCTGTCTCCCAGGATACAACAACCGGAACAATATGTTTACTGCCAAATATTGCTCTCGCGCCCGAGATTAACGGGTTATTTGGTGTTCTTGTTTTGTAGAACATATGAAATTGCAACTATATTTTTTGAGAGTACTCCTCTAAAGTTCCTAAAACTTTAGAGAGCCTAATGTGTGTATTATCCAATCATTTTTCAAGTGTGAACCATCATGTTCATATATACACATCATAATAAAACTCGTTTATTCTTGCAATAAACAAGACATTAAAGAAGATAATCAATAAACAAGATAATTAATCTTATAATAAATAAGTTTTAATCTCTAATTAAATGGATTATAAGTGGTTATTCTAAAACCGTCATTTTCATCCATAACATGAATTAAACGATTTGAAACACGTAGTTTAACCAAGTCCAAACAACTGGTCAAAACTCCAGACTAATCAGAAGCAAGCAACTGATCAAACCTGCTAGGATAGAAACAACTAATCAACAACTGGTGGCTCGAACCAGCAGTTTGGAATCACTACTGACCCAACTCGCGCAAAGCTTCTGCGCAGAGACGCCTCCTCGAGCCATGTCATCAGGCGCTCACGTCACTAAACGCGTGTCACATCCCCCGATCCCTAATCCCTGGGAACGGGCGGCCGCGAGCCAGTTTCGGTGGTATCGTGTATTTTCTAATTTGGCAGCAGAATTTTTCATCAGGACCGTAGTTAGGAAATATTTGATCAGAGTAAAATACCACATTTTCATAATATTAAACACATGGGATAAAACCCAAGTTTGTATTACACACATTTTCATAGGAATAAATCTTATTTTATTTAATAAAAACATCTATTTTATTTTAGGTAACTTTATTGCCACTTTCCCAAGCCTTCAGTGCTCTCCAGCTGGCTTTTATTGGCTTTACACTAAGTTACCTGAAACACGTGTTTAAAACATTTTATCAGCAGGAAATACTGGTGAGTAAATCCCAGTTTAATCAAGTTTAAATAGAAAGTCACAGTGTACAGTATTGAGAGCGATTACAATGTTTATATCTACACAATTACTCCATTAGTACTGTCAATCCTGACTTGTGGGTCATATTACACATTGGCTAACTCATTGTCCAATGGTAACGTATTGTCGCCACGACTTACTACTCACAGTGTAGTAAATTTTGTATACAAAACCCCAACATACCGGCAGTAATTGAAGAATTACAAAGACTCAATCACTGCTAAATTGCATTGTAAAATAATTAAGGTTTTGTAAAACATTACAAAAAGGTTAACAAAAAGAGGATAAACTCACATTGCTGTTTTAGATTTTCCGTAAGGGTTTCCTGGTGACAATCTATAATTTACACATAAGCACACGTGTTAGTATAATAACCCATTTTAACATTAGTAATACCCTCCCCGAGACGGCATTCCAACAACTACGTCGGGCAGAACCACGACAGCCGTTACGGAACCCTAGATCAATCGGGCAGCGTATCTAATACGTATCCAGGGGTTATAATATTTACAACGGAGCAGAACTTCGCTAATTAGGGGGTATTATACCCGAGTATCACTTCTACTATTTAGAAATTCGAGTGAGAGAGAAAGATGTGAGCGAATTGAGACTGAAGCCCGAGCTCCCACTTTATAGGGCCTGAAATCGAGTTCTACGGGGCCCGCGTAAGGTTTGGCTTGGGTCTACGCGGCCCGCCAGGGACTACGTGTCCCGGTATAGGGTTGCTGAGTCAGCCCTAGACCCCACACGTGTCGGACACGTGGCGTGCTCTGGTGCGGTCTGGCCTCCTTGCTGTCGCGGCCCGCGTAAGACCAAGGGGGTGGTTTACGCGCCCCGCGAGAGACCCATAAATTTTGTTTTATTTGATTTTTATCTATAGACCTTTATAAAGCATTTCCTATGTCTAAAAATGTAAGCTCACCCACAATTTTTAAGACGTCATTCCAAAGGTCTGTTTTGTTTCCCTAATTTTAGCCCCCCTCTCCCAAATATGCCCCCATTCAATACAGTCTCAATGTTTTCCTCAAACAAAAAAACTGGTGTAAATCGAAGAAGCAAATGAAACGGTGGGAACAATTAATCATGGTTAGAATGATTTCTTCATCTATTGCAGTAGTGAATGCTAATTTACTTCTCGATTGAATGCAGCAATTGAAGCATTCATGCGTTTCCATCCCACCCACTGATTTTTAGGTTTATTGAATGCTCAGGCCATGAATCGTCTGTGGGATTGAATGGGATTTGGGGATTTAATTCTTTGGCCGATTGAATGCTTCTGTACTTCCCCTTCTGCTTTTGTTTGTTCTTCATCACTCCCACAATTAACGTCTACTTCCAATTTTCAATTCAGCAAACCCTTGGATTACATAATTCGTGTTAATCGATTGTTGTTGGTGTTGTTTTTGTTATAATTGATTCAATTGTTTGGTGTAACAGCATCATTGCACCATGGATTCAGGTGGAGACAAGAGCAATCCCCAATTGAAACAAGGTATATTGTTAAACCTCTTCCATTTTGTTCAATTATGCCCTGGTTTTAGGGATTTTGTTGTTTTGATTATAATGTTTGATTACTTACTGATGAGGTTCAAATTTTGCTTCTCTTTGTGTGTAAGATCAAATTAGTGTGTTTTAATTTCAAAATTGATATGAATTTGTTTAAAGTTTAAGAGAAATTAAGTATACGTGTATAGAAAGATGAGTAAAAAATGGATAATATGTAGTTATGTAGACCTCTTGGAAATGAAGTTATTGGGCTTGATTTGGGTTCCACGAACCCATCCGCCTTTAAACAGATAATAGTTGGTATGTTGTGGTACAAATTTGCATAAATAATTATCTTGACTCTGTTTTTTTTCAATTTTCAATTGTGGTATGCAAGTGCAATTTTGAAAAAGTATTCATCAACAGTTACCACAATCTTCACAGGCTATGCATCTACTGCTTTTTTCGGTCATACCTTGACTATAAATTTTATGCTAGGAATTTCTATTGTTTTCATTTCAATGCATCAAGTATGGCTATAAAAATTCATGTAATTATGCTCATCCTTGATGTTTAAAAATGTTACCGCGCTCTTCATTTTATGTCCAGTTCTTTTCTCCTGTTTCAGATGTTAAAGAAGAAAAAAATGGAGTAACAAAGCTTGAAATAGGTTAGACATAGTTTAAAGAGGGTTAAGGCAATCCAGGTCAAAGTTAAAGTATAGATCAACGTGTCAAGAATCAAACTATAGTGTGTGAAATTGGTTTTATGAAGGTGAGTTTTGGTTGAAAAGCCGACATGCAGACAAAACGAGTCTTTATTTCATCAGTAGTGGTGGGTTTTGGAATTGTGTCGGTATTATGGTGATCTTGGTTGGCAATGGGTGGCATTGATTGGCCTTGATACAAAGCAGTTTAATGGTTGTGACGTTGATTTTGAGTTCATTTTATGGTTGTGGTTCAGCTTGGATATCTTTGTATCGACCATGGTGGAATGGTGTTGCTGACGTTTTTTGATAATAATTTCAATTAATACAACTGGTTTTTATGCAGAAAAGGCTGATGATGGGAATTTTGATGGTGGAGGATGACAATGGTGTCTGCGAACCAAAAAGCCGAATCAACGTGTACGAGGTGTTAAAATAAAGCAAGGATAACAACAGGTTCTGTGTTTGTGGTATGATTCACAACAGTTTGGCAAGGGCACTAATTACACTAGCTGGTTACAAGAGGTAACGATCTGTTCAAGATGTTTTGAAACCCGATGTTTTTATATAAATAATTGTTGTTTGTTAACAGAAACTTTGAAGTTCATTAAGTTTTGTTTACATATGCTATACATAGATGAATAATGACACAGTAGATGACAAATCTTATTACCTTGGCTTGTACTTATTATATGGTTTGGGTTAATTTTTGCTATGAAGCATTCAGATATGCGATTATTCGTGATTTGGTTGCCGCTGGTTTTGGTTTAAACAAATTTTGCTATGCGGATCAGACGGCCGAAGCATTCCTTGGAAGAAAGGTAAGGATGCTGTTGTCACAGTTCCGGGTAAGTAGATTTGGGTTTAATTTAAATGGGTTGTGTTCGTGTCAACTCGGGCGGATAACTTACTATTGGGTATTGTCTATGTACTTGATGTTTTAAGTATTTGTCTCTACACTCAAATGTATACCATTGTAAATTGTCGACCCGCCGCAACGCGATTTGCAGGTTGTGGTGTCTTAGGGATGGTCAGAATTTAATCTGCTAAAGCGATTTGCAGGCTCGGTTGTAACGCGAAAGCCGGGAATTAATTGGAACAGAGAGAAGCTATGTTTCAAAAAGAGAACCTATTCGGAAACACGGGGATGGCAAGCCTATTTTTTCTCGACTTGGTGATATATTTATGCCCGATATTATCGACTCCGCCGCAACGCGCGGGTCTCCCACTAGTTAATATAAAAGGTATACAGGCTCGTTTATCGCATACGGGTATATTTTAGGAAATGTAGGGGTGTCAGGGGTGTTTTAGGAGGGTTGTTATATTTTGGCTATAACTCCTGGGTTATTTAATAAAATATATAGTGCACTCACATTAAGTATAGTAACCCAATTCCACTTTATCCCTACGTCACGAGACAGAACCCCAACGAATTTAGGCAGAGCCTTGACATACGTTACGGGGCACTACGTCAATCGGACAGGGCATCAGTGATCAGGGGCTACAATACTTAAAATGGGGCAGGACCTTTAGAGTATTAATAAGTAAAAAGTTGATCATATATATTGAAAAAGAAATAAGGTATGCAAGAGAAAGCAAGGAATTAACAATTTTTCTACGAAGGAATGTTCCTATTTATAGTTTGTAGAAAACTTAGGGAGAAAGCAAGAAATGATTGCCTTGGCTCTTAGTCTTCCACGTACACACCAGTATACCACATACACACACGTCCACTTCTCTTTTTGTTTGAATTCAAAATGTAATTTGGATATTTGATTATTTTATTCATGTTGACGTCCATTTCTTTTCATTATATTCAAATGTTAGTTTATTTATTATTTATTATTATTAATATTATTATTATTATTGTTATTTATAATTTATTTAACTGCTTTACTTCATTTGGCGTTTATAATTTCTAAAAATACGACGTTTTATAAAGTAATGAATATGTCATTAGAACGAGAATATTTTTGTCTACATTTTGAACCAAATTTTATTAAAAACGGAGTAGGTTCAAATATAATGTATTTTTTATAATTAAATTATTAAATGGTTCCTACGCTTGCCCAAAATACCTCATATTTTCATTGGTCAACTTACCCATGATGCATCCTTTTAATAACATAAGTTTTTATATATTTTATATAAATAAAAATTTTGGGAATATTACATCCTCCCCACCTTATTTTAAATCTCGTCCTCGAGATTCCTTGAAATATTGATGAATATTTTTAGTTAGTTTAGTTTCAAGGTATATTCTGGTCTTTGTTTTGAATTTCACTTTACTTTGACCAGAACCATTCTCTATGAGATTCTTATCTTCTAAAGAGATAAAAATTACTCTTATTAGCGTAAGTTTTTAGATGTTTTGTGTTTTAGCACAACTTTTAGTTACAGGTTTCCCAATGCGTCAATAATCTAAGGTAATACAAGGGGAATTTCTTATAATTTCGATGGCGTTCCAACTTAAAGAGTTCATGTCATTCATCTAATCGCACGAATTACGAGACAGATGATCAAACGAAATAATGTTTGATATTGAAATTATAGACGTATACGAGAGTTTCCTAATAAATCTAAAATGATCAGTGACACACATGTTCGTGGTTTATCCTTAATTGTCAATCAATATGGTCTTTGGGTTTCCTCATAGACATACATGTCTATATAATCATATATTTCACCTACTTGTAATATACACACCATTCATAAGGTCAATGTATTTAATAGATTCATATTTCCAAGGAAATATCAGACATCAGGTCATGGTACTATTTAGGGAATTACATTATCATAACATATACCCCATCTCACCCGGTCTCGCGGGAGAGGTATCCTCATCTTACCCGGACAAGCTGGAGAGTCTACCACTCTATACCCAGTCTTACCGGAGAGGTAGTTATCCTTGTATTTCTCATAAATAGATTTTCTCAAATCATAATTTTAAAGGTACATCGTTTATTATGGTTTGCATCAAGAAACAAGGAAATCAGTATTCTCATGATGGATCATATTCTAGAACCGAGTAGTATCAATAAACAAGAAATAACTGTGGCCAAGTGTTATTGCTTATTTATCATACAGGCACTGTTCTAGTCATCATCCTCACGGGATACCAATAATCATCACACTTTATCTATTCAAGTAATTAGCTTATCTCAAAGCTTTATACTAAGGCATTTTCCTTAGGTTCAAGTCTAAATACTGTCCTGGTTGTTACCAGTGAATATCAATATCCTAACTCTTTCATTTAAGCATAGATATTATTATGGTTGTGGTTTTCTTTTGGTTGGAGAATGGAGTTTCAAATATATCATTGTCTCCATTGATACTATAGCTAGGTTCAATGTAATAAGTATGCTTACAGCCAACTTTATTAGATTCCGTCGCAAGGAACATTTTATTGAGACAAATGACATTTTAAAACATAATAGGTGTCATGATTTATTCTTATAATGGCTTCATGTCTTTATAAGAATTACCAGTGCTATTTTTTTCGTATGTTTATCTTTAAAAGATATTTGATTATTATATTGTGTGTATCATCAAGAGATTCTATTATGTATATACATGTGTATATTTATTATTTAGAAACAAAACGAAATTTTCAAATCTCTTAGTTTAATATTTAAACTTATGTAATACACACATATATATAATACTAAATTATTTTGTAATATCTTTAACAATACAACTATATAACCGATGGTACCAATCATCGAGCTTATTTCCATGACTTTATTTATCCTTTTATAATAAAAATAATAATAGTATATTGAAATAAACTTCTGTTAAATTTATTGAATATATTATTTTGGAATCAAAGGATGGATAAATAAAAGTTTAAAGAAATAAATTAATCAAAATATAAATTTTCTGGACTCATGGGAATAAATTTATTTTTAACTAGTGGGTTGAGCCATACAAGACTCACTATTTATATTAATAATTTCTCCTCAAGTAATCATCTATATATCTTCTCCAATTATTATATTCCTACCTTTTCCTTTATAAGAATCAATTATAATATACATTTAAGATTGAGAGGTACTATTTAGAAGAATATGTGCATATGTGACTTCTGACATTGTATTTATGGGTTATCAAGAGATATATATACTATACATAAATTACTTTCTGTAATTGAAAACTTTAGTTATAACAATATAGCGAATGTATATAAGATCAAATATTAATATATAGTATAAATTTAAAACACATAACATATATATATATTTTTTTTCAAACCTTATGTAGCATACTTCATCCCATACTATCATAGTATGTCTATTTTATATTCAAAATACGTTAAGATTAATACTTTACTTCGTATATATTCGAGATTTATTTTTCAAATATTTAACTAAATAGATCTTGTATAGATTCAAGTAACCTACTTTATAAAATTTATTTGTGTCACGGGTACATCACTGATATTTTATTACTACAGTTACTTTATGAGAACCTCCATCTCCATTATTTAACCAATCACAATTCAATCTCATCTCTTTTATCTTCATTATAATCTTTTTAAAGTATGAGAACTTCGAGACTACTTAAGGTAAGTTTAACATCCAATTCATCAACTCAACCCATTTACTAATATTGTATTATTTAACTATTATACATTAGCCAACTGACTTGAATATTTTTCTTTATAATTTAGGATACACAATCCTATAACTAATATGACTGGTTAATCTTATAATCTTATATTAACTATTTCCATGCATAAGACCTGTTCTGGACATACCTTAATATTAAAGATTTGTAAAAATGCTTTTAACGTTTAGTTAGGCCTTTCTACGTAGTCCAACCAACCCAAATCTCAAAAAAATTTAAATGATTTTATTTAATCATGACTACCCATCATATTCATTTAACCATTTATTTTATTGCTAAGTATTTTAATAGAAATCTTTACAAGTAATCCTAACATCAGTTAATTCAATAAATTATGAAAGTATGAAGTCTTATGGTCAACTGGTTACAAACCATAAGGGATAAAATGGAGTTGTAAATTGGTATACCTAGGTTTCAAAACTTGCTTTGGCTTGCTTTACTAAAGCAATCTTTTTAAATTTTATTAATTCTTAAAATCCCTTCGGTTAATTTAATAGCTTTGGTTTTATTTATTTAAATATAAATCATTTTGAAATAATATTTATTAAAATCACGAATGTTTAAAGCTTTATACCATATATTTCAATATCAAAGTAAATGATTGGTTTCAAAGAGAATCATAAACATGACTGCTTTATTAATAACTAACTTAGTTCGATGTATATTATGATATTATTTGAGTAGGTGGTACAGACAATTTCTAGTACAAACATTTGGGTACCATCATAAAATAGATTGATTAAAAATGGTGAACATTGCGACTTATATATGTATAAACTACAACTGGAATTCAAAATAAACTAATGATTATGCATCCGTAACTTATTTTAGTCTATCTAGGTTATAGGAGTATTATGCTCAACATGCTTTTATGTAAGGTTTATTCTATCTCCTGTCTCTACTAAGTTGTTATCTAATGGGCGAAGTTCCTTTAAAGTTTCTAGCTCATAGGTGGCATGGGTACTGGTACTAGTTTGGCCGTTCGACTATTTAATATAAGTTAGCATTTACTGCTGTAGTGGCTAACATATGGAGATTTACCCATTGTCCATCTAATTAATCTTCCCATGGTAGGTTATTGCCTGTTTCCAGAGTTTGTGTATTTACTTCCTTATTGATTATCACTCCCTTTGGTTGTGACTTCTTTATTTTCTCTTGACTTTTTCTAATAATCCTACTTCTCTTCTTAGTGGTAAATGGTTTCTCAGACTGTGCCTTACGAATAAATATTACTTCCTTAGTATCTGCTGAGTATCCTAAGGGATTTGGTTGAAATGATGTTCCCTTATCTTTTGGTGAACTATCTAATTGACGATAGATGTCCGAAATTCTTTGCTTACTCATACTGTAGACTAACAAATAATCAAATAACATAAAGCATATAATTACATAAGTTATTTCCTAACACAGAATTTAAAACTTAAGTGTCAGCAGAATACTTCTTTGGCTTGAACCAGTGGCATGGCTCTGATACCACCTTCTGTCACATCCCCCGATCCCTAATCCCTGGGAACGGGCGGCCGCGAGCCAGTTTCGGTGGTATCGTGTATTGTCTAATTTGGCAGCGGAATTTTTCATCAGGACCGTAGTTGGGAAATATTTGATCAGAGTAAAATACCACATTTTAATAATATTAAACACATGGGATAAAACCCAAGTTTGCATTACACACATTTTCTTAGGAATAAATCCTATTTTATTTAATAAAAACATCTATTTTATTTTAGGTAACTTTATTGCCACTTTCCCAAGCCTTCAGTGCTCTCCAGCTGGCTAAAGCTTCTGCGTAGAGACGCCTCCTCGAGCCATGTCATCAGGCGCTCATGTCACTTGACGCGTGTCACATCCCCCGATCCCTAATCCTTGGGAATGGGCGGCCGCGAGCCAGTTTCGATGGTATCGTGTATTGTCTAATTTGGCAGCGGAATTTTTCATTAGGACCGTAGTTAGGAAATATTTGATCAGAGTAAAATACCACATTTTCATAATATTAAACACATGGGATAAAACCCAAGTTTGTATTACACACATTTTCATAGGAATAAATCCTATTTTATTTAATAAAAACATCTATTTTATTTTAGGTAACTTTATTGCCACTTTCCCAATCCTTCAGTGCTCTCCAGCTGGCTAAAGCTTCTGCGCAGAGACGCCTCCTCGAGCCATGTCATCAGGCGCTCACGTCACTAAACGCGTGTCACATCCCCCGATCCCTAATCCCTGGGAACGGGCGGCCGCGGGCCAGTTTCGGTGGTATCGTGTATTGTCTAATTTGGCAGCGGAATTTTTCATCAGGACCGTAGTTAGGAAATATTTGATCAGAGTAAAATACCACATTTTCATAATATTAAACACATGGGATAAAACCCAAGTTTGTATTACACACATTTTCATAGGAATAAATCCTATTTTATTTAATAACAACATCTATTTTATTTTAGGTAACTTTATTTCCACTTTCCCAAGCCTTCAGTGCTCTCCAGCTGGCTTTTATTGGCTTTACACTAAGTTACCTGAAACAAGTGTTTAAAACATTTTATCAGCAGGAAATACTGGTGAGTAAATCCCAGTTTAATCAAGTTTAAATAGAAAGTCACAGTGTACAGTATTGAGAGCGATTACAATGTTTATATCTACACAATTACTCCATTAGTACTGTCAATCCTGACTTGTGGGTCATATTACACATTGGCTAACTCATTGTCCAATGGTAACGTATTGTCACCACGACTTACTACTCACAGTGTAGTAAATTTTGTATACAAAACCCCAACATACCGGCAGTAATTGAAGAATTACAAAGACTCAATCACTGCTAAATTGCATTGTAAAATAATTAAGGTTTTGTAAAACATTACAAAAAGGTTAACAAAAAGAGGATAAACTCACATTGCTGTTTTAGATTTTCCGTAAGGGTTTCCTGGTGACAATATATAATATACACATAAGCACACGTGTTAGTATAATAACCCATTTTAACATTAGTAATACCCTCCCCGAGACAGCATTCCAACGACTACGTCGGGCAGAACCACGACAGCCGTTACGGAACCCTAGATCAATCGGGTAGCGTATCTAATACGTATCCAGGGGTTATAATACTTACAACGGAGCAGAACTTCGCTAATTAGGGGGTATTATACCCGAGTATCACTTCTACTATTTAGAAATTCGAGTGAGAGAGAAAGATGTGAGCGAATTGAGACTGAAGCCCGAGCTCCCACTTTATAGGGCCTGAAATCGAGTTCTACGGGGCCCGCGTAAGGTTTGGCTTGGGTCTACGCGGCCCGCCAGGGACTACGTGTCCCGGTATAGGGTTGCTGAGTCAGCCCTAGACCCCACACGCGTCGGACACGTGGCGTGCTCTGGTGCGGTCTGGCCTCCTTGCTATCGCGGCCCGCGTAAGACCAAGGGGGTGGTTTACGCGCCCCGCGAGAGACCCATAAATTTTGTTTTATTTGATTTTTATTAATATAAAAGGTATACAGGCTCGTTTATCGCATACGGGTATATTTTAGGAAATGTAGGGGTGTCAGGGGTGTTTTAGGAGGGTTGTTATATTTTGGGTATAACTTCTGGGTTATTTAATAAAATATATAGTGCACTCACATTAAGTATAGTAACCCAATTCCACTTTATCCCTACGTCACGAGACAGAACCCCAACGAATTTAGGCAGAGCCTTGACATACGTTACGGGGCACTACGTCAATCGGACAGGGCATCAGTGATCAGGGGCTACAATACTTAAAACGGGGCAGGACCTTTAGAGTATTAATAAGTAAAAAGTTGATCATATATATTGAAAAAGAAATAAGTTATGCAAGAGAAAGCAAGGAATGAACAATTTTTCTACGAGGGAATGTTCCTATTTATAGTTTGTAGAAAACTTAGGGAGAAAGCAAGAAATGATTGCCTTGGCTCTTAGTCTTCCACGTACACACCAGTATACCACATACACACACGTCCACTTCTCTTTTTGTTTGAATTCAAAATGTAATTTGGATATTTGATTATTTTATTCATGTTGACGTCCATTTCTTTTCATTATATTCAAATGTTAGTTTATTTATTATTTGTTATGAATTATTATAACAAGACAAACATATATCACATTCCTCATAGTATTTTTATTATATATATATGTAAGCTGTGATATCGAGCATTCAATTAGAGAGAGGAAGAAGAAAATAAAATGAAGGAAATTCTTTGCAAAGAATTTGTATTTTATTTAGTAAAATATCTAGCCAATTTTCATACAACCTGTTGAGGAGACGTGTTCATCTAAAGCAGGTATGAGGGATGTGAATGAACCCTTTGTTTGATCAGTTGTACACAAGAGTAGTTCTATTTTCACAGTGGTTTTATAACACGTTATCAGCACGAGGCTCTAGCCAAGGAAACGTTCAAGCAATTATAATCAAAGTAAGTGTTTGATTAATTTATATAAACTATAATTGTTATGATAAACGTAATATTTCTTTTATACCGTGGGATTGTTTTCCTTTAGGAGACCCAGTTATCCAGACACTCCTATCATAAAAACATCTAAATCCCATACTTAATAATAAAAATGAGTACTAGGTACCTATTGCTATGGGAATATAATAACTATGGGACTACTAACAATCTAAATCAGTGCAGAGGACCTCATACTATGGATATATAATAACTTTGGGACTACTAACAATCTAAATTTCTTTTATGCACCTAACATTTACATTTATGTTATCTAACATTTATTTATGCACCTAACATTTACATTTATGTTATCTAACATTTATTTATGCACCTAACATTTATATTTATGTTATCTAACATTTATTTATAAAATCTAATGTTTAATAACGTTTATTTATTTATTATTGTGCATACTAATTATATATATATATATATATATATCCGTAAAAATGGCTACGTATATTTTACTATAAAACTACCAATTATTAATATCATCACTGTTGTTATCAGAACCATTTAGCAGTGATAATCAGCACGTTACCCACGATACCTACCGAATCTAATATTAGTTTAAACATTTTGTTTGTTACCGAAATTTTCAAACCTAATACAGTAAAACTATTTTCAAGGTGTATCATGGAAGCCTTAACCAAGCGTATTGTGTAAGCTTAATTTGTATCTATATAAGTAACCCACCACTCGTGTAAATCCTCAAACCAACTGAACTTCTGATATAGTTCGACACATACCCAAAACAACTCATATTCAAATTCTATTTTTTTGAACTCAAACAAAGCTCAATATTACTATCATGAGTCTTAAGTTTTCTACTCGTGCACACGCTGAATCTTCAAACGCAGCAGAAATTCGTACCCAGATCGAAGTCCGTAAATTTCTTCAGTTTGAAGATATACGCACCCATACGAAATATCTAACCCTTAGGAGGATTAATGTTAATACTATTAATAGTATCGACTGGAACATCACGGGAATACTAGACATAGATGATCGACTGACGAGGTTACTACCAATTGGTTCACCATGGCGTCGTTTTTTTGACATCTTAGAACCTTCATACGATGAACTTGTATATGAGTTCTGGTCTACTTTTCATTTCACACGAAATAAAGACCCATCTGAGCCCTCTATCGATTTTAGACTCGGTAGAGAAACTTTTAAATTGTCATTATCTGAGTTCGCAGTACATTTAGGTATTTATACAGAAGAAGAAGTTAGATCACCTATATTTATAAACGCATCAACCGAATATCCTGATCGCATACAAGATTATTGGTCTACACTTACACCAGCAGTGTGGAGTAAAAATAACAATTCAAGAACATTTAGAGATCCTCTTTATCAATATATGCACCGTGTTCTAGCCAACACGATCAGGGGGCGCACGTCTAATCTACACAGGGTTAGTGGTACCGATCTCTTCCACTTATACAGTATATTCGAGTCAGTCCATTGTAATATTGCTCACTCTCTTGCTATGTACTTTGAGCAATACCAAACACGTCCCCCGAAAAACCTTATGGGAGGATCATACATAACAAAAATAGCCAAATCTCTAGGTGTCATAAACGATCAGATTATTCAAGAATTATCCCCACCACAATTACCTGGAGTGGTAAATTTTACCAATATCTAGATAATACCTATTGATATTCCTACACAAACACAATCGTTTCAATCTGAGGCAGCACCGGTTATCCCAGAAAATACATCACAAAATCTACAACAATTACTGTTGCAGTTTCCTCAACCATCTTTTTATCAGTATGATTTGTTGTCTCAACAGCAGCCAATACCACCCGTGTTTGAACATATTTCAACTAACACATCTCAAACACAGCATACTCAACCACAAACACCAAACATCTACCAGGCACTTTCACCTTTACCCTTTGGGCAAGAAGAAATGATGCAACAATCCATATTTAATGATAACATGACATTCCAAGAGTTGTTAGCACCAGAACAACCCATATCACCACTATTACAGCAACAGTCTTCACAACATCCGGAGCAACAACAACCGTCAATTGTTGAAGCCGGACCAAGTACGGTGCCTCTAATAAATCCACCTTTAGATCCAATGAAGGTTGCTAAACTAATAAAAAAGAACCGGAAAATGTCCAGACAAATAGAGTGGTTAACGAAAAAGAATGAGTGGCAGGAAGAAAGGCTAAGACAAGTAGCTAGTATTATCTCAAAACAATTTACTCCGCCACCTCCATCACCTCATGATTCTGATTCTGATTTTGATTTTGATTTTGATTAAGTTCAGTTGTATACACAGACAGAGGTCTGCAAACATAACAATATACTAGAATCATTTTACTACGATTCAATTATTTTAATATATCTATACAAGTATCTGGGAAATACGTACAAACTAAAAGACTTACTTGCTATAGCTGAAACTAAACCATTCGTAAGTCTGTGAATAAGCATAAATTAAAGGCTACATATATGGATAAGTAGCCATATGAATTGAAACATGTTTACATACAACATTGATATGGAAGATAACACGAGCATTCTCATCCCAATAGCAACTCCCATCATCATTAGATGGATCCCACTACCATATTAATAATTATGTGACTGAATTATTTTGCACTACGGAACGAATATATATTTGTATTCAAGTGTATGGATTCTTGTTATGAATCATCATAGAGAGTTGGCTATAACTGTAAACTCTCTTTGGAAAGTTAGAAAACTGTCAGGTTGATTTGATTCATAAAATCAAGTTTATATTTACAAAATATAAGTGACTTTGACAGTATAATCTTAATATGTAACGTAGTTGCATAAGATACCTTTTAAATTGTAAAGACGAAGCATGATAAACATACAAGTTTGGGTTGTACATACATACATACATACAAATGTTTTGTGGAAATACAAATGACAAATATATGTATATGAATTACTCATAAATTAGACGAATAATGCAAATAACGGTTCTGCCTGGGACATTCAAAATTAATAGAAAGAATGGGAAAAGCTAATTACCTAATGATACAAAGCTTTTAAATAGAGGACGCTCTATTTTCCCAAAAATCAATAAGAAACTTATTGAGTTTCAAGAATATATATATATCATCAAGGATATGATGGCATGACAGATTAAGCCATCAAGGATATACTATGATGAAAAGGATTCACATATCATATGATAATCCTAAAAAGGATTAAAGGATACACATATCCTAGCATGATACCATTTAGTATTTAAATCGATGCATCGTCTAAATGGTTATCAATTTGCAACTTGAAGTTTGCACATATGGCTTAACTAATATAGCAAGAATATTATTCCAGACTGGAAAATTTATTTTTCATAAATTCTAAATTATCAATGATCATTGGAACAAGTATTATTATTGAAACATTTACTCCCCATTACAGTTATTTAGAAACCAAATATTTATCATCTTTGGGTGTGCGATATATATACTCTATATACTGAAATTTTTACAACACAACGCACAAAGATGAGATTTAATGACATGTTGGGAATAAATAATATATAGCCATAAATGGGAGATTTCTTATGGGTTTCATTTGCTGATTATAAATCCCAACATGAGGGGGAGATAGAAAACAACTAAGAGTGAAATAAATTTTGAAGTTATCATTGTATTATCTGTATCCTCGAGTAAAATATCTAAAAGATATATTAAGAAGGAAATTCATCCAAAAAGTTTTGAATTGCTCCAGTTAAAATTAATGTCCAAGAAGGACAAAGACATATTGAAAATCTTATATACCAGATGCTAATGCTTTAGCTCGAGTTGATATTACAGAAAAGCAAAGGGATAATAATAATATGGCTATTGAATCCCGTTTGAAACATGGAAGGCCAGTCGGTTCAAAGGATAAAACATCCTCGAAATAGAAAAGGCCCTGAAAAGAAAATTGGGTTCAAAGGATAAAACATCCTCGAAAAAGAAAAGACACTGAAAGGGAAATTGACCATAAAAGAAAAAAATGGTAAATTCAATTCCCTCAGGAAGGAGTAAATGATAAAACATTCCCTTAGGAAGGAGTGAATGATAATACCTTCCCTCAGGAAGAAGTAAATGATTCCAACATAGAATTGTCGATCAATTATGGTCATACACATATATTATGGAATCAAGATGAAATAGAAAGTTTGAAGCATAATAGACCATTTGATTTTTTTTCAAACATTAATTTTTTTGAAAAATAGGAAGTTATTTTACATGTGCTTATATTTAACAAAAAACGGAAATTTCACAAACTAGGCATCTAGCTCGGTTGGCTAGGCGCGCGAAAGGGTGTGGCCTAGACTCGGGTTCAATCCAGGGGACGGCCAGTTTCACCATTTTTATTACCATACAAATTTAGAAATTTTTCATTAACATCATTTCTGTATATATATATATATATATAGGCATATTTTCTTCACTTCAAGCGCTATATAATATACACAATTCTATCATCGACGTCGATATTCGATTTGATATATTTCTAGACATGATATAAATTAAAATGAAAAGTTATAAGGACCGGTAGTCCATACAACTAATTTTGTGAAATATGCTAAATGGGTCTTCTGATGCGAAACCATGATATGAAATTTTTTTGATGGCTCAAATGTTTTTCGCAAAGACCCAGAATTGATCATATACAATAAGAAAATAATGTGATAAGGTGAAACAATTTTTTTTTGATACACTTAAGGTATGTAAGGTATAATTTATATTTTTACTAACCCATCGAAACAAGTTTGGTTAGTTTTTGTAAATGCAGGCAATGTAACAAAACACAGTTGTGGATCTTATGATATTTGTTTCCAAAAAGGAACCATAAGTCTCATATGAAGATCATATAAAACTGATCAGCAAAAGATTGCCTACCTAAGGATCAAGCGAAAACTTGTTGTCTATAAAGCTTTGATCAACTTTCAAGAAAGATAGAGACAAGTCACATAAATGATACATATTACAATGAGGGGGAGTACTATACAAGTTGCACTCTTTTTCCCTTCACTAAGTTTTATCCCATTGGGTTTTCTTAGTAAGGTTTTTAATGAGGCAACATACATGATCCAGAAATATCAGGAGAAGACTATACACTGGGTTTTTCTAGCATGGTTTTTAACGAGGCAGTATTCCATAGTCAAACCCCAAAGTTGAAAATTGTCATCCAACTTGGAACGTATGGATTATTGATCAAGTGAATGGTGATAATATGTCTGAGGGGGAGTGTTATGAATTATTATAACAAGACAAACATATATCACATTCCTCACAGTATTTTTATTATATATATATGTAAGCTGTGATATCGAGCATTCAATTAGAGAGAGGAAGAAGAAAATAAAATGAAGGAAATTCTTTGCAAAGAATTTGTATTTTATTTAGTAAAATATCTAGCCAATTTTCATACAACCTGTTGAGAAGACGTGTTCATCTAAAGCAGGTATGAGGGATGTGAATGAACCCTTTGTTTGATCAGTTGTACACAAGAGTAGTTCTATTTTCACAGTGGTTTTATAACATTATTATTATTATTATTATTATTATTATTATTTATAATTTATTTAACTGCTTTACTTCATTTGGCGTTTATAATTTCTAAAAATAGGACGTTTTATAAAGTAATGAATATGTCATTAGAACGAGAATATTTTTGTCTACATTTTGAACCAAATTTTATTAAAAACGGAGTAGGTTCAAATATAATGTATTTTTTATAATTAAATTATTAAATGGTTCCTACGCTTGCCCAAAATACCTCATATTTCCATTGGTCAACTTACCCATGATGCATCCTTTTAATAACATAAGTTTTTATATATTTTATATAAATAAAAATTTTGGGAATGTTACATCCTCCCCACCTTATTTTAAATCTCGTCCTCGAGATTCCTTGAAATATTGATGAATATTTTTAGTTAGTTTAGTTTCAAGGTATATTCTGGTCTTTGTTTTGAATTTCACTTTACTTTGACCAGAACCATTCTCTATGAGATTCTTATCTTCTAAAGAGATAAAAATTACTCTTATTAGCGTAAGTTTTTAGATGTTTTGTGTTTTAGCACAACTTTTAGTTACAGGTTTCCCAATGCGTCAATAATCTAAGGTAATACAAGGGGAATTTCTTATAATTTCGATGGCGTTCCAACTTAAAGAGTTCCTATCATTCATCTAATCGCACGAATTACGAGACAGATGATCAAACGAAATAATGTTTGATATTGAAATTATAGACGTATACGAGAGTTTCCTAATAAATCTAAAATTATCAGTGACACACATGTTCGTGGTTTATCCTTAATTGTCAATCAATATGGTCTTTGGGTTTCCTCATAGACATACATGTCTATATAATCATATATTTCACCTACTTGTAATATACACACCATTCATAAGGTCAATGTATTTAATAGATTTATATTTCCAAGGAAATATCAGACATCAGGTCATGGTACTATTTAGGGAATTACATTATCATAACATATACCCCATCTCACCCGGTCTCGCCGAAGAGGTATCCTCATCTTACCCGGACAAGCTGGAGAGTCTACCACTCTATACCCAGTCTTACCGGAGAGGTAGTTATCCTTGTATTTCTCATAAATAGATTTTCTCAAATCATAATTTTAAAGGTACATCGTTTATTATGGTTTGCATCAAGAAACAAGGAAATCAGTATTCTCATGATGGATCATATTCTAGAACCGAGTAGTATCAATAAACAAGAAATAACAGTGGCCAAGTGTTATTGCTTATTTATCATACAGGCACTGTTCTAGTCATCATCCTCACGGGATACCAATAATCATCACACTTTATCTATTCAAGTAATTAGCTTATCTTAAAGCCTTATACTAAGGCATTTTCCTTAGGTTCAAGTCTAAATATTGTCCTGGTTGTTACCAGTGAATATCAATATCCTAACTCTTTCCTTTAAGCATAGATATTATTATGGTTGTGGTTTTCTTTTGGTTGGAGAATGGAGTTTCAAATATATCATTGTCTCCATTGATACTATAGCTAGGTTCAATGTAATAAGTATGCTTACAGCCAACTTTATTAGATTCCGTCACAAGGAATATTTTATTGAGACAAATGGCATTTTAAAACATAATAGGTGTCATGATTTATTCTTATAATGGCTTCATGTCTTTATAAGAATTACCAGTGCTATTTTTTCTTATGTTTATCTTCAAAAGATATTTGATTATTATATTGTGTGTATCATCAAGAGATTCTATTATGTATATACATGTGTATATTTATTATTTAGAAACAAAACGAAATTTTCAAGTCTCTTAGTTTAATATTTAAACTTATGTAATACACACATATATATAATACTAAATTATTTTGTAATATCTTTAACAATACAACTATATAACCGATGGTACCAATCATCGAGCTTATTTCCATGACTTTATTTATCCTTTTATAATAAAAATAATAATAGTATATTGAAATAAACTTCTGTTAAATTTATTGAATATATTATTTTGGAACCAAAGGATGGATAAATAAAAGTTTAAAGAAATAAATTAATCAAAATATAAATTTTCTGGACTCATGGGAATAAATTTATTTTTAACTAGTGGGTTGAACCATACAAGACTCACTATTTATATTAATAATTTCTCCTCAAGTAATCATCTATATATCTTCTCCAATTATTATATTCCTACCTTTTCCTTTATAAGAATCAATTATAATATACATTTAAGATTGAGAGGTACTATTTAGAAGAATATGTGCATATGTGACTTCTGACATTGTATTTATGGGTTATCAAGAGATATATATACTATACATAAATTACTTTATGTAATTGAAAAATTTAGTTATAACAATATAGCGAATGTATATAAGATTAAATATTAATATATAGTATAAATTTAAAACACATAACATATATATTTTTTTTTCAAACCTTATGTAGCATACTTCATCCCATACTATCATAGTATGTCTATTTTATATTCAAAATACGTTAAGATTAATACTTTACTTTGTATTAATCTCTACAGGATAACTCAAGGGCCTCATGAATCCTTGAGAGATTATGTGAACAAGTTTAGCAGGGAATCTCTGGACATCCCACACCTTGACGTTGCAACAGCTGTGCAAGCATTCAAAATGGGTTTGCAAAAGGATTCCCAATTTTACCAGGATCTTGTAATGAATCCTTGCAGGAACCTGGATGAAGCTCGGAACAGGGCTTTAAGATATATTAGGCTGGAAGATTACAAGAAGATGCAAGAGATGATGAATTCATCTTCATCCTACGAATCAACCAACAGGAAATCAGAATCCTCGTACAAGCCATACCGCTCTAAGCCATATGTCAGAAATGACAGCAAGAAAGTGAATGCTGTTGAAGACGAGGATCCTGAGGAGTATCCTGAGTTATCAGAATATTGTTTTTCTGTTAATATACCTGAACTGATGTATGCTATGCAGGGTTTAGGAGACAAACCAACAGAAAGCTGATTGGAAGGATAAATCCAAGTGGTGTGCCTTCCATGAGGATTTTGGACATGTTACAGAAGATTGCATTGCCATGAGGAAAGAAATAAGTTATCTGCTGAGAAAAGGATATCTGAAGGATCTACTGGGAAGAAAAAAGAATAAGGGTCAGGATACTGAGAAGGATCCTGAATGAGCAGCTTCACCTCCTGCGGATGCCAAGATAATTAACTTTATTTTAGGAGGATCCGATATCTGTGGGACCTCTTATTCTGCAGCAAAAAGACATGCAAAGGAGGTTAAGGCAGAAATGGGAGATAAGCCAACCAGGATGTCAACCCTCACAACTGATAAAGTGATCACGTTCGACAGTGATGACAGGGACACTGTCCAGGATCCTCACCACGATGCTTTGGTAATAACTTTATATGTTGATAATCATTTTGTGCACATGATACTAGTGGATAATGGCAGCTCCGTCAACATAATTCAGCTGGAAACACTGAAGAGGATGAATGTATCCCCGATGGATATTACCTCAAAATCCACTGTGCTTGTTGGGTTCAGTGGAGAAGCCAGGAATACCGTGGGAGAAATAAAGTTGCCTGTGTATGTTGAAGGGGTCAACTCAATGCAACGCTTCTGTGTCATGGACTCCTTATCCTGCTACAATATTATATTGGGAAGGCCATGGATCCACGATATGAAAGCTGTGCCATCTACCTATCACCAGTGCATCAAGATACCTACCCCTTGGGGGGTTGTCAAAGTGGAAAGTGATCAACAAGAAGCGAAGGAGTGTTATTCTTCTTCGATGAAATCTTCAATAAAGCCCAACGCAGCATAGCAATTAAAGATGCGAGTCCAGGATATCGTGGAGGCTTCAGAGTAGGATGTTAAGAAAATTGTCCTAGATCAGAATAACCCAGATATCTCGGTGCTCGTAGGAACCAATATCCCTCAGGATATTGAAAATCAATTGACTAACTTTTTAAAATGCAGGATGTCAACATTCGCATGGAAACATAAGGATATGACAGGTATTTCCAAGGATATTATAACTCACAAGCTCGGAATTGATAGGTCTTTCAAGCCTGTCCAACAGAAACGAAGGTAGTTTGCTCCTGAACGGAATGTAATAATTCAGGAAGAGGTTGAAAGATTGTTGAAAAGCAAGATGATTAGGGAAGTTAAATTTCCCAAATGGCTAGCAAATGTAGTTGTGGTTCAGAAGAAAAATGGGAAATGGAGAGTTTGTGTAGATTACACAGACTTGAACAAAGCATGTCCTAAAGATCCATTCCCTCTGCCTCATATCGACTCAACGGTGGATGCTACTGCCAGTCATGAAATGTTAACCTTCATGGATGCATCCTCAGGATTCCAGCAAATACAAATGGAACCTTCGGATCAGGAGGATACCGCTTTCATGACACCAACATGTATTTATTGTTATACTGCTATGCCTTTTGGTTTGAAAAATGCAGGTGCAACATACCAGAGATTGGTGAACATGATGTTTAAAGACAAACTGGGGGACACCATGGAGGTATACATTGATGATATGGTGGTAAAATCCAAGAAAGCTGAGGATCATCTCCGGGATATTGAATGAGCATTTGATATCCTGGACCAATGCAATATGAAGCTGAATCCTGCCGAATGCCATTTCGGAGTGGGGGCAGGAAATTCTTGCAGTATCAGGAAATGCGGTAAGTGTTGTCTTGGTAAAGGATCACGAAGGTCAGCAATATTCTGTCTATTATGTTAGCAAAAGTTTATTAGATGCTGAAACTAGATATTCTCATTTAGAAAAATTGATATTGGCCTTAGTTATGGCATCGACAAAGCTTAGACACTATTTTGAGACACATAGGATTCATGTTAAAACTAATTATCCTGTTAAAAACGTGCTTAGGAAACCCGAAATGTCAGGCAGGATGGCCAAGTGGTCAGTAAAATTAAGGGCCTTTGATCTAGTATATGAACCTAGAAATGCCATAAAGTCTCAGGCTCTAGCTGACTTTGTGGCTGATTTCAGTAGTGATATTCAAAATGAAGTATACCTAGAAGTACAACAGCTAGGAGGAAACTTAGAATCCTGGACATTAAATACTGATGGTGCATCTAACGTGAGAGGTGTAGGATTGGGTATACTACTAAAATTGCCACAGGGGGACATATTACCCCAGGCTATTAGGTGTGAATTTCCTGCCACTAATAATGAAGCAGAATATGAAGCCTTGATTGCAGGATTAGAATTGGCCAGGAATATAAGTATTAAAAGTTTACAAGTATTTGTTGATTCCTTGTTAATTACTAATCATTTTAATGGAACTTATGCAGTTAAAGGTGAGAAGTTAATCGAGTATCTCGAAATTCTCAAAAAATTAGTAGGATATTTCGAGGTTTTTACACTTGAACAGGTACCAAGGGAGGATAATGCTGAAGCGGATGCTTTTTCAAATCTAGGATCATCAGTCAGGATACCGGAGGGAACCCAAATACCAATACTACACATCCTGTATCCTGCGATGGATCTTCTCAAATCTCAGGATAAGGAAGTAGTAAGTATCCTGGATCCTGATGATGAGTATCCCGAGGAGGATCCTAAGTCCTGGACGGCTCCAATCATGAAATATTTCAAGAAAGGACACATCCCAAAGGATGAGAATCCTAAGGCCTTTAGGATGAAGGTATCAAGATTCACTATTATAAATGGTGTTTTGTATAAGAAATCTCTTGCAGGACCATACTTGAGGTGCTTGGAGGATCCCGAAACCAAGGAAGTGCTTCAGGATATACATTGTTAGGGCATGAATTTTATGCTAAGGATTATCTATCCTGAGACTGGGCATGGATCACGGATCCTTAATGGATAATGCAGGGAGTCTAAGGATCCAGAGTCTGAGGATCACAGGATCCTTAACAGAACTTATGATTTCTAACAATTGTCACGTTTTTAATGTTTAAATGCAGATAATGGACGTAGTGGACCACTTCTTTGCTAGAATCTCGTGGAATATGCTTCTTAGGCACGTGCTTAATGAAGAAATAACCGTTAGTGGTGATCATGGGTGACTTCCACCTTTTTCGGGAAGTTAGTTAGTTGATTTTTTCTTATCTTTTAAGGGGAAAACGAGCTCATTTGAGGCATAAGTCGAACACACCACACAAAGAACATACAACACTCGAATTCTCTGCAAACACTTAGCAAAAACACACACTTACACTAGCAATTCATTGTATTGAGCTTGTTTTCTTCCGAAGTTGTACAAGGATCATTATTGTTTTTTGCAATATAGTTGGTGATCGGTAGTTTCCATCACCCGAGGTTTTTTATGCCGGAGATCTTCTAAAGATCAAGGGCTCTTTCCTCGTATAAATCTCGGTGTTCATCATTGATTTCATATACTTGTCGTTCATACAATTAACCAAGCATCATACCTCACAAAATCAGATTTGGTTGCATTATCCTTGTGTGATTTTTGACCAAAACAGTTTGGCGCCCACCGTGGGGCAATTGGTGCTTCATTTCTGAGAAATTTTGTTCATTTCGGTCATTTCAGTTCATCACTTTCAACCACATGGCTTCTCAAGGAAAAACTTCTTCAAGTTCCATGTCGGTGGTTTCCTCATCACATGGCATTCCACCGTTGCATCATCTTATCCCTGTATTCCAGAAGAATGCTGAGAATGCTCCGAAGAAGACAACCCCCGTTTTCACAAAACCAACTATTGTTTCTTCCTCTACACTTACTAACAGTGATCTTTATGCTTTGATTTTGCAGATGAGAGGATACATGCAACAACAGGACCAAACTAATGGCAGGATCCTTCGCGAAATTGATAAAATCAGCAGAGGATCACTCCCCTTTGATGCTGAGGTCGCTGAATTTCGACACTCCGGTCATAACTTCCCTGCACTTTGCAGCTCCAGATGTCCAATACCAGGGTGGATCAACAGGAATGCGTTCTGGATCATCGGCAATGTCTCAGGCTCAAGGATCCTCTTTCCAGCCTTCAGGATCCTCATTTCAGCATCAGGGATTCTTCACCAGTTTAGGAGAATGCATGGGGACGTAGCCAATTCAAGGATCCTCTCAGGTTCAAGGATCCTCTCAGGTTCAAGGATCCTCTCAGGTTCAAGGATCCTCCTTCCAGGTTCAAGGATCCTCATCTCAGGTTTCCGGAACCATGGATTATCCTCCAAGACCTTCATTCACAGCACATCAAGGATCCAACATCTTCCAGGATCAAGGATACTTAAGGAGCGTGCAACCCAGAAGTTCAGATGTTCATATAGGAGACTTGATACCGATGCAGACTATTGCTTCTTCTGGTCCCTTAGTTATACCAGAATCCCATCAATATGGATTCACATCTGGAATTCCAACCTTGAATCCATTAGGAGGTAACACTTTGAATACTTCTTATAATGCTAACCATGGCTTCGTGCAGGATACAGGAATCAACCAAGCTATGGCTAAGGAATTGCAGAAACTCAAAGATATGATATCCAGCGTTCCAGGAGTGGTTAAGCCCATTCCTGAAATTCCAGATGGAAGTCACAAGGGAAAGAATGGAGATAAATCCCATTCCTGAGAGGTTAAAAGAATGGATCCACACTCACAGGATCTGCTCTTAAATGGCTGCTAAGTCTTCCCCCTTACTCTATTACTCCATTTGCTAATCTAGTTAATCTGTTTAATAGTCAATTTTCATGTAGTAGAAAATTTGAACGATTAACTAGTGATCTATATAGGGTAATGTTTTGGTCAAAAAATCTGATGAGGATAATGCAACCAAACTCTTAGTTACAGGGTATGATGCTTGAAATGTAGAACAATGACAAGGATCACTTCAATGTAAATTGCACAAATGACACAAGGATTTATACGGGGAAAAAGCCCTTGATCAAGAGTTGATCTCCGGCACAAAAAACCCCGGGTGATGGAAACTACCGATCACCAAGCTCAAATAAATCAATAAATGTTTACAACTTCGGATAGTAACGAGCTAGGTACAAGGATCACTATTGTGAAATGTGTAAAAGTGAGTGAAAACTATTAAGTGTTTGTCGAGAGCTTCAAGAGTGCGATTGTATGAGAGTGTGTGTAGCTGAAAATGGCTAAGTGTTCTAATTCTAGCTCGTCACCCCTTTAAAAATAGAAGTTAGCTACAATAACAAACTATCCGACTTTTGTGCCAAGCTCCCACGTTCTCCACAACGTCCATTTCCAGTCAAACGTGTGCGAAATACCCGTGGAATATTCCATAGTAACGTTGCCAAGACCAAGTCAAGCTTGTTACTCCTGCGAAGTAATACAAAATACAAACAAACAATCGTCAGTATGAGGATCCTTAAAGTGATCCATGATCCTGATCCTGAAGCTCTTCTGAGGATCACTATCTGTCACAGAAGTAAGGATCATTAATTAGGATAACGAATAAGGATCACTAATTGTTAGAAAATCCTCCCCTAACAATTGCCCCCAAAATATAAGGAGTGAAATGTTAAATAAGCGAATTATATTTTCCTGATCTTATCCGCAACTAACTATCGTAAATATAGCCGTTATTGTAGAACTATCCGTTGCAACCATGACGTCACAGAAGTGACAACCCTGCACGATCATGATTATAAATAGGAGATAGAGATAGGATCAAATGCATTTAAAATTTCAGAGAGACTCCCTTTATAACTGCATTCCGAAGATAAACAGGTATTCTCTCTTCATCTTCTTCCTTCTTTGCTCTGTTTTCTGTTTCTTTCCATCATTCCATCAAAGATGTTGCTCCGAAACTCCCCAGCCAAGGATCACCCGAAAAACAGCCCTCCGAAAAGCCAGGGGATCATCGAAGATTCCATTAAAGAACGCTGCTGTTTCAATGATGCACAGATTGATAGGATCCGCCACTGCTTCCCGACGAACACCGAGTTTAGACCTTTTGATCCCAATGCCCTGAGTGATCATATCTCCAACAAGTGGGTTGCTTTCCCTGTCACTCCGTTCACCATAGGCTATACATATCCTTTCCCAGCCTTCACCCAATCTTTCTTTTCCCTAACCGGTATCTCTTATATCCAAGCCATGCCGATGATTTGGAGGGTTTTGTACACCCTTGAAAGGATCATCGAGCAGGAAGGGATAGACCTAGGAATGTCAGAGCTGGGAGAGCTGTATGATCTTACTACCTTTGGTTCTCATCGCTATTTGTTTAAACGTAAGCCCGGTGAGGAACACCCGATTTTCAAAGCCACCAAGAACGATGCTAATTGGAAGCGGCGTTTCTTTTTCGTCAAGAGAGATTCTATTGAGAATGGAAAGGATCTACCCAAGAAATGGGCTACCCATGGTAGGGTGGAGGATCCTGAGAAGGATCACCAGAAACTTTCTTTTGATGTAAGGATCACTTATATATTTTTGCTTTCTTGTTATGCAGCTATCACCGTCTCACACCTCAGATTGTCTCCTGCTGCTAAAGAGAGACTCATCACTTTCAAGAAACTTGATCCTGAAGCAAGAACTTTCAAGACAACAACCCAAGATTCTCAGGAGGTATCCTCAGGCTCTGTCACGATGTCAAGTAAGTATCTTTGTTTAAAATTTAAATAAATAATGAAATATAAGTTAAGTGAAGATACTTATCTTGTTTTGGTTGTGTAGGTGCTGGAAAATCCACCAAGTCTGCTTCAAAGTTCAATGTCACTGATCTCACCACCGTCAGATCCTCCAAGAGAAAAGCTCCTACCAGTCCGACAACTTCGGTCCCCAAGGCACCCCTCAAAGGAAAGGGAATCAAGAAGAGAAAGGCCTCTGAAGCTGAGGATCTGCAGGGTCTACCTCTCATCCGCCACCAATTCCTCGAGTACTTCAATGAGGTAAGGATCACTGTCTCTGCTTCGTATATCCTGTTGACATATCCTGCTGATATATCCTGCTGATTTGAGGATCACTTGGTCCTAACCTTATCTTTTATCCCCTTTGCAAAAATTCTCTGAGATTGAGGATTATGTTGGCCACGTTGAGGATCAGGATAGGAAGATTGCCGACCTCCAGCAGGTTGCATTGCTAAAGGACCTCACAATTGCTGATCTTCAGAAAGAAGTCCGGGATGCCAAACAGGAGATGGCCAAGGTGCTGGTTAATGTTGACTATGAGAAGCGTGAAATCACCGAAGACGCCAAAGTCTCTGCCGCCATAGCAATGTACAAGACCAAGCTGCAAATGGCCTTGGAAGCTCAGGATCCTGCTTTTGACAAGAGCACCTGGGATGTTGAAGGTTGGAAGGCAAGGCTGGCTGAACTGGACGATGAAGAGGCTGAGGAGGTTGAAGAGATCCTGACGATCGAGGCTGGAGGCAAGGGTGAAGGTGGTGAAACAAGTGGAGCTGGAGGTGGTAATGCAGCGAAGGTTTAGGATGCAGGATTGGGCGATGATGGACATTCTTAGACGCAGCCGGAGCCCAATTTTTAAATTTGATAGTAGTTTTTTGTGGTTGTGATGTTGAACAATTTGATGGTTTGTACTTGAACAATAGTTTTTAGGATTAAGGATCATGTATGATCCTTAGGACAATAGGTAGGATCGCAATTGGTGGAGGGATCCTCTGTTTGGGGGATGAAGCCATTGTGATCCTGCCGCCTTTATATTCCTGCACTACTATTGAACTTATTATCATGGACACCCTTTACCTACCCCAGCGGACGGGCCACGTTTTGCTGGTAGATGCTCGGGGTAGGTAATTTTGACAACCTTTTAAGGGTTAGTCTTTTGTTAACAAATAAAATCTTAACCTTTTGTCGCTTATCTTGTGTTGTTATCCTTTTGTTTCTTTAATTCTCCTTTGTTTTGATGCACATTTATTGAATAAACAATTTTGAACAAGTCAGATTGAAAATGTTTAGGACATGATCCACGATCAAATATCCTATAGTTAAAGAATCCCAAAAAGCAATATATTTTAAGGATCACAAGTCTGGTTGTCAAATTTTCAGGGTTATTCAAATAAACAATGAATAGCATTAAAAATAGTTAAGGATCATACCTGAGGATCCAAGTTAGGATCCTAACCATAATAAGGATAACTATAAGATAAACCTTAGAGAGAAGTAAGGATCAAGGATCCCTAGTTGCCTATCTTTAAGGACCTGAAATAGAGCATAACTTGGGACTAAGCCAATATAAGAAAAGAGTTAGCAACTGGGGACAAGCCCAAGGATAACTGGGGACAAGCCCAAGGATAACTGGGGACAAGCCCAAGGATCGTATGTAAACTGGAGTATGGCCCTAACTGGCGACTATCCAAACTTAGTGACATGAAAATGCCAAAACCTTAGCTAACGTGAAAACGTTAGAAACCTTAGGAACGGATGTATGGTACGTCTACCATTATACGTAGGATCCTAGGCATAGCCAGTACAATGGAATTATCAGCCCCTAAAGCGAGTACTGGTCCCACCGCCTTGAACTATACCAGGATCATCATGCGCTACAGGCGGAACTGGGGTCAAGCCCAAATAACTGGGGTTAAACCCAAAGGACGGATTGCTTCAAAGTAAGGATCATCGATACTTTAAGGATCCTTCAAGGATACTCCTGACGTAAGGATCATCTGTTCCATGAGGATCCTGCTCACATGAAATATTTCTTCAAGTGGACAGCATTCCAAGCTCTTGGTAGCAAATCACCTTCCATGGTTAGCAATCTATATGCCCCCTTTCCTGCTTCAGCTTCAATCAAATAAGGGCCTTCCCATTTTGGAGCCAATTTTCCATCAGCAAGATTGGTGGTATTCTGAAATGCTTTCCTCAATACCATATCTCCAACTTGAAACTTCCTGATCCTGACATTTTTGTTGTAAGCACCAGCCATTCTTTGTTGATAACTGGCCATCCTTATCCTAGCCATATCCCTGATTTCTTCAATAGTATCCAGGTCTTGAGCCAAGTTCTCATCATTTTCTTCAGGATCACGAGTACTTGTTCTAGCAGTTGGAACCACCATTTCTGTTGGGATCACTGATTCTGCCCCAAATACCAAAGAGAAAGGCGTTTGACCAGTAGCATTCTTAGGGGTTGTCCTATCGGCCCAAAGCACATAAGGTAGTTCTTCTGCCCATTTCCCTTTCTTGGATCCAAGCTTCTTCTTCAAATTGTTGATGATGATCTTGTTGGATGATTCTGCTTGACCATTAGCTTGTGGGTGGACTGGTGTTGATGTTATCATCTTAATCCCCCAGCTGTCACAAAAGTTAGTGGTTCTGCCCCCAATAAATTGGGAACCATTATCACATATAATTTCAGAAGGAATTCCAAATCTAGTTATAATATTTCTTTTAATGAAGGATATAACTTCCTTTTCTCTGACTTGGGCAAAGGCTTCAGCCTCTATCCACTTGGAGAAGTAATCAGTCATAGCAAGCATGAATACTTTTCCACCAGGTGCCTTAGGGAGCTTACCAACTATATCCATACCCCATCTCATAAATGGCCAAGAGGAGGATATAGGATGCAATAATTCAGCTGGTTGATGAAGGATATTGCCGTGTCTCTGACAAGGATCACATCTCTTAGCATACTCCACAGCATCTCTCTTCATGGTTGGCCAGTAGTATCCTGTCCTCAGGATCCTTGAGAATAATGCCCTGCCCCCAGTGTGGTTTCCGCAATCTCCTTCATGGAAGTCTTTTAAAACTTCTTGGATTTCAGGATCCTCAATGCATCTCAAGTATGGTCCTGCAAGAGATCGTCTATACAACATATTATTTAAAATTATGAATTGAGATACCTTAATTTTGAAAGCCCTAGGGTTTTCTCCTGTAGGAATCTCTCCATGTTGTAAGTATCTCATGATTGGTGAGATCCATGATCCTGATCCTGAATGGGATTGAGTATCCTCACTAGGGATAATTGCAGAATCATTTCCTATCTCCATAGCAACATGATCCTCGGTAGGCGGGGTCAGGATATGGATAATAGGGATCTTGATATCCTCAGGGATCTTCAAAGATGATCCTAAGTTAGCCAATGCATCAGCTTCTTTATTTTCTTCCCTTGGTACCTGTGTCAAACTAAAGGAAACAAAAGAGAGTGCCAAATTTTTGACTATCTCTAAATATTTGGTTAGCTTTTCACCTTTAACAGCATAGGATCCATTAAAGTGGTTTGTAATTAATAATGAATCTACATGTACCTCAAGATACCTGATCCCCATATGCTTTGCAATTTGCAAACCAGCAATTAAGGCTTCATATTCAGCCTCATTGTTAGTGGTTTGGAACTCACAGGCTATAGAGTGGGGTATTATGTCCCCCTGTGGCGATTTTAGTAGTATTCCAAGCCCTGTGCCTTTGACATTTGAGGATCCATCAGTATAGAGTATCCAAGGATCCTTGGTCTCCTCTAGCTGCTGGACTTCTAACTCAGCTTCTTTTTGTAAATCACTACTGAAATCAGCCACAAAGTCAGCTAATGCTTGGGATTTGATGGTCGTCCTAGGCTCATATCTTATATCATATGCACTTAGCTTCACTGCCCACTTAGCCATCTTTCCTGACATCTCTGGTTTCCTGAGGACATTCTTAATTGGGAAATTAGTTTTAACAACAATAACATGAGTTTCAAAATAATGTCTCAACTTAGTAGATGCCATAATTAATGCAAGAATAAGCTTTTCAAGGTGTGAATACCTGGATTCGGCATCATGTAAACTTTTACTTACATAATAGACAGGATGTTGTGTACCTTCATGATCCTTAACAAGGACCGCACTTACTGCTTTTGAGGATACTGCAAGATATAAGGATAGCACATCGCCTTTTTCTGGTTTCATCAAGGCCGGGGCTGAGGATAGATAATCTTTGAGAGCTCTTAAGGAATTCTCATGCTTCTCAGTCCACTCAAATTTTTTGTTCTTCCTTAGGATATCATAGAATTCTTTGCACTTCTCCGAGGATTTGGATATAAATCTGTTCAAGGCTGCTATCCTTCCTGTTAGCCTTTGAACATCCTTAGCATTGGCCGGAGATTTGATGTTCACTATTGCTTTGATTTGTTCCGGGCTAGCTTCAATGCCTCTCTTCGTCACCATATATCCTAAGAACTTACCTGCTTTAACACCAAAGTGACATTTTGAAGGATTAAGCTTCATATTATATTTATCAAGGATATTGAATGCTTCCTCCAAGTCCCTTAGGTGATCCTCAGCTTTTATGGATTTTACCACCATATCATCTATGTAAACCTCCATAGTTTGTCCAATCTGATCCTTGAACATCATATTCACCAGCCTTTGATATGTTGCACCTGCATTTCTTAGTCCGAACAGCATAGCAATATAGCAGTATATACCAGTTGGAGTCATGAATGCTGTATCCTCTTGATCGGATGGTTCCATTTGGATTTTTTGAAATCCAGATGAAGCATCCATAAAAGTTAACAGTTCATGACCCGCAGTTGCATCCACCATGGAGTCAATGTGGGGTAATGGGAAAGGATCCTTGGGACATGCCTTATTTAAATCGGTAAAATCGACACATACCCTTCACTTTCCGTTTTTCTTTTGAACAACAACCACATTGGCCAACCATCTTGGATACTTGACCTCTCTAATCATACCTGCCCGGAGCAATTTCTCTACCTCTTCTTGGATAATGGCATTTCTTTCCGGTGCAAACTTTCTTCTCCTTTGATGGATTGGTTTGAATGACCTATCAATGCCAAGTTTGTGAGTGATTACATCTTTAGATATACCAGTCATGTCTTCGTGTTTCCATGCAAAGGTAGTCTTTCTCCTTTTGAGGAAGGATATAAGGTCTTCCTTCATATCGCCAAGGATCCCTGATCCGATATAGATTTTGGATTCAGGATCATCAGGATCCATGAGGACTTCTACCACATCCTGCTCTCTTGCCTCCAAGACATCCCTTGGAGGATACTTTGATTGCTATTGCTCCCTTGACTTCGAGGCTGGTTTCATCGATGAAGTATAGCAATTCTTAGCCTCCTGCTGATCACTATCAATCTTCACTATTCCCCAAGGACTAGGGAGCTTCACACATTGATGGTAGGTAGATGGGACTGCCTTCATATCGTGTATCCAGGGCCTGCCAAGGATAACATTACAACAAGATAAACAGTCAATAACACAAAATTTTTGATAAGAGTGTAGGCCTTCGATGTATATTGGGAGTTTAATGTCCCCTAGGGTATTCTTAGTTTCGCCACTAAATCCCACGAGCACGGAGGATCTTGGTATGATATCTGATTCAGGGATACCCATCTTCTTTAGAACATCAAGCTGGATAATGTTCACTGAACTTCCTCCGTCTATAAGGATCCTGCGGACAAAATGGTTAGAAATGAAAAGAGTAATAACTAAACCATCGTGATGAGGATCCTGGATATCAACACGATCATCATCATCAAAGGATATGACTTTTCCTTCGGAGACACTTGATGTTCGAACGGGTCTTTCTCCATTATCCATTTTAGTTTCCTTTGCATGCCTCTTAGCTGCTGAGAAGGATGTGCCGCAAATGTCTGATCCTCCAGAAATAAAGTTTATTACTTGTGCATCTGCTGGAGGGGCTGGAGCCTTCTCAGGGATCCTTTCAGGATCCTGAGTCCTTGACTTTTTTCTCCCCAACAATTCTTTTAGATGCCCCTTGCTCAACAAGTATCCAATTTCCTTTCTCAATGCAATGCATTCTTCTGTGAGATGCCCAAAATCTTCATGGTAGGCACACCACTTTGATTTATCCTTAGTTGCAGCTGGCCTATCATTCTTTCTGGGCCATCTGGCTTTATCACCTAAGTTCTGCATCGCAAGGATTATTTCATTGTTATCAACAGAAAAACAATATTCAGAAATTGGAGGATAATCCTCATCATCCTCTTCTTGATCAACAGCATGCACGTTCTGGTTATCAGATCTGTTGTAGGATCTGAACTTGTTGTTCCTGAATGAGGATCCTTGCTTATCTTGCTTTGAGGATCCTGCTAACCTCTCCTGGATCCTCATGTCATCCTCTAGCCGAATGAACCTAAGTGCCCGGGTTCTTACCTCATCTAAGTTCCTGCATGGTGTCATAACAAGATCATCATAGAACGACGAATCCCTAAGCAATCCCATTTTAAAGGCCTCAACAGTCGTGGCTATATCCAAGTTGGGAATGTCTAAGGATTCTTTACTAAATTTAGTTATGACCCTGGGTTATCCTATATAGATCACTAGTTAATCGTTCGAATTTTCTACTACAAGAAAACTGATTATTAAATAGGTTGACTAGATTAGCAAATGAGGTAATAGAGTAGGGGGAAGACTTAGCAGCCATTTGAGAGCTGATCCAGTAAGAGTGGATCCGAATCCTTTGCACAGGCATGCTTCCTTTAACCTTTCTGGGATTGGATTGATCTCCATCCTCTCCCTGTATTGTGCTATGTGTTCTTCAGGATCCGTCGAACCATCATACAACTTCATTGTTGGCACATGGAATCTCTTGGGTATCTCAGCATCACAGATTGGTGGTGCAAAACGAGATATCTTGTGGCTCCCATCTGCAATCTCTGGGATAGGTTTGACCACTCCTGGAACACTTGATATCATATCCTTTAGCGTTTGCAATTCTCTGGCCATGGCATGATTGATACCTGGATCCTGCATAAGACCATGGTTAGTGGTATAAGAATTATTAAAAGTGTTACCTCCCATTGGATTCAAATTAGGAAGAATGGATGTTAATCCATATTGTTGGGGCTCTGGAATGATCGAGGGACCAGTAGAAGCATTGGTCTGCATTGGAATAAAATCTCCCTGATGGACATCTGAACTTCCTGTTTGCAAACTCCTCAAGGATCCTGGCATCTGGAAGGATCCATGAAACTGGGAGGATCCTGGAACAAAGGAAGATCCTTGAACCTGGGATGATCCTGGAACGATGGAGAATCCTTGAACCTGGGATGATCCTGGAACAAAGGAGGGTCCTTGAACCTGGGATGATCCTGGAACAAAGGAGGGTCCTTGAACCTGGGATGATGCTGGAACAAAGGAGGGTCCTTGAACCTGGGATGATCCTGGAACAAAGGAGGATCCTTGAACCTGGGCCGCTCCTGAATATCCTCCTGAATTCGTGAGGGATCCCATATGCTGAGGATAGGATCCCGCTGGCTGGAAATAGGAACCCGATGCCTGGGTCACTGTTGTTGTTCCGTAGTGCACTCCTTTTGGTCCACCAACATATTGAACATCTGGAACCACTGATGGCTGAGAAGTAATCACTGGAGTGTCAAAATTTAAAGATCTGGGCATCAGTGGGGAATGATCCTCTGCCGTTTTCTTTTGTTTCTTGAGATCTCCAATTTCTTTGAGAATCCTTTCATTGGTCTTATCCTGTTGCTGTATATGATCCTTCATCTGCAAAATCAAAGTAAACATGTCACTAGTAGTGGGAGTGTAAGAAGCAGAAGAAGTTGGAGGTTTTGAGAAAATTGGAGTTGGTTTCTTCGCAGCATTCTTCTGGGGTCCAGAAGGTGATGGAGGCAAAGGGGGAACGCCTTGTGAAGAACTGAATGAGGGCATCAAATTTGAAGCATTCTTCGCTGAGGAAGCCATCTGCTTGGTTGCAATTTACAGAAATACGAATTTTTCTAGGAATGAAGCACCAATTGCCCCACGGTGGGCGCCAAACTGTTTTGGTCAAAAAATCTGATGAGGATAATGCAACCAAACTCTTAGTTACAGGGTATGATGCTTGAAATGTAGAACAATGACAAGGATCACTTCAATGTAAATTGCACAAATGACACAAGGATTTATACGGGGAAAAAGCCCTTGATCAAGAGTTGATCTCCGGCACAAAAAACCCCGGGTGATGGAAACTACCGATCACCAAGCTCAAATAAATCAATAAATGTTTACAACTTCGGATAGTAACGAGCTAGGTACAAGGATCACTATTGTGAAATGTGTAAAAGTGAGTGAAAACTATTAAGTGTTCATCGAGAGCTTCAAGAGTGCGATTGTATGAGAGTGTGTGTAGCTGAAAAAGGCTAAGTGTTCTAATTCTAGCTCGTCACCCCTTTAAAAATAGAAGTTAGCTACAATAACAAACTATCCGACTTTTGTGCCAAGCTCCCACGTTCTCCACAACGTCCATTTCCAGTCAAACGTGTCCGAAATACCCGTGGAATATTCCATAGTAACGTTGCCAAGACCAAGTCAAGCTTGTTACTCCTGCGAAGTAATACAAAATACAAACAAACAATCGTCAGTATGAGGATCCTTAAAGTGATCCATGATCCTGATCCTGAAGCTCTTCTGAGGATCACTATCTGTCACAGAAGTAAGGATCATTAATTAGGATAACGAATAAGGATCACTAATTGTTAGAAAATCCTCCCCTAACAGGTAACACAAGGTCAAAATGAATCACTTAGAGATTACATCACTAAGTTTAGTAAAGAATCCTTAGATATCCCTAACCTGGATATAGCTACGGCTGTAGAAGCCTTTAAAATGGGTTTACTTAGGGATTCAATGTTCTATGATGATCTTTGTTTTGGTCAAAAATCAAGCAAAGATAATGCAACCAAACTTTCTGTTGTGAGGTGTGATGCTTGGATCAATGAACAATATTAAGGATCACTCAGAAATGTAATGAACAAATGACACGGAGATTTATACGAGGAAAAAGCCCTTGATCAAGAGTTGATCTCCGGCATAAAAAACCTCGGGTGATGGAAACTACCAATCACCAACTAAGATTAAACAAAAGTAGTTTACAACTCGGGATGATAACAAGCTTGTTACAAGGATCACTAGTGTGTAATGTGCAAAAAAGTGTACGAAATCGCCAAGTATTGCTTGAGAGCTGACTGAGAGCTGTTATGAGTGTGTGTATATGCCAAAATTAGCTAAGTGTTCTATCAAGCTTGTCATTCCCATTTTTAAATTAGAAATAAGTAAGTTAACAAACTATCCGATAATTATGCAAGCTCCCCACGATCTCCACAACGTCTATAATGGTCAAACACGTGCGGAATAGTAAGGGAATATGCTCCTGGAATTTCGGTGAAACTTGGTCCATGCTCTTGTTCCTGCAAAACAAGTTTACGTACAAGGAAGACAATTGTTAGTAGTAGGGTAACAACAGTGATCCTGGATCCTGATCCTGCGACACCTGCTGAGGATCCTTAATTCAAACAGAATTGAGGATCCATGATCCTGGTAGCACTTGATGACCCGTGATCCTTAGGATTTATAAAATCCTCCCCTAACAATTGTCCCCAAAATATAAGGAGTAAAGTGTTAATTGTCGAGTTATATTTTCTTGATCTTATCCGTAACAAACCAACGGATATATAGCCGTTATAATCTGACTAGCCGTTACCAATCTTACGTCATTGAAGCGACATCCCTGCAGGATCATGATTATAAATTGAAGTTAGAGATAAGGTTCAACGTGCATTTAAATTCGAGCGAAACTCCCTTTAAATCCACATTTGAAGATCAAGCAGGTACTTCTCTTTCCTCTTTCTCTTCTCCTTCTTACTCTGTTTCTTTTTTCTTCAAAATTTCCGAATCACAATGAAGCTAAGGTCATCCCTTGCTAAGGATCATCGAAAAGATAGTCCCTTAAAAAGCCAAGGGATCATCGAAGACTCTCTGAAGGAACGATGCTGCTTTACTGATCCTGAGATCGACAGGATTCGCCATTGCTTTCCGACGAGCACTGTTTTTAAAACCTTTGACCCTACCGTCCGGAGTGATTTCATCTCTGAAACATGGGTTGCATTTCCAGTCACCCCATTCTCGATAGGATACTCCTACCCTTTTCCTGATTTTACCCAATCTTTCTTCTCCCTTACCGGCATATCCTACATCCAGGCTATGCCAATGATGTGGATAATTCTGTTTACCCTTGAGAGGATCATCGAGCAGGAGGATGTGGAGTTGGGAATGTCAGAGTTGTCTGAACTATACAACCTTGTGAGCCATGGTTCACACCGCTTTCTGTTCAAACATAAACCCGGTGAACCTCATCCAATCTTGAAAACCACCAAGAACGATAACAAGTGGAAGAAACATTTTTTCTTCGTTAGGAGGAATTCTATCCCTAATGGGAAGGATCTCCCCAGAACATGGGCCACTCATGGTAGGATAGAGGATCCTTATAGAAGGATCATAGGATACACTGTCTCCGCTGAGGATCACTAACCCCTTTGTTTCTATTTTGCAGCTATTTCTGTTTCACACATCATTACTGTTAGGGGTGGATTTCTAAATGACCAGTGATCCTTATTTACTGTTGGATTTAGTGATCCTCAATTCTGTCTGAAGTAGTGATCCTCAGAAGTGTTGCAGGATCAGGATCATGGATCACTTCAAGGATCCCTGTACTAACGATTGTCTACTTTGAATTCATAAATGTTTTGCAGGATTATCAACTTGGACTTAGTCTTGGCGACATTCCTGGAGAATATTCTCAGTCTATTCCGCACGTGCTTGGTCAGAAATGGACGTTGTGGAGTCGTGGAGGACTTGCACCATTTGCGGAATGTTAGTTAGGCTAGATATTTTCTAATTTAAAGTGGGTGGCGAGCTAATTTAGAGACACTGGGCTATTTTTGGCTACACACACACACTCATACAACCGCTCTCATCAGCTCTCGACAAAACACTTAGCATTTTTCATACATTTCTACACGATACACTATAGTGATCCTTGTACTTAGCTCGCTATCATCCGAAGTTGTAACAGATTATTTGTTTAATTTAAATTGGTGATCGGTAGTTTCCATCACCCGGGGTTTTTTGTGCCGGAGATCAACTCTTGATCAAGGGCTTTTTCCCCGTATAAATCTTCGTGTCATTGGTTCATCATACTTCATAGTGATCATTATTATTGTTCATCAATTCAAGCATCATACCTCACAACAGAAAGTTTGGTTACATTGTCATTGCTTGATTTTTGACCAAAACAGTTTGGCGCCCACTGTGGGGCAATTGGTGCTTCATTCTTTGAAAGATTCGTGTTTTCATGGTTATTTCGGTTCGCTACAACCAAACAGATGGCTTCCTCAGTGAAGAATACTTCATGTTTGATGCCCTCATTCAGTTCCTCACAAGGCGTTCCTCCTTTGCCTCCACCACCTTCTGGATCCCAGAAGAATGCTGAGAATGCTGCGAAGAAACCAACTCCTATTTTCCAAAAACCACCTACTTCTTCTGTTTCAACTAATCCTACTACTAATGATCTTTATACCCTGATTTTGCAGATGAGGAATCATGCACAAGAGCAGGATAAGACCAACGAAAGGATCCTCCGGGAGATCGATGAAATCAAGAAACAGAAGAAATCAGTGGAGGATCATTCCCCTCTGATGCCGAGGTCGCTGAACTTCGACACTCCGGTCATAACTTCACAATACTCAGCAGTTCCGGACGTGCAATACTTGGGTGAACTATCAGGAAGGCGTTACGGGATAACAACAATGAGTCAGGCATTTGGCTCTTACTTCCAGCCGCAGGAATCCTCTTCTCAGCCATCAGGATCCTCCTCTCAGCACCAGGGATACTTCACGTCAGGAGGATATGTGGGAATGCATGCAGTACAAGGATCCTCCCAGGTCCAGGGATCCTCCCAGGTCCAGGGATCCTCCCAGGTCCAGGGATCCTCCCAGGTCCAGGGATCCTCCCAGGTCCAGGGATCCTCCCAGGTCCAGGGATCCTCCCAGGTCCAGGGATCCTCCCAGGTCCAGGGATCCTCCCAGGTCCTAGGATCCTCTTTGGTCCTAGGATTCCCCCTTGTTCAAGGATCCTCCTTGGTCCCAGGATCCTTTCAGGTTCAAGGATCATCGCAATTCCAAGGATCCAACCCCCTTCAAAATCAAGGATCCTCAAGAAATATGCAACCTCAGAACTCAGACGTCCATCAAGGAGACTTCATACCAATGCAAACCATTGCCTCCTCTGGTCCTTCAATCATGCCAGAGTCTCGACAAGATGGATTCACCTCCGCCATTCCAAACTCGAATCCTGTGGGAGGTAACACTTTTAATAATTTATATAACACTAACCATGGCTTTATGCAGGATACAGGTATCAGTCATGCCATGGCTAGAGAGCTACAGAAGCTTAAGGATATGATATCCAGTGTACCAGGAGTGGTTAAACCCATTCCTGAGATTGCGGATGGTAGCCATAGGATATCTCGTTTTGCACCACCTTTGTGTGATGCTGAGATACCTAAAAGATTCCAAATACCATCAATAAAGCTATATGATGGTTCAACGGATCCAGAAGAGCATGTAGCTCAATACAGGGAGAGGATGGAGATCAATCCAATTCCTGAAAGGTTGAAAGAAGCATGTCTATGCAAGGGATTTGGATCCACACTTACAGGATCTGCTCTTAAATGGCTGCTAAGTCTTCCCCCTTACTCTATTACTTCATTTGCTAATTTAGTTAACTTGTTCAATAGTCAATTTTCTTGTAGCAGAAAGTTTGAACGATTAACTAGTGATCTATATAGGGTAACACAAGGCCAAAATGAATCACTTAGAGATTATATCACTAAGTTTAGTAAAGAATCCTAAGATATTCCTAATTTGGATATTGCTACGGCTGTAGAAGCCTTTAAAATGGGATTGCTTAGGGATTCATTATTCTATGATGATCTTGTTATGACACCTTGCAGGAATCTTGATGAAGTAAGGACTAGGTCCCTTAGGTTCATCCGCCTAGAGGATGACAAAAGGATCCAGGACAGGTTGGCAGGATCCTCAAAACAGGATAAACAAGGATCCTACTTCAGGAACAACAAATCCAAGTCCTACAACAGATCTGATAACCAGAACGTGCACGCAGTGGAACATGAAGAGGATGATGAGGATTATCCTCCTATTTATGAATATTGTTTTTCTGTTGATAACAATGAACTAATCCTTGCAATGCAGAATCTAGGTGAGAAAGCTAGGTGGCCGAGGAAAAGTGATAAACCAGCTGCTACAAAGGATAAATCCAAGTGGTGTGCATATCATGAGGATTTTGGGCATCTCACTGAAGAGTGTATTGCACTTAGAAAGGAAATTGGTTACTTGTTAAGTAAGGGGCATTTAAAGGAACTCTTGGGACGAAAGAAGTCAAGGACCCAGGATCCTGAAAGGATCCCGGAAAGGGCTCCTGCCCCTCCAGCAGATGCACAGGTCATAAATTTCATATCCGGTGGATCAGACATCTGTGGTACATCCTTCTCAGCAGCAAAAAGACACGCTAAGGAAACCAAGATGGATAATGGAGACAGACCCGTCCGGACCTCCGTTTTCACCCAGGATAAAGTCATTACTTTTGATGAGGATGATCGTGTTGACATCCAGGATCCTCATCATGACGGTCATGTAATTACACTGTTTATTTCTAACCACTTTGTTCGCAGGATCCTTATAGATGGAGGAAGCTCTGTGAACATCATTCAGCTGGATGTTCTCAAGAAAATGAACATCCCAGAGTCCGATATTATCCCAAGATCCTCAGTACTTGTAGGATTCAGTGGAGAAACAAAGAATACATTGGGGGACATCAAACTCCCAATCTACATTGAAGGATTGCATTCTTATCAAAAGTTTTGTGATATTGATTGCTTATCGTGTTGTAACGTTATCCTTGGCAGGCCATGGATACATGATATGAAGGCTGTTCCATCCACCTATCATCAGTGTGTAAAGCTTCCATGTCCATGGGGAGTGGTGAAAATCGACAGTGATCAACAGGAGGCCAAGAATTGCTATACCTCATCAATGAAACCAGCCTCAAGACCAAGGGAGCAATAGCAATTAAAGTATCCTTCAAGAGACGTCTTGGAGGCAAGAGAACAGGATTTGAAAGAAATCCTCATGGATCCTGATGATCCTGAATCCAAGATCTTCATAGGGTCAGGGATCCTCAGCGATATTGAACAAGAGCTAGTATCCTTTCTTAAAAGAAGGAAGACCACCTTTGCCTGGAAACATGAAGACATGACAGGTATATCTAAGGATATAATTACTCACAAACTTGGCATTGACAGGTCATTCAAGCCAATTCATCAAAAGAGAAGGAAGTTTGCACCTGAAAGAAATGCTATTATCTAGGAAGAGGTAGATAAGCTACTTCGAGCAGGTATGATTAGAGAGGTTAAGTATCCAAGATGGTTAGCCAATGTGGTTGTTGTTCAAAAGAAAAATGGAAAGTGGAGGGTATGTGTCGATTTTACAGATTTAAATAAGGCATGTCCCAAGGATCCTTTCCCATTACCCCACATTGACTCCATGGTGGATGCTACCGCGGGCCATGAGTTGTTAACTTTTATGGATGCTTCATCTGGATTTCAACAAATTCAGATGGAACCGTCCGATCAAGAGGATACAGCCTTCATGACCCCAACTGGTATATACTGTTATATTGCTATGCCATTTGGATTAAGGAATGCAGGTGCTACTTATCAAAGGCTTGTCAATATGATGTTCAAAAAACAAATTGGATACACTATGGAAGTCTATATTGATGACATGGTGGTTAAGTCCAAAAGAGCTGAGGATCACCTTAAAGACCTGGAGGAAGCATTCAATATCCTTGATAAATTTAATATGAAGCTAAATCCTTCTAAGTGTCATTTTGGTGTAAAGGCAGGTAAATTTTTAGGATATATGGTAACAAAGAGGGGCATTGAAGCAAGTCCAGAGCAAATTAAGGCCATCGTGAATATCAAATCTCCTGCCAATGCTAAGGATGTGCAAAGGTTGACCGGCAGGATCGCAACCTTGAACAGATTCATATCCAAATCCTCAGAAAAGTGCAAGGAGTTCTATGACATCCTGAGGAAAAACAAGAAATTTGAATGGACTGAGAAGCATGAAAGTGCCCTTAAAGCTCTTAAAGATTACCTATCCTCAGCCCCAGCCTTAATGAAACCAGAAAAGGGAGATGTGTTATCCTTATATTTGGCGGTATCCTCAAAAGCAGTAAGTGCGGTCCTTGTTAAGGATCACCAAGGTACACAACATCCTGTTTATTATGTAAGTAAGAGCTTACTTGATGCTGAATCCAGGTATTCACATTTAGAAAAACTTATCCTTGCATTAATTATGGCATCTACTAAATTAAGACATTATTTTGAGACCCATGCCATTATTGTTAAAACTAATTTCCCAATTAAGAATGTTCTTAGGAAACCTGAAATGTCAGGAAGGATGGCTAAGTGGGCAGTGAAGTTGAGTGCATATGATATAAGATATGAGCCTAGGACAGCCATTAAATCCCAAGCATTAGCTGACTTTGTGGCAGATTTCAGTAGTGATTTGCAAAAGGAAGCTGAACTAGAAGTCCAACAGCTTGAAGAAACCAAGGATCCTTGGATACTGTTTACTGATGGATCCTCCAATGTGAATGGAACAGGGCTTGGGATACTACTAAAATCTCCACAGGGGGACATAATACCCCACTCCATAGCTTGTGAATTTCAAACTACCAACAATGAGGCTGAATATGAAGCCTTGATAGCCGGTTTGCAAATTGCAAAGCATATGAATATCAGGTATCTTGAGGTACATGTAGATTCTTTATTGATCACTAATCACTTTAATGGATCCTATGCTGTTAAAGGTGAAAAGCTAATCAAATATTTGGAGATAGTCAAAGAATTGGCACTCTCTTTTGTATCCTTTAGTTTGACACAGGTACCAAGGGAAGAGAATGCAGAAGCTGATGCATTAGCCAATCTAGGATCATCTTTGAAGATTCCTGAGGATATTGAGATCCCTATTATCCATATCCTGACCCCTGCCATCAAGGATCATGTAACTATGGAGATAGGAGAAGATTCTGCAATCATCCCTAGTGATGATACCCAATCTCATTCAGGATCATGGATACTTCCAATCATGAGATACATACAACATGGAGAAATCCCTACAGGAGAAAACCCAAGGGCTTTTAAAATTAAGGTATCTCAATTTACAATATTAAATAATATGTTGTATAAACGATCTCTTGCAGGACCATATTTGAGATGCATTGAGGATTCTGAAGTTCAAGAATTCCTAAAGGATTTCCATGAAGGAGATTGTGAAAACCACACTGGGGGCAGGGCATTATTCTCAAGGATCCTGAGGACAGGATACTACTGGCCCACTATGAAGAAGGATGCTATGGAGTATGCCAAGAAGTGTGATCCTTGTCAGAGGCATAGTAATATCCTTCACCAACCAGCAGAGCTCTTGCATCCTATATCCTCCTCTTGGCCATTCATGAGATGGGGAATGGATATAGTTGGAAAGCTTCCTAAGGCACCAGGTGGAAAAGTATTCATGCTTGCTATGACTGATTACTTCTCTAAGTGGATAGAGGCTGAAGCCTTTGCTCAAGTCAGAGAAAAGGAAGTTATATCCTTTATTAAAAGGAATATTATTACTAGATTTGGCATCCCTTCTGAAATTATTTGTGATAATGGATCCCAATTTATTGGGAGTAGAACCACTAACTTTTGTGACAGTTGGGGAATTAAGATGATAACATCAACACCAGTCCATCCACAAGCTAATGGTCAGGCAGAATCATCCAACAAGATCATCATCAACAATTTGAAGAAGAAGCTTGGATCCAAGAAAGGAAAATGGGCAGAAGAACTACCTTATGTGCTGTGGGCTGATAGAACAACTCCCAAGAATGCTACAGGCCAAACTCCATTTTCTTTGGTATTTGGGGCAGAGTCAGTGATCCCTACAGAGATGGTGGTTCCAACCGCAAGAACAAGCATTCGTGATCCTGAAGAGAATGCTGAAAACTTGATTCAAGACTTGGATACTATAGAAGAAATCAGGGATTTAGCAAGGATAAGGATGGCCAGTTATCAACAAAGGATGGCTGGAGCTTACAACAAAAATGTCAGGCTCAGGAAATTTCAAGTTGGGGATATGGTATTAAGGAAAGCATTTCAAAACACCACCAATCCTGCTGATGGAAAGCTAGCACCAAAGTGGGAAGGACCCTATTTGATTGAAGCTGAAGCAGGAAAGGAGGCATATCGATTGCTAACAATGGAGGGTGATTTGCTACCTAGAGCTTGGAATGCTGTCCATTTGAAGAAATATTTCATGTGATCATGATCCATGATCCTTACCAGACATGTATCCTTGAAGGATCCCCGCTGATAGATGATCCTCTTTCTGGTAACATTCCAATCTTAACCTATTTCATTCTTTTTATTCTTATGAGGATAAGGATCCTGCCTCCTTTATCCTCCTTTTACTTGATTTCTGAGTTTTGAAGGTTCAGGCATCCTTAACTAAGCATTGAGTATCCACAGAAGTATCCAGTTATCTTTTGGGCTAGTCCCCAGTCTGGGCCTGTCCCCAGTTTCGCCAGTAGCGCACGATGATCCTGGTATAGTTCATGGCAATGGGACCAGTACCCGCTTTAGGGGCTGACAATTTCATTGTACTGGCTATATTCAGGATCCTACGTATAATGGTAGACGTACCATACATCCGTTCCTAAGGTTTCTAACGTTTTCACGTTAGCTAAGGTTTTGGCATTTTCATGTCACTAAGTTTGGATAGTCGCCAGTAAGGGCCATACTCCAGTTTACATACGATCCTTTGGGCTTGTCCCCAGTTATCCTTTGGGCTTGTCCCCAGTTATCCTTTGGGCTTGTCCCCAGTATATTAGGCTTGTCCCCAGAATTGTTGGGCTTGTCCCCAGTTACTAACATTCATCTTCCATTGGCTCACTCCCAAGTAATATCCTATTTCAGGTTTGTGAAGATAAATGGCCAAAGATTCTCGACCCTTACTTTCAACTAAGGTTTGTATCTTGAGTTATCCTAATTTTAAGTGTTGAAGGATAGGATCCTAACTTGGGTTCTCAGGTATGATCCTTAACTGTTTTGATTTTATTCATTATGTGTAAGTGACACTTATCCTTTGACAACTGGAATTGTGATCCTTAAATTATTTTTATGTGATCCTTGAGCATATCCTTAACTCTTAAGGGATATTTCTAAAAATTTTCCTTACTTGATAAGTTTAAAAGACATGGACATCATAATAAATTGAAAAATAAAATAACAATAAGGATAACAACATAGGATATAGCCAAAAAGTTAAAGTCATTTTATTCACAAAAGTTAAACCCTTTTAAGGTTGTAATCCTACCTATTGTCCAAAGGATCATTCATGATCCTTAACCCTAATAGCTATTGTTTAGTTATTACAGGCCATCATTGTTTTAAAAACATAACAACCACAAAAAAACTATTACCAAATTTAAAAATTGGGCTCCGGCTATGTCTAGGAATGTCCATCATCGCCCAATTGTGCAGCCTACACCTTCGCTGCATCTTCATCCCCTCCAGCTTCGGTATCCTTCACCAGATCCTTCCCACTACCTCCAGCCTCGATCGCCAAAACCTCCTCAGCCTCCTCATCATCCTCAAGATCAGCCAACCTCGCTTTCTAGCCCTCAACATCCCAGCTACTTTTGTCGAAGTTAGGATCTTGAGCTTCCTGGGCCATCTTTAGTTTTGTCTGATACATTGTGATGGCAGCGGAGACCTTTGCACCTTCTATGAGATCATGCTTCATATAGTCAATGTCGATCAAGATTTTGGCTGTCTGAGTCTTGGCATCTTGAAGGGCTCTTTCAAGATCAGCAATTTTAAGATCCTTAAGCACTGCAACTTGTTGGAGGTCAGCAATCTTCTTATCCAGCTCCTCGACGCTTCCCACATAATCTTCAATCTCAGTAAATTTCTGCAAAGAAAAAGACAAAGCAATTCAAGATCAGATGATCCTCAAATGAATAGGATACCTAGGCAGAATTGGTGATCCTCACCTCATTGAAGTATTCAAGGAACTGGTGGCGGATCAGTGGTAGGCCCTGTAGGTCCTCCGTATCAGAAGTTTTCCTCTTCTTGCCACCCCTTCCTTTAGTGGGTGCCTTGGGAATGGAGACGCTAGGACTGGCAGTGGTCCTCTTCTTCCTGGATCGAACAGCATCAAGGTCGGCCGTGTTGAACTGGGAGGCAGGCTTGGAAGATTTTCCGGCACCTACACATTTAAAGCAAGATAAGTATCCTTATCCTATTTCAATTTAACTATTTATTTTAATATTCAACTATGAAAAAAATAGGATACTTACTTGACATGGTGATGGAACCTGAGGATACTTCTTGTGAGTCTTGGGTGTCTATCTTGAATGACCTTATTTCAGGATCAAGCCTCCGAAAAGTAGCAAGCCTTTCCTTGGTTGCGGGTGTTGTGATAAGGTGCGAAACAGAGATAGCTGCATAACACAAGACAAAAAGGGGTTAGTGATCCTTTCACAAGAATAAGATTACCTGGTGATCCTTCTCAGGATTCTCTGTCCTACCATTGGTGGACCACTTCCTAGGTAAATGCTTTCCGTTTGGAATGGTATCCCTCCTGACAAAGAAGAAGCGTCGTTTCCAATTTGTGTCATTCTTGGTGGCTTTAAAAATGGGATGTTCTTCGCCGGGTTTTCGCTTAAACAGATATCGATGGGATCCAAATGTCGTGAGATCATACATCTCTGTCAGTTCTGACATTCCTAAATCAATCCCTTCCTGCTCTATGATCCTCTCCAGGGTATACAAGACCCTCCAAATCATCGGCATAGCTTGGATGTAAGAGATGCCGGTAAGGGAAAAGAAGGATTGGGTAAAGTCTGGAAAAGGATAGGTGTATCCTATGGTGAATGGAGTAGCTGGAAAGGCAACCCATGTTTCAGAAACATAGTCGCTCAGAACTGTAGGATCGGAAGGTCTGAAAAAGGCGTTCGCCGGAAAGCAATGACGGATCTTATCTATTTGAGCATCGGTAAAGCAACACCTTTCATTCACTGAGTCCTTGATGATCCCTTGACTCTTCAAGGGGCTATCTTTCTAGTGATCCTTGGCGGGGGAGGACCGGAGCATCATTCTTAACGAGATGATGGTAAAGAAAGAAAAACAGAGTAAGAGAAGGAGAAGTAAGAGAAGAGATACCTGATTGATCTTCGACTGAGAATTTAAAGGGAGTTTCTTCGGATTTAAATGCATATTGATCCTATCTCTAACTCCTATTTATAATGATGATTTGCAGGATTGTCACTTCAGTGACGTCAGCTTTGCAACGGCTAGTCCGTCTTCAACGGCTAGTTATCCGTTAGTTTGCTACGGATAAGATCAACAAAATATAACTCGTTTATTTACAATATAACTCCTTATATTTTGGGGGCAATTGTTAGGGGTGGATTTCTAAATGACCCGTGATCCTCAATTATTATCCTATTTGGTGATCCTTACTTCTGTGTCAGTTAGTGATCCTCAGAAGTGTTGCAGGATCAGGATCTTGGATCATCCTAAGGATCCTTATGCTAATGATTGTTTGTTTTGAATTCGTAACTGTTTTGCAGGAATATCATTTGGGACTTGGTCTTGGCGATATTCCTGGAGTATATTCCTTGAAGAATTCCGCACGTGCTTGGCTGAAAATGGACGTTGTGGAGTCGTGGAGGAGTTGCACCATTTGCGGATAATTAGTTACTTAGATATTTTCTAATTTAAAAGGGGTAGCGAGCTAATTAGACAACAACTTTTGTTATTTTTGGCTACACACACTCTGAAAACCGCTCACAACAGCTCTCGTTCATTCACTTAGCAATTTCGTACACTTTTAATTTGAGTTGTAACACATTACTTGTTTAATTTGAGTTGTAACACATAGTTATCCTTGTACTTAGCTCGCTATCATCCGAAGTTGTAACACATTACTTGTTTAATTTGAGTTGGTGATCGGTAGTTTCCATCACCCGGGGTTTTTTGTGCCGGAGATCAACTCTTGATCAAGGGCTTTTTCCCCGTATAAACCTTGTGTCACTTGTTATTTATTTTTCATAGTGATCCTTATTGCTATAAACCAATTCAAGCATCATACCCCGTAACAGAGAGTTTGGTTACATTATCCTTGTCTGATTTTTTGACCAAAACAATATCCTTTATTAAAAGAAATATTATTACTAGATTTGGCATCCCTTCTGAGATTATTTGTGATAATGGATCCCAATTTATTGGGAATAGAACCACTAACTTTTGTGACAGTTAGGGGATTAAGATGATAACATCAACACCAGTCCATCCACAAGCTAATGGTCAGGTAGAGTCATCCAACAAGATCATCATCAACAATCTGAAGAAGAAGCTTGGATCCAAGAAAGGAAAATGGGCAGAAGAACTACCTTATGTGCTTTGGGTTGATAGGACGACTCCCAAGAATGCTACAGGCCAAACTCCATTTTCTTTGGTATTTGGGGCAGAGTCAGTGATCCCTACAGAGATGGTGGTTCCAACTGCAAGAACAAGCATTCGTGATCTTGAAGAAAATGCTAAAAACTTGATTCAAGACTTGGATACTGTAGAAGAAATCAGGGATTTAGCAAGGATAAGGATGGCCAGTTATCAACAAAGAATGGCTGGAGCTTACAACAAAAATGTCAGGCTCAGGAAATTCCAAATTGGAGATATGGTATTAAGGAAAGCATTTCAAAACACCACCAATCCTGCCAATGGAAAGCTAGCACCAAAATGGGAAGGCCCCTATTTGATTGAAGCTGAAGCAGGAAAGGGGGCTTATCGATTGCTAACAATGGAGGGCGATTTACTACCTAGAGCTTGGATTGCTGTCCATTTGAAGAAATATTTCATGTGATCATGATCCATGATCCTTACCCGACAAGTATCCTTGAAGGATCCCCACTGACAGATGATCCTCTTTCTGGTAACGTTCCAATCTTAAACTATTTCATTCTTTTTATTCTCTTACAAGGATAAGGATCCTGCGTCCTTTATCCTCCTTTTACTTGATTCTGAGTTTTGAAGGTCCAGGTATCCTTAACTAAGGATTGAGTATCCACAGAAGTATCCAGTCATCCTTTGGGCTTGACCCCAGTTATTTGGGCTTGACCCCAGTTCTTTGGGCTAGTCCCCAGTTTGGGCCTGTCCCCAGTTTCGCCAGTAGCGCACGATGATCCTGGTATAGTTCATGGCAATGGGACCAGTACCCGCTTTAGGGGCTGATAATTTCGTTGTACTGGCTATATTCAGGATCCTACGTATAATGGTAGACGTACCATACATCCGTTCCTAAGGTTTCTAACGTTTTCACGTTAGCTAAGGTTTTGGCATTTTAATGTCACTAAGTTTGGATAGTCGCCAGTAAGGGCCATACTCCAGTTTACGTACGATCCTTTGGGCTTGTCCCCAGTTATCCTTTGGGCTTGTCCCCAGTTATCCTTTGGGCTTGTCCCCAGTTATCTTTTAGGCTTGTCCCCAGTATATTGGGCTTGTCCCCAGAATTGTTGGGTTTGTCCCCAGTCACTAACATTCATCTTTTATTGGCTCAGTCCCAAGTAATATCTTATTTCAGGTTTGTGAAGATAAATGACCAAAGATTCTTGACCCTCACTTTCAACTAAGGTTTGTATCTTGGGTTATCCTAATTTTAAGTGTTGAAGGATAGGATCCTAACTTGGATTCTCAGGTATGATCCTTAACTGTTTTGATTTTATTCATTATGTATTTAAGTGACACTTATCCTTTGACAACTGAGATTATGATCCTTAAATAATTTTTATGTGATCCTCGATCATATCCTTAACTCTTAAGGGATATTTCTAAAATTTTTCCTTACTTGATGAGTTTAAACGACATGAACATCGCAATAAATTGAAAAATAAAATAACAATAAGGATATCAACACAGGATATAGCCAAAAAGTTAAAGTCATTTTATTCACAAGAGCTTAAACCCTTTTAAGGTTGTCAAAATTGCCAACCCATGTTTCTACCAGCAAAACGTGGCCCGTCCACATGGGTTGGCAAAGGGTGTCCATTGTTCGTAGGTCTAACAAGTGCAGGAAATTAAAGACGGCAGGATCACAATGGCTTCATCCCCCAAACAGAAGATCCCTCCACCATTTGTAATCCTACCTATTGTTCAAAGGATCATCCATGATCCTCAACCCTAATTACTATTGTTCAAGTACAGACCAACCATTGTTTATCAAAACATCATCAAAACAAAAAACCATAACCAAACTAAAAAATGGGCTCCGGCTACGTCTAGAAATGTCCTTCATCGCCCATTCAAGCAGCCTACACCTTCGCTGCATCACCATCTCCCGCTCCACTAGCTTCACCACCATGATCCTTGCCACCACCACTAGCCTCAATTGCCAGAACCTCATCAGCCTCATCTTCATCCTCCAATTCAGCCAGCCTAGCCTTCCAGCCTTCCACATCCCAGCTGCTCCTATCGAAGGCAGGATCCTGAGCTTCTTGAGCCATCTGGAGCTTGGTCTTGTACATGGCTATGGCATCGGAGACCTTAGCATCCTCCATGATCTCGCTCTTCTCATAATCAAAATTGATCAGGATTGTAGCTATCTGAGCTTTGGCATCTTTGAGATCCTTTTGGAGGTCAGCAATCTTGAGGTCCTTGAGCAATGCGACTTGTTGGAGGTCAGCAATCTTCTTGTCCTGCTCCTCGACATGCCCAACATAGTCTTCAATCTCAGCAAATTTCTGCAAAGAAGATAAAGAGCAGTTCAAGAACAAGTGATCCTCAAATAAGCTGGATACCTAAAGCAGGGACAAGGATCCTTACCTCGTTGAAGTATTCAAGGAACTGGTGGCGGATCAGGGGCAGACCTTGCAGATCCTCAGCTTCGGAAGTTTTTCTTTTCTTGCCACCTCTTCCCTTTGAAGTGGTAGCTTTGGGGATTACAGCGGAGGGGCTAGTAGCAGATTTTTTCTTGGATCGTACGGTGTCAAGCTTAGTAACACTAAATTTGGAAGCGGATCTTGATGAATTTCCAGCGCCTACACACCCAAAACAGATAAGTGTCCTTATTCTATTTATATATAACTATTTATTTAGACATTTGAATAAAAAAGAACAGGATACTTACTTGACATGGTGACAGAGCCTGAGGATACCTCTTGTGAATCCTGGGTGATTGTCTTGAATGATCTTGTTTCAGGATCAAGCTTTCTAAAGGCAGCAAGTCTCCCCTTGGTGGCAGCTGAAGGAATAATATGCGAGAATGTGATAGCTGTACAAAAAGAAACAAAAGCATATTAGTAATCATTATCAGAATGAGCTTACTTAGTGATCCTTCTAAGGATCCTCTTATCCTACCATGAGTGCTCCATTTCTTCGGCAAATCCTGGCCATCCGTGATAGAATCCCTTCTGACGAAGAAGAACCGCCATTTCCAATTGATATCATTTTAAGTAGCTTTAAAGATGGGATGTTCTTTTTCGGGTTTACGCTTGAATAGATATCGGTGGAATCCAAATGTGGTAAGGCCATACATCTCGGCTAATTCTGACATTCCCAAGTCAATTCCTTCTTGCTCAATGATCCTTTCAAGGGTATACAAGACCCTCCAGACCATTGGCATAGCTTGAATATAGGAGATGCCGGTGAGGGAGAAAAAGGATTGAGTAAATTCAGGGAAGGGATACGAATATACTATTGTGAAAGGTGTGACTGGGAAAGCTACCCAAGTTTCAGAGACATAATCGCTTAAAACGGTGGGAACAAATGGTTTGAAAACAGTATTTGCTGGAAAACAGTGGCGGATTCTATCTATTTGTGGATCAGAGAAACAACATATTTCTTTCACCGAATCTTCGAGGATCCCCTGGCTCTTGAGGATCTCAGCATCATCTTGATTTGAAGAAGGTAAAGAAAGATGAACGGAAGAAGAAAACGTAAAGGAAGAAAAGGAAAAGAGTTACCTGCTTGATCGTCGGATGAGAATTTAAAGGGAGTTCTATTGAATTTGAATACTAATCGATCCCTATCTCTAACTCCTATTTATAATGATGATTCTGCAGGATAATCACCTCGCTGACGTCATGATCGTAACGGCTAGTTTGATCTTAACGGCTATATATCCGTTAGTTTGTTGCGAATAAGATCGACAAAATATAACTCATTTATTTACATATTTACTCCTTATATTTTGGGGGCAATTGTTAGGGGTGGATTTTTAAATGACCAGTGATCCTTATTTACTGTTGGATTTAGTGATCCTCAATTCTGTCTGAAGTAGTGATCCTCAGAAGTGTTGCAGGATCAGGATCATGGATCACTTCAAGGATCCCTGTACTAACGATTATCTACTTTGAATTCATAAATGTTTTGCAGGAATATCAACTTGGACTTAGTCTTGGCGACATTCCTGGAGAATATTCTCAGTCTATTCCGCACGTGCTTGGTCAGAAATGGACGTTGTGGAGTCGTGGAGGACTTGCACCATTTGCGGAATGTTAGTTAGGCTAGATATTTTCTAATTTAAAGGGGGTGGCGAGCTAATTTAGAGAAACTGGGCTATTTTTGGCTACACACACACACTCATACAACCGCTCTCATCAGCTCTCGACAAAACACTTAGCATTTTTCATACATTTCTACACGATACACTATAGTGATCCTTGTACTTAGATCGTTATCATCCGAAGTTGTAACAGATTATTTGTTTAATTTAAATTGGTGATCGGTAGTTTCCATCACCCGGGGTTTTTTGTGCCGGAGATCAACTCTTGATCAAGGGCTTTTTCCCCGTATAAATCTTCGTGTCATTGGTTCATCATACTTCATAGTGATCCTTATTATTGTTCATCAATTCAAGCATCATACCTCACAACAGAAAGTTTGGTTACATTGTCATTGCTTGATTTTTGACCAAAACAATTACCACACCTGCAACGAAGGAAAGGCTTGCTGCTTTCAGGAGTCTTGATCCTGCTATAAGATCATTTCAAGCAAGTACTAAGGATTCTCAAGAAGTATCCTCAGGCTCTGTCACAATGTCAAGTAAGTATCCATGTTTGTATATAATTAAATGTTAAAATGTGAATAAAAAAAGAATACTTATCTTTTGTGTTGGATGGATAGGTGCTAGAAAATCCTCAAGATCCGCCACCCGCTTCAGTGTCACCGATCTCACTGCTGTTGCTCCCAGGTCTGGGAGGAAGAAAACTGCTGCTAGCCCGAGTGCTGTGGTTCCCAAGCCTACCACCTCCAAGGGAAAGAAGAGGAAAGCCTCGAAAACTGACAATCTTGAAGGCTTGTCTCTTATTCTCCACCAGTTCCAAGAATACTTTGTTGAGGTAAGGATCACCCAGTATGCTTCATTATCCTGCCCACTTGAGGATCACGTGATCCTGAACTTTACCTTGACTTTTTGCATAAATTTGCCGAGATTGAAATGCTGTTGGATGCTTATACTGAGGAAGATGACCAGAAGCAAAGGGACTTCCAAAAGATCTTCTTGGCTAAGGACGAGACCATCTCTCGCCTTGAGAAGGATCTGAATTTGGCAAAGCAGCAGGTGGTCATGGCCCAGATAAATGCTGATCATGATAAGCATGACCTGCTGGAGGATGCTAAAGTCTTTGCTGCTATCACCATGTACAAGATCCAGCTGCAAATGGCTCAGGAGGCAGAGGATCCTAACTTCGACAGGACCACTTGGGATAAGGAGGGCTGGAAGGCGAAGCTAGCTGAGCTTGAGGACGAGGAGGAGGCCACTGAGGTCTTGGCGATTGAGGCAAGTGGCAGTGGAAAGGATCAGGCTGGTGGTGATGATGCTGGTGGTGATGCAACCAAGGTGTGAGCTGTTGAAATGGGCGATGAGGGATATTTCTAGACGTGGCCGGAGCCCATTTTTTAGGTTATGAAAGTTTTTTGGTTATGATGTTTTTAAAACAATGTTGGGTTGTATTTTGAACAATAGTCTCTAGGGTTATGGATTATGGATCCTAAGACAATAGGTAGGATAATAGGTGGTGGAGGGATCCTCTGTTTGGGGGATGAAACCACTTGTTATCCTGTCATCTTTTATTTCCTGCACTTCAAAGACCTATTAACAATGGACACCCTTTACCTACCCCGGCGGACGGGCCACGTATTGCTGGTAGATGCTTGGGGTAGGTAATTTTGACAACCTTCGAAGGGTTAACTTTTGTGAATAAATAAAACTTTTAACTTTTGGCTACCTTGTGTTGTTATCCTTATGAATTCTTTACTTTTCAACTGTTGTTGTGTATTTAGTTTGAATTTGTAAGTAAAAGATAAAGATTTGGTAAATCATGTTTAAAAGTTTTAGGATATGATTAAGAATCAAATATCCTATAGTCAATAAATTCAGAAAAGTTATGTAACTTAAGGATCATTAGTTCTGTTGTCAAAGGATAAGGGTCACTTAGAAATAAAAAATAAAATTGAAGTGTTTTAGGATCATACCTGAGAATCCAAGTTAGGATCTTAACCTTTAACAACTAGAATCAGGATAATCAAAAGACAAACCTTGGTAGAAGGTAAGGATCAAGGATCCTTAGCTGTTTAACTTCGAAAGCCTGAAACAGAATACAACTTGGGACTAAGCCAATATAAGAGAAAAGTTAGTAACTGGGGACAAGCCCAACAATTCTGGGGATAAGCCCAATATAATGGGGACAAGCCCAAAGGATAACTGGGGACAAGCCCAAAGGATAACTGGGGACAAGCCCAAAGGATCGTGTGTAAACTGGAGTATGGCCCTCACTGGCGACTATCCAAACTTAGTGACATGAAAATGCCAAAACCTTAGCTAACGTGAAAACGTTAGAAGCCTTAGGAACGGATGTATGGTACGTCTACCATTATACGTAGGATCCCGGATACAGCCAGTACAATGAAATTATCAGCCCCTAAAGCGAGTACTGGTCCCATTGCCATGAACTGTACCAGGATCATCGTGCGCTGTTGGCGATACTGGGGACAGGCCCAAAAACTAGGGTCAAGCCCAAATAACTGGATACTTCTGTGGATACCTAATCCTTCTGCAAAACTCAGATTCAAGTGAAAGGAGGATAAAGGATCCAGGATCCTTATCCTTATATATATAGGATAATTAAAGAGTGAAATAGTTTAAGATCAGATCATTACCAAATTGAGGATCTTCTGTCTTGTAAGGATCCTTCAAGGATACTTATTAACTAAGAATCATGGATCCTTATTACATGAAGTATTTCTTCAAGTGAACATCATTCCAAGCTCTTGGTAGCAAATCACCTTCCATTGTTAGCAATCGATATGCCCCCTTTCCTGCTTCAGCTTCAATCAAATATGGGCCTTCCCACTTTGGTGCTAACTTTCCATCAGCAGGATTGGTGGTATTCTGAAATGCTTTCCTTAATACCATATCACCAATTTGGAATTTCCTGATCCTGACATTCTTGTTATAGGCCCCAGCCATCCTTTGTTGATAACTGGCCATCCTTATCCTTGCCAAATCCCTGAGTTCTTCTATAGTATCCAAGTCTTGAACCAGGTTTTCAGCATTTTCTTCAGGATCATGAATGCTTGTTCTTGCAGTAGGAACCACCATCTCTGTAGGGATCACTGATTCTGCTCCAAATACCAAAGAGAATGGAGTTTGACCAGTAGCATTCTTGGGAGTTGTCCTATCAGCCCAAAGTACATAAGGTAGTTATTCTGCCCATTTTCCTTTCTTGGATCCAAGCTTCTTCTTCAAATTGTTGATGATGATCTTGTTGGATGATTCTGCCTGACCATTAGCTTGTGGGTGGACTGGTGTTGATGTTATCATCTTAATCCCCCAGCTGTCACAAAAGTTAGTAGTTCTATTCCCAATAAATTGGGATCCATTATCACAAACAATTTCAGAAGGAATACCAAATCTAGTAATAATGTTTCTTTTAATAAAGGATATCACTTCCTTTTCTCTGACTTGAGCAAAGGCTTCAGCCTCTATCCACTTGGAGAAGTAATCAGTCATAGCAAGCATGAATACTTTTCCACCAGGTGCCTTAGGAAACTTACCAACTATATCCATTCCCCATCTCATAAATGGCCAAGAAGAGGATATAGGATGCAAAAGTTTTGTTGGTTGGTGAAGGATATTACTGTGTCTCTGACAAGGATCACACTTCTTGGCATATTCCACAGCATCCTTCTTCATAGAAGGCCAATAGTATCCTGTCCTCAGGATCCTTAAGAATAATGCCCTACCCCCAGTGTGGTTTCCACAATCTCCTTCATGGAAATCCTTTAGGACTTCTTGAATTTCAGGATCTTCAATGCATCTTAGACATGGTCCTGCAAGAGATCGTTTATACAACATATTATTTAATATTGTGAATTGAGATACCTTAATTTTCAAAGCCCTGGGGTTTTCTCCTGTAGGAATCTCTCCATGTTGTATGTATCTCATGATTGGAAGGATCCATTATCCTGAATGAGATTGAGTATCATCACTAGGGATGATTGCAGAATCCTCTCCTATCTCCATGGCTACATGATCCTCGATAGCAGGGGTCAGGATGTGGATAATAGGGATCCTGATATCCTCTGGGATCTTCAAGGATGATCCTAGATTGGCTAATGCATCAGCCTCTGCATTCTCTTCCCTTGGTACCTGTGTCAAACTAAAGGAAACAAAAGAGAGTGCCAATTCTTTGACTATCTCTAAATATTTTATTAGCTTTTCACCTTTAACAGCATAGGATCCATTAAAGTGATTAGTAATTCGCAACGAATCTACATGTACCTCAAGATACCTGATCCTCATATGCTTAGCAATTTGCAAACCAGCTATCAAGGCTTCATACTCAGCCTCATTGTTGGTAGTTTGAAATTCACAGGCTATGGAGTGGGGTATTATGTCCCCCTGTGGCGATTTTAGTAGTATTCCAAGTCCTGTTCCTTTGACATTAGAAGCACCATCAGTGAAGAGTATCCAAGGATCCTTAGTTTCTTCAGCTGTTGGACTTCTAACTCAGCTTCCTTTTGCAAGTCACTACTAAAATCTGACACAAAGTCAGCTAAGGCTTGGGATTTGATGGCACTCCTTGGTTCATATCTTATATCATATGCACTAAGATTCACTGCCCACTTAGCCATCCTTCCTGACATTTCAGGTTTCCTGAGAACATATTTAATTGGAAAATTAGTTTTAACAATAATGGCATGAGTTTCAAAATAATGTCTTAATTTAGTAGATGCCATAATCAATGCAAGGTTAAGTTTTTCTAAATGTGAATACCTAGATTCAGCATCAAGCAAACTCTTACTTACATAATAGACATGATGTTGTATACCTTCGTGATCCTTAACAAGGACCGCACTTACTGCTTTAGAGGATACCGCCAAATACAAGGATAATATATCTCCTTTTTCCGGTTTCATCAAGGCAGGGGCTGAGGATAGGTAATCCTTGAGAGCTTTGAGGGCATTTTCATGCTTTTCAGTCCATTCAAATTTCTTGTTCTTCCTCAAAATGTCATAGAATTCTTTGCATTTTTCTGAGGATTTGGATATGAACCTGTTCAAGGCTGCGATCCTGCCTGTCAATCTTTGCACATCCTTGGCATTGGCAGGAGATTTGATATTCACAATAGCCTTGATTTGCTCTGGACTTGCTTCAATGCCTCTTTTTGTCACCATATAGCCTAGGAATTTACCTGCTTTAACACCAAAGCGACACTTGGAAGGATTTAGTTTCATATTAAATTTATCAAGGATATTAAATGCGTCCTCCAGGTCTCTAAGGTGATCCTCAGCTTTCTTGGACTTAACCACCATGTCATCTATATAGACTTCCATAGTGTGTCCAATTTGTTCCTTGAACATCATATTGATGAGCCTTTGATAAGTAGCACCTGCATTCCTTAGTCCAAATGGCATAGCAATATAACAATATATACCAGTTGGGGTCATAAAGGCTGTATCCTCTTGATCAGATGGTTCCATCTGAATTTGTTGAAATCCAGATGAAGCATCCATAAAAGTCAACAACTCATGACCCGCGGTAGCATCCACCATGGAGTCAATGTGGGGTAATGGGAAAGGATCCTTGGGACATGCCTTGTTCAAATCAGTAAAATCGACACATACCCTCCACTTTCCATTTTTCTTTTGAACAACAAGCACATTGGCTAACCATCTTGGATACTTAACCTCTCTAATCATACATGCCCGATGTAGTTTATCTACCTCTTCCTGGATAATAGCATTCCTTTCAGGTGCAAACTTCCTCCTCTTCTGATGTATAGGCTTGAATGACCTGTCAATGCCAAGCTTATGAGTAATTATATCCTTAGATATACCTGTCATATCCTCATGCTTCCAAGCAAAGGTGGTTTTCCTCCTCTTAAGGAAGGATACTAGATCTTGTTCAATGTTGCTGAGGATCCCTAATCCTATGAAGACGATGGATTCAGGATCATGGGGATCCATAAGGATTTCCTTCACATCCTGTTCTCTTGCCTCCAAGATATCTCTTGGAGGATGCTTTAATTGCTATTGCTCCCTTGGTCTTGAGGCTGGCTTCATTGATGACGTGTAACAATTCTTAGCCTCTTGTTGATCACTCTCAATCTTCCCCCCCCCCACGGACTAGGAAGCTTTACACATTGATGATAGGTAGATGGGACTGCCTTCATGTCATGTATCCATGGCCTGCCAAGGATAACATTACAACAGGATAAGCAATCTATAACCCAAAATTTTTGATAAGAATGAAGTCCTTCAATATAGATGGGGAGTTTGATGTCCCCCAATGTATTCTTTGTCTCTCCGCTGAATCCCACAAGAACTGAGGATCTTGGGACAATGTCTGATTCAGGAATGTTCATCTTTTTGAGGACATCAAGCTGGATGATGTTCACTGAGCTTCCTCCATCTATCAGGATCCTGCGAAAAAAATCGTTAGAAATAAACAGAGTAATAACAAGACCATCATGATGAGGATCCTGAACATCAAGACGATCATCCTCATCAAAAGTTATAATTTTATCCTTGGTGACATTGGAGGTCCGGATGGGTCTGTCTCCATTATCCATCTTGGTTTCTTTGGCATGTCTTTTGGCTGCTGAAAAGGAAGTACCACAAATGTCTGATCCACCGGATATAAAGTTTATAACTTGTGCATCTGCTGGAGGAGCATGAGCCTTTTCCGGTATCCTTTCAGGATCCTGGATCCTTGACTTCTTTCTTCCCAAGAGCTCCTTCAAGTGCCCCTTGCTTAACAAGTAACCAATTTCTTTTCTAAGTGCAATACACTCTTCAGTGAGATGCCAGAAATCCTCATGATATGCACACCACTTGGATTTGTCTTTTGTAGCAGCTGGTTTATCACTTTTTCTTGGCCACCTAGCTTTCTCACCTAGATTCTGCATTGCAAGAATTAGCTCATTGTTATCAACAGAAAAAACAGTATTCAGAAATTGGAGGATAATCCTCATCATCCTCTTCTTGCTCTACTGCATGCACATTCTGGTTGTCAGACTTGTTGTAGGACTTGAACTTGTTATTCTTAAAGTAGGATCCTTGCTTTTCCTGTTTTAAGGATCCTGCCAATCTCTCCTGGATCCTTTTGTCATCCTATAAATGGATGAACCTAAGGGCCCTGGTTCTCACTTCATCAAGATTCCTGCATGGGGTCATAACAAGATCATCATAGAATAATGAATCCCTAAGCAAACCCATTTTAAAGGCTTCTACAGCAGTCGCTATATCTAGGTTAGGGATATCTAAGGATTCTTTACTAAACTTAGTGATGTAATCTCTAAGTGATTCATTTTGACCTTGTGTTACCCTATATAGGTCACTAGTTAATCGTTCAAATTTTCTACTACAAGAGAATTGACTATTAAACAAATTAACTAGATTAGCAAATGAAGTAATAGAGTAAGGGGGAAGACTTAGCAGCCATTTAAGGGCAGATCCTGTGAGTATGGATCCAAAACCCTTGCATAGACATGCTTCTTTTAACCTTTCAGGAATTGGATTGATCTCCATCCTCTCCCTGTATTGAGCTACATGTTCCTCTGGATCCGTTGAACCATCATATAGCTTCATAGTTGGTATCTGGAACCTTTTGGGTATCTCAGCATCACAAATAGGTGGTGCAAAGCGAGATATCCTATGGCTACCATCTGCAATTTTAGGAATGGGTTTAACCACTCCTGGTACGCTGGATATCATATCCTTAAGCTTCTGTAACTCCCTAGCCATAGCCTGATTGATGCATGTATCCTGCATATAGCCATGGTTAGTGTTATATGAATTGTTATAAGTGTTACCTCCCATGGGATTCAAGTTTGGAATTGCAGATGTGAATCCATATTGACGGGATTCTGGTATGATTGAAGGACCAGAGGAAGCAATGGTCTGCATTGGTATGAAGTCTCCTCGATGAACATCCGAGCTTGGAGGCTGTATACTTCTTAAGAATCCTTGATCCTGAAAGATGTTGGATCCTTGAAGCTGAGAGGATCCTTGAACCTGAAAGGATCCTTGGGGCTGAGAGGATCCTAAAACCTGGGAGGATCCTTGGACCTGGGAGGATCCTTGGACCTGGGAGGATCCTAGAACCTGGGAGGATCCCTGGACCGTGTGCATTCCCAAATATCCTCCTGAGCTGACGAAGGATCCCTGATGCTGAAAAGAGGATCCTTGAGGCTGGAAGTGAGAGCTAAATACTTGACTCATAGTTGCTGTTCCATAACGCCTTCCTGATGGTCCACTCTGATACTGGATGTCCGGAGCTACAGTTTGTAAGTCTGTTATAGCTGGAGTATCGAAATCCAATGACCTTGGTATCAGAGGAGAGTGATCCTCCACTGATTTCTTCTATTTCTTGATATCACCAATCTCCTGGAGGATCCTTTCATTGGTTTTGTCCTGCTCTTGCATGCGATCTCTCATCTGCAAAATCAGAGTAAAAAGATCATTATTAGTAGGATTAGAGGAAACAGAAGAAGTTGGTGGTTTTGGGAAAATGGGGGTTTGTCTCTTCGCAGCATTTTCAGCATTCTTCTGGGATCCAGAAGGTGGTGGAGGCAAAGGAGGAACGCCCTGTGAAGAACTCATTGCCGGCATAGAGCTTGATGTGTTCTTTGTTGAAGAAGCCATTTGCTTTGTTGTAATGAACCGAAATGATCACAAGAACAATAATTTCCCAAGAACGAAGCACCAATTGCCCCACGGTGGGCGCCAAACTGTTTTGGTCAAAAATCAAGCAAAGATAATGCAACCAAACTTTCTGTTGTGAGGTGTGATGCTTGGATCAATGAACAATATTAAGGATCACTCATAAATGTAATGAACAAATGACACGGGGATTTATACGAGGAAAAAGCCCTTGATCAAGAGTTGATCTCCGGCATAAAAAACCTCGGGTGATGGAAACTACCGATCACCAACTAAGATTAAACAAAAGTAGTTTACAACTCGGGATGATAACAAGCTTGTTACAAGGATCACTAGTGTGTAATGTGCAAAAAAGTGTACGAAATCGCCAAGTATTGCTTGAGAGCTGACTGAGAGCTGTTACGAGTGTGTGTATATGCCAAAATTAGCTAAGTGTTCTATCAAGCTTGTCATCCCCATTTTTAAAATTAGAAATAACTAAGTTAACAAACTATCCGATAATTATTCAAGCTCCCCATGATCTCCACAACGTCTATAATGGTCAAACACGTGCGGAATATTGAGGGAATATGCTCTTGGAATTTCGGTGAAACTTGGTCCATGCTCTTGTTCCTGCAAAACAAGTTTACGTACAAGGAAGACAATTGTTAGTAGTAGGGTAACAACAGTGATCCTGGATCCTGATCCTGCGACACCTGCTGAGGATCATTAATTCAAATAGAATTGAGGATCCATGATCCTGGTAGCACTTGATGACCCGTGATCCTTAGGATTTATAAAATCCTCCCCTAACAATCTTGTCATGACCCCTTGCAGGAACTTAGATGAGGAAAGGAACAGGGCCCTTAGGTTCATCCGTTTAGAGGATGACAAAAGGATCCACGAGAGATTGTCAGGATCCTCAAAGCAAGACAAATAAGGATCCTATCTCAAGGATAACTGATCCAAGCAATACTCCAAGCATGACAACCAGAATGTGCATGCTGTGGAACAAGAGGAAGATGATGAGGATTATCCTCCTATTTCTGAATATTGTTTTTCTGCTGATAATAATGAACTAATCCTTTCTATGCAGAGTTTAGGTGACAAGGTTAGGTGGCCAAGGAAGAATGACAAACCGCCTGCCACCAAAGACGAATCGAAATGGTGTGCTTACCATGGGGATTCTGGTAATCTCACAGATGAGTGCATAGCATTAAGGAAGGGGATAGGTTATCTTTTAAGCAAAGGATACTTGAAGGAATTGCTTGGAAGGAAAAAGTCAAGGATCAAGGATCCTGAGAAAGTTCCTGAAAAAGCTCCTCCTCCACCAGCTGATGCTCAAATCATCCATTTCATCTCCGGAGGTTCTCAGCAGCTAAGAGACATGCAAAGGAAACAAAGATGGAGAATAGGGACAGACCTATTCGAACTTACATCCTTACACAGGAAAAAGTCATATACTTTGATGGGGATGACCGTGTCGACATACATGATCCTCATTATGACGGTTTGGTTATTACATTATTTATATCTAACCATTTTGTTCGCAGGATTCTCATTGATGGGAAAAGCTCAGTGAACATAATCCAGTTGGATGTCCTCAATAGAATGGACATCCTTGAATCCGATATTATCCAAAGATCATCTGTCCTTGTGGGATTCAGTGGAGAGACAAAGATTACATTGGGGGACATCAAACTTCCTATCTATATAGAGGGAGTGAATTATGTTAAAAAAATTCTATGTTATTGATTGCTTATCTTGCTGTAATGTTATCTTTGGCAGGCCATGGATACACGATATGAAGGCAGTCCCCCTCAACATATCATCAATGTGTCAAGCTCCCAACTCTATGAGATATGGTGAAGATAGAAAGTGATCAGCAGGAGGCAAAGAACTGTTACACTTCTACAATGAAGCCAGCCTCCAAGGAGCAAGACGTCATGGAGGCAAGAGAGAAAGACGTCAAGGATATTCTGTTGAACCCAGAGGATCCTGAATCCAAAATTTTTATAGGATCCGGGATCCTAGACAGTATTGAGCAGGATTTAGTATCCTTCTTGGAAAGAAGAAAATCTACCTTTGCTTGGAAACATGAAGATATGACAGGTATATCTAAGAATGTTATTACTCACAAACTTGGTATTGACAGGTGTTTCAAGCCAATACACCAAAAAAGGAGAAAGTTTGCACTTGAAAGGAATGCCATTATCCAAGAAAAGGTAGACAAATTGCTCAAGGCAAGTTTGAGTGGACTGATAAGCATGAAGCTGCACTCAAGATTCTTAAGGATTATCTATCCTCAGCACCAGCCCTGATAAAACCAGAAAATGGAGAATCGTTATCCTTATACTTAGTTATTTCAGCTAAAGCAGTAAGTGTGATCCTAGTTAAGGATCATGAAGGCTCTCAACATCCGGTATACTATGTAAGTAAAATTCTACTTGATGCTGAGGCCAGGTATTCTCATTTAGAGAAATTAATTCTTGATTTAATTATGGCTTCTGCTAAACATAGACATTATTTAGAAACTCACACCATTATTGTGAAAACTAACCTTCCTATCAAGAATGTTCTCAGGAAACTTCAAACATCCGGTAGAATGGCAAAGTGGGCAATCAAGCTTATTGCATATGACATTAAGTATGA